>JAQHUG010000065.1:337358-408143 GCA_028555095.1 Dicrostonyx torquatus
ACACATTGAAAGAGAACAAGCCAAAGTACCTTTATTTGCAGATGATATGATAGTATACTTAAGTGACCCTAAATTTTCCACCATCTTGCTCCTATAGTAGACAAGTTCTTTTAGTAAAGTAGTAGGATGCAAAATTAACTCACAAATCAGTAACCGTCATAAAGACAAATGACAAGTGGATTGAGAAAGAAACTGTTTTAACTCTACTCAAGGAAGTCAAAGACTTGAGACACTAAAAAAAAGGAATTGAAGATAGTAGAAGATGGAACCATCTCCCATGCTCATGGCTTAGTAGGATTAATATAGAAAAAAAGGTCATCCTTCCAAAAGCAATATATAGTTCCAATGCAATTCTTTACAGACCTTGAAAGAACAATTTTCAGCTTCATATAGAAACACAGAGAGTCCAGGGTAGCTAAAAACAACCCTGAATAATAAAAGAACTGCCAGAACTATCACTATCCCCAGCCTTAAGTTGTACTACAGAGCTGCAGCAATAAAAACAGCATGATTTGGCACAAAAACAGAAACGTTGATCAATGGAATTGAATTGAAGACCCAGACATAAATCTACACATAATCTATGTTGGTCATCTGATTTTTTAAAATAAAGAAGTCAGAAATACACACTTGAAAAAAGCATCTTCAAAAAATTGAGCTGATCACATTAGATGGCTGTATGTAGAAGAATTCAAATAGATCCGTATTTATCACCCTGCACAAAACTCAACTCCAAAATTGAGCAAAGACATCAACATAAAACCAGATACACTGAAAGTGATACAAGAGGAAGTGGGGAACAGCCTTGAACTCGTTGGCACAGGAAAAGGCTTTTTGAGCAGGACATTGCTAGCAGAGCCACTAAGAATTAAAAAGTGTGGTCTCATGAAACTGAGAAGCTTCTGCATGGCAAGGAACACCATCCTCGGGATGAAGCAGCAGTCTACAAAACGGGAAAAGATTTTACCAGCTATATATCTTATCGAGAGCTAATATCAAAAATATATAAAGAACGTAAACTTGATATTAAAAAAGAGCCTAATTAAAAATGGGGTACAGATCTGAATAGAAAATTCTCAAAAGAGGAAATGCAAATGGATGAGAAACAAAGATATGTTCAACATCTTTTGTCATTGGGAATATGTAAATCCAAACCACTTTGGGATTTCATCCTACACCTGTCAGAAGGACTAAGATCAATAAAACAAATGACAGCTTAAGCCATTGAACAAATACAGAAAGGGGAACACTCCTCCATTGCTGATGGGACTGAGAACTGATATAAACACTATGGCAACCAGTATGGAGGTTCTTCAGAAGATCAGAATTAATCTACCTCAAGATCCAGCCATACTACTCTTGGGCATATATACCCAAGGGATGCATGATGTTCATTGCATGAACCATGTTCATTGATGCTCTATCCATAAAAGACAAACACTGGAAACAACAAGATATCCCTCAACAGAAGAATGAATAAAGAAAAATGTAGCACATTTGCACAATGGAGTATTACTGAGCTGTTAAAAAAGTTAAATCATGAAATTTGTTAGTAGATGGATGGAATTAGAAAAAAAAATTCTGTGCGAGGCAACACAGACTCAGAAAGACAAATATGCTACGTATTTGCTTATATGTGGATGTTGATGTTAGCTGTTAAGTCAATGATAAGCAAGCTACAGTTCATAGAACCGGAGGTTAGGTCTAGAGTAAGGGGCTGGGGGTAGGGATAGATCTTCCTAGGAAAGGGAAATAGAATAGATACTTGTGGATGGATGGATGGATGTGACTGGAATGGGAGGACCAAGTAGGGAGGGGGAGGGAAGACAGGAACAACGGAGGTAATATGGAGGGAGAGAACTAAAATCAAGGACCATTCAAATGGTAATATGGAAATATAATACAGTAGAAGATTCCTTATCTATCTATCTATCTATCTATCTATCTATCTATCTATCTATCTATCTATCTATGAAGGTGGTCACCAAATAATGGAGACAAAAGCCCCAACTTGATATCTCTTATCACCAAATGAAACTTCCAATACCAGGGATGGGCCACATCTAATTGGACTGTTGATCAAAGGAATCCCATGAGAAACCCCAAACAACCCAGGCTATTGCCAAGGCTATAGGTTGGTATCCATAAATTGATGGCAAGGCTCTCCTGAAGACAACACCTATACAACATTGAACATGGAGAAGTCTAGCGGATGCCTACCTAGAGCGACCACTCTAGGTAGATACCATTCTAGTGTCGTTGGTATCGGTGGTACTCTGTGTGCTATCCTTTCCTTCCTGCTCATGTCTCTGAAGACACTGCCTTCAGCACTTTAGGATGATGTAGGGTTTTGCTCTCAAGTCCACATGCTAAAATGGAGTGCCCTGTTGCTCTGACTACTGTTCTTATCTTATTCTCAGTTCCTTTGAAATCACACATTCAAATTCAACTTCTTGCCATCCACATCATCAAAAGCACAGAGTCATTTCTTGAAGCAACTTGAGTACCTCCTTCTCTCTCTCTTTTGAGTACCTCCCTCTCTTCCATTCTTTCCATCATCATTTGTAGTGACTCACACACCTGGCTATTAACTACTGGGCCCATCATATTCAATGAGTTTCCTTCCCTGCCCCCACTCTCCCATGACTACAATAGTATCTAATGTGCAAGTCTACTTTTATTGCCACTTCCTTTCTTTTTAGTTCACAGTACCTTGATTCCGTCAGTTTTTCAAAACCATTGACCCAAGTGCTTTGTTCTTCCTTCGTTCCTTAGGATTGGCATCTGTCATGGCAACTTTACTCATAATGTGCAAGTTCAACAAACCTCTCTCTTTCAATTCTACTCCCTTAACGAAACTACTCCACTGAGTGAACTCCTTCTGTTGCTTGTGCTAAGCAGGTGAATGTGATTGGAAGACACAATCACATATATTTGCCTTATTTTACTAAAAATATATTTTTTTAAACAAGTTTTCATGCATCCCAGGCTAAGGATGTCTTTGAACTGATTCTCCTGCCTCCACTTCCTGAGTGCTGGGATTACAGGTGTGCCCTACCCTGCCCTGTTTATACATTACCGGGGAATGGACGGAGGGCTTTTTGCATGCTAGGCAAGTACTCTACCAACCAAATTATACTCCCAGTCCTTCCAAGGTTCTAAGGTTTGAATGAACAACATAGACCTCATGCTAATCCATGAGTAACCTTATAGTATCCCTTCTGTTAAACAAACATTTTAAGTATCTTCTCTTTATTGAACAGATGACCTTGCTCACTTTACTGAGAAAACAGAGATTAGAAAACGTGGATGTTCCCAGCATGTTTATCAGCCCCTGCATCTTGAACTCTGTACACTGCCCTCCTTCCTTTGACAGATGAACTACCCACCTCCCTTAGGCCAGTTCTTCACTGTGCTCTGTCCCTTCTTGTATCCTTTGAGGCACTCAGTTTCCTCAGTTTTTCCTGTACTGTTCATTCCAGCCAGAACCAAGTGCACTGTAACTTCCTGCCTGTATCCCACATTCCACCCACTAGTTCATTCTATTCTTTCATTCGAGATAAAATCTGTCGAGAGTAGCTGGCATCTAAGCTCACACCCTCTTTGCACAGTCCCTTGAGATCGTCTAACCAGATACTCAGTAGCCCTGTCCCACATAATCCTCTGTTAGGGCACTGGTAACATCTGCATGTCTAAGCCAGTGTTTAAGACTAAGCCCCTAACCTGTTTTGTTTGTTTGTTTAGCAACAGTGTGATTGGTGGCCTTTTCCATCCTGGGATTTTATCCACTTGGCCTCTTAAACACACCTCTGAGTTTTCCTTCTACTTCTCTTTCCCCTTCCCCTCCGTCTCCTATGTCAAGTCATCTTCCTGTGATCAGCCTGAAAAAACCAGGCCCCAAGGTCAGGCCCCAGTCTCTACTTCAAATGTGCTCACTGCTCAGGGGACTTCTTCTTTATAGTTCTATGGCTTTGAAGACCTCCAATGTACTTGCACTGGGCTGTTTACCTCCCATCTATTTGTGGTTTTTTTTTTTTTTTTTTTAAGCTTAACGTGTTCAAAACAAAACTCTCAATCTCCTCATCTAAGTCAAAAGGCAACTCCACCTTTCTCATGGATAAAGATGGTTAAACAATGGTATATCTCCCAACATTTTCCTTCTTACAACATACATAAGATTTTAATGATTTTACCTTGGAAACTAAATCAGGAATCTGGGCACCTCTGCTGCTAACACTGTCCTCTGAGCTGTTATTGCCCATTTGCCAAAGATTGTATACCGGCTGGTTTTGGGTCAACTTGACACATGCAAGAGTCAACAGAAAGGAAGGTGGCTCAGAGATGAAGTGCCTCCATGAGGTCCAGCAGTAAGGCATTTTCTCAATTAATGATCATTGCTGGGGGACCCAGACCATGGTAGGCGGGGCCCTCCCTTGGCTGGTGGTCCTGGGTTCTATAAGAAAGCAGGATATGCAGGCCAGGGGAAGCAAGCCAGTAAGCAACACCCCTTCATGGTCTCTGCATCAGCTCCTGCCTCCAGGTTCCTGTTCTGACTTCCTTCAATAATGAACAACAATGCTGAAGTATAAGCCAAATAAACACTTTTCTCCCCAACTTGCGTTTTGGTCATTGTGTTTTATTACCGCAATAGAAACCCTAAAACAGATTGTGTAAAATCTTTAAAATCCATTTTTTTCCTATCTCTTCACTTGTCTCTGCTACAGTTTTTCCTCCCCAGTGCAACTAGAATGTTAGAAAATCACAGTGACAAAATGTTCTAGAGTTGGTAATGGCTCTACAACTCTGTGACTATACTAAAACCCAAGGAGCTATATATTCTGAAATGAGTGAATCCTGTGCTAGACAAATTGTATCTCAAGCAAAACATAAGTCAAATCCCCTTTTCCTGCCTCATCTCTTTTTATCTAATTAAAGATAATATAAAAATAAAAGCACTTATTTCTGTCCCTTGATTCATCTTCTCCTTGACCCTTGCCTGGCTTTTTAAATTCCTCCATCAGTGTTTCTATCATCTTCTACCCAGTGCTTAAGGCAAGAACTTCTGACACAGAGTCCTCGATGTCTCGTCCTTCCACATTCTGTAAGGAAGCAGATGTCACTGACTCTCCATCCTCCATGTTGTTCCATCATCTTGCTCACATCAGCACCATCTCCTTTCCTGCAGTCTGCTTGTCATGCTATAAGGTGGAACCCATTCTTTTCAACACCAATTCCTTGTACCCAGCCAGAGACAAGTAAAGCTCTCAGTACCACATTTCATAAGACCAGGCCCCACTTTAGTCTGCAGGCTCAACTTTCTGCCCTCTGTTCCAAATCAAGGAAAACTTTCTCAATCTCAATTCTCTTTACTCCAGGTCTTTGGCCATGGTCTCTCTCTGTCTCTCACTCCTCCTTCCTTCTTTCCTTTCTTTCTTTCTTTTTTTTTCAAGACAGAGTTCCTCTGTAGCTTTGGAGCCTGTTCTGGAACTAGCTTTTGTAGACCAGGCTGGTCTTGAACTCACAGACACCCTCCTGAGTGCTAGGATTCAAGGCATGTGCCACCCACTGCCCAGCTGCCATAGTATTTTTCTAAGCACATGCCGTTGCTAACCTACTTATGACAGTTTTATCTTCACTTTTCCTTACCCTGCAAGGGCTCCCTACCTTGGATTCCCCTGGCACCATCTCTTGCTCAGATGCAGTGAATTCCTTGTCTACCAGACAGCTTCTTCACTAGAGAGCTTCATGAGAGCAAGGCCATGCTTGTCTTGCTCACTCTAGCTATGGTACCCATCACACATAATATTTTTAGGATATAGCTTTTACTAGTCCAAGTCCACATGCAGCCTGTAGTAGTTTATGAACAGCCTCTCTGCACTGTAAACATCTGCAGCCATATGCTGATGTAGAAGCCCACAAAGGGTGTACTCTGTACCTGGTAAGTCTCGATGGGGCGATTTTCCATGTTGAGATCCCAGACTTTCACGGTCAGATAGTCTCTGGTCATGATATACCTCCCACTGTGGCTGAACTTCACATCCGAAATTGAAGAGATAATTTCAGAGAAAAATGATCTGTTGCTTGGATCTTCTGGCTCTTCAAAAACTGTAGAACATAAAACAAAAGCAAAACATGATGAATACGACACAGGTTTGTGATCAGATTCTAACGTTCGGGCCAGCCAGAGAGCTAACAGGGAACTCAGAGTTTCTATGTGGGGCGGGTGTCTGTAGACTATAAAGAAGTTGCCAACAGGGTTAGCTCCCTGGAAACAGAAAAAGAAAAACATAATGAAACAAAAAAAACAAGTGGTGAACTGGCAGATTACTGTGTTTTCAAGGGACTGGCATGGGCCCCGTCTCACACTCTCCTTGCTGGGACACTGCCTGTTTGAAAACCCAATATCTGGATCCTGATTCCCCCTATCTCTGGATGTCATGTGCGTGCCCATTTTGGAGACATCTTAGAATTCTCTTTTTAAATTTTCCTTTCATTTCTTCTCTTTTCTTCCCTGTCTATTCTCTATTTCTTTCTTTCTTTTTTTTTTTTTTTTACATGTAGGGGATCTGCTCACAGAGAGGACACAGTGCTGTGCCCCTCATTACAATGGCCCCAGATTCTTCTTGGGTGTGTTGTAAACTCTCTATTTCTTTTTTCATAGTGTTAGTGATCAAACCCAAAGTGTTAGGTATGCTAGGCAAGTACCACTTAGTTATACCCCAAGACCTTGGAGTCATTTCAAATGCTTAAACATCTTTCAGTTTTTTCTAAAACATGTGATATATATTATTCTAAACTATAATGCAAAAGTTAGTGGTTTTATATATAATAATGTATTTATGAATCATACCACAATCTAAATTCAGATATTTCTACCAATCCCCTCTCAAAAAAAAGCCCCTTTATTTCCCATTCCTATAATTCTAGGTAAATATTAATCCACTTTCTGGGTTCTTTACAATTTCACATATTATACAACCACAGATCATAGGTCATTTGTGCCAGACTTAACATATCATACTATTTTCAAGGTTCATTATGCTGTAGCGTGTTCTTTGCGTGGCTAAATCGCTGCATGGAATTGCAGGATTCTGTTGACCCACTGATAAGCTGTTCCCACTGATACAAACAATGGCACTGTGAATCTTCACGTACAGCTTTTTGTACGAGGACGATGTGTGTTTTCATTTTTTTCTTGGATCGTGATGTAGAAAAGCTTCAGACTGTCTTAGGTCTAAGGTCAGGTTGCCTTTTGTTTGGATGATGTTAGGTACCTCAGGTGTCCTTCTATGTTAATGGTGGTTGCAATGTCCTTTGTGAGTTTTAGATTCTCAGGCTCTTTGTTGCTAGCTGTGGTGATTCCCACTTCTCATTGGTGTGACTCCTCACTGAAGCCATTGTAAATGGTGCCCAACTCTTCCTCTGACTCGCATAAGCTGCATGGGTTGTATCTTTGCATTTTCCCTTTCCACACGATGCATGATATTTTCTTCTTCATTGATTTATGTTCTTTATGAACTATTACCACACATTTCACCCCTAAAGATCTTATCTCTGATGCCCTTATCTTGGAAGTCACTTTAGACCAGGCTAGCCTGGAACTCACAGCGATCTGCCTGCCTCTGTCTCCTGAGTGCTGGGATTAAAGGTGTCTGCTACCAAACCCAGTACTTATCACATTTTCTATTGCTTGAATACTTGTTCACAATAAATGCTTAATTTCTTACATTATTATTTAATAATTCATGAGTTTGTTTTATCTCTTTAACTAGGAGGTGAGACTTTTGCAACCAGGATTTTGGTTGTAGTTTTCCTTGTACCTAAAGACAGGCTGACAAATGTTCAATAAATTTTTGTTGCTTAACTAGGTCTAAGGCCAGATTAAGTAGTCTGGCTTTTGGGTTCTCAGCCTGTTTTAAGTCTAACATATGCATTTGCTGATGATATTCAGTTGTAAAAATGGCTCTTACTTATGTTTCAACCTAGTAATTGTTACATGAGGGTCTGAGTTAGAACCAAACCCTGGCCTGAGGTTACTGGGTTAGCTGGCCTGCAAGCTAACCTAGTAACCTGTGTGTTCTTCCCTTGTGTGGAAAAAAAGGCCATTCATTGCCTAGAGAGCCCAAGTACAGAAGTTCTTTTTCAAAGTTTGTTGCATTAAAACTGGAATGACATTCAAACATTAACATCCACAAAACAAATTTCAAAGAACAAAAATCCCTTAGCAATGAGAACAGAGCTTGAGAATTAGGAAATTCACTGGAACAGGAAAGAGGCTCACTGTCCCAGGGAGGCATCCCAGAAGGCCCCTGGGTGCCACCACCACTATTGTTGTTACTGCTGTTGCTGCCTCCTCTTCCTCCCTCCTCGTTCAGGAAAAAAGGCTGATTTATACTCTTTGTAGGGAGTTGAGGGCATGGCAGTGTTAGAATAACCAGCTGTAAATTCTGTTGTCTTTCCATTCTCTATCATCTGCCTGAGATGGGCCCCATTCTGTAGCTCCTGGCTTCTGACTGATAACCTCCTTGAGAACTACATGAGGTATTTTCCATGTGTCTCAGCTCCCAGTAATCTTGTTAGCACTGAGAGTTGGAAACTCCAAGGAAAACATTTCACTGGGGAGAGGACAGGGAGAGTTGAGGAGGTAGGCACAGCCATATGGCGCTCACAGTCCACGCCTGTCCTCATCAGTGACTGACTGTGGACACCGTATCGACTGGAGCAGCTTCAGTTTTCCCAGTTGCCAAATAGGGCTTCTCATTGCTTAGTAAATGAGCTTGCACATAGCAGAGCCCCAATCAATGCTAGTCAGTACTTTTTATCATTATTGTATACTGCTTAGTGATATGCAGTCATATTTCGTTCATCAAGACTGAGACCCCCTAATTGGCTAGCCGATACCAAGTGGCCAGTCCTGAAATAACAGTACATATAAGCAATGGTAAATGGACTCAGAGGCTCATAGGATGGGAGAAGACAAATGTTGTGCACTTACGCAAATTTAGCCGGAGCTGTGAATTGAGTTTTACCATGTTGTAAGCCATGTACGGGGCAATAAAAGAACTGGGGAACCCCTTCCACTCCAGTGTCAGAGATGTTCACATTTTGCTGAGAATGTAGCAAAATAGTATCTGTTCCTGATTTTCCCCAGAGATCTCCTGGGCCTGGCATCAGAAGTCTGCTGAATTTCAGAACTCCCAACCAGATTTCAGGAAAGAGACACGGAAGAAGAAAAGAGGGCAACATGGGAGATGAGACAAGCTTTGATGCCTATGAGGAAATGGTCCTGATGGGAATCATGGTAGCTGAGACCTACTCAGTGAAGATGTGGCAGATTCACTATCAGGGCACAGGTATGTGTTTCATAGATGTCAATATAACAAACTACCATTTCTTACTCCTTAAGATCTATGTGCCCATGTATGTATCTATGTGACTGTGTATCTATGTGCCTATGTATCTATTATCTCATCTAATGCTCAAATGTATGAGTTGGCAACTATCACTACTGTTGTTACAGAACAGGGACCAGACCAGCAAGACTAAGCAAGCTGCCCAGGACCTCACTCCTGCCTACCTGTCCACTCCACGCTGTACTTTCCCTTGCTCTGTTCCCATACTCGGGCTGACCCACAATGCTCATGGCCTGATGTACTTAACGTAGCACCACCTGCATGGCTTGACTTCTCCTACCCTCTCCTTCCCACTCCCATCATGGGACATTGAGTTGGAGTTCAGGTTGGGATGAATTAGCTCATTCTTCAAAGCTACCTCTTGAGCTCCTATGTACTGGATGGTATGAACTCATTCAACATTTGTAAGTCTGTAAGCTTCTTTCCTGTGAACTAATCAGTCAATACAGGTATCCTTGTGGCTGACAGGAACAGAGCCAAAATATGAACTTGGTCTGTTTCCAGCCTATGGTTTTTCCTCTCTTTGTCTTTATTTATTGTTACATTGATACATACATATAATTAAACATAACCTCCTTGAGTCCATTTGGTGTCATTGCTGGAATAGGTCATCTCTGGACCATCAACTTCATAACCACCTCTTTGTTTAAATGTCTCATTTCAATGCCACCATCACCTCGGCTTTGATGGCCTTGACAGATGAGAGGAGGTGGAGATTTGCTTGTGATGAGGAAGGAGCAGACTCAGACTCATGCACGGGCTTTACGTTGCTCACTTCTGCTGACTTCCCTTCCACAGAAAAGCACAGCTGGCAGGCTCTTCTGTTTGGAGACAAGGTCGACTGTGTCCCATAATGGGGACACAACTGGCAGTTTCCATAAGGAGTGAGGCAGATGGCAATGTTGCTTTGGAGATCTGCAGGCAACAGTTCTGCCTCTGGAGAGAAAAGGCTTACCGACTGAGATACAGCCAGCAGTTTTTACTACACGGAAGACAAGGCCAATAGTTTTTCTCAATGAGAGCATTGGCCCACAGTTTTCCCACAGAGGGTAAGAACTCCCTAGAGTTGCCAGCATCAGCCTTTGTCCAGCTGAGAACAGTGAGAGAAATAGTTTAAGGTTTAGTTAGTGCCTCCTGTACTTAATATGCTTAGTGTCCTCATTTCCAGACATGGTGTAGAGATTGGGAATTGAGATCATATTTACCATTGGAGGATTCAGAAGTGGGAAACAGTGAAGTCCAGTGGTTTAATTCTTGTGGCATGCTTTGTATACACCCTTAGGTGATTCCACAAATAATTGTTCCTCAGTGAACACTGCAGCCACATGCTGCCTTGCACAGCCTGGCAGAGAATAAGTGTGTTGTGGAATAATCTCTTTGTATGCTGTGAAATGGAGTCTTTGCCAAGGTGCCAACTGATTGGTTTCACAAAGAGCTAAATGGCCAATAACTAGGCAGGAAAAGGTTAGGCAGGACTTCTGGGCAGAAAGAAAAGAGGAGGAGCTGAATCTAGGCATGGAGAAGATGTCAGAGGATATGGAGAGGAAGCAGGACATGCAGAAGGAGAGGTAAAAGCCACGAGTCATACAGCAACACATAAATTAATAGAAATGGATTAAGTTATAGTTATAAGAGCTAGCTAGAAACAAGCCTAAGCTAAGATCAAGTTTTCATAATTAATAAGAAGTCTCTGTGTCCTTATTTGGGAACTAGTGGTTGATAAGTTTACTACATAAGTAAATGCAGAAGACATCATTTGCCCCTGACTTTTACATTTTTTTTCTGAGATAGGGTTCCTCTGTGTTGCTTTGGAGCCTGTCCTGGAACTAGCTTTTGTAGACCAGGCTTGCCTTGAACTCATAGAGATCTACCTGCCTCTGGCTCCCAAGTGCTGGGATTAAAGGCATGCACCACTACCACTTGGCTTTTACATATGACTCTTAAAAATTTCTTATGTGTACTTTCTTCACAGATGTCTGAAAATAAGCATTCAAAGCTAACACTAAACACGAACCCCAAACTTATTTTGGGGGACTAGGGAGAGCTCAATGACTAAAGTCATGCTGCACAAGAATGAGGACCCCTAGACCTGGATTCCCAGCATCCATGTAAAAAGCTGGAGTGCACATATCTGAAACACCAGCCCTGGTTGTGGGAGAGGTGTCTGGAAGATCCTGGGGCCTTGCTGGCAAGGTAGCTTAGCCGAAATGGTGAGCTTCAGATTTAGGGAGAAAACCTGTCTAAAACAATGAGAGAGAGAGAGAGAGAGAGAGAGAGAGAGAGAGAGAGAGAGAGAGAGAGAGAGAGAGAGAGAGAAGATGGCAAGGTGATTGAGTGACACCCAACACTTTTTCTCCCTATGACCCTCATTTTTTCCAGCCATGGTGTTGTGCACCTATAATCTGAGATAGGTTGCTGTGAGTCAGGAGAGACCAGCCTAAACTACAGAGAGAACAAGGCAGCCAGGGCTTCCTAGCAACACTCCATTTCAGAAATCAAGGAAGGGCTGGAAAAATGGCTCAGTGGGTGATGGCATTTGCCATCAAACCTGAGGACCTGAGTTCAAACCTGGGAACCCATGTGGTGAAAGGGAGAACTCATTCCTGTAAGTGGTCCTCTGACCTCCACATGTGTCCGGAGCACGCATGGCTCATGTCTCCAATGAAAATAAACATTAACAAGAACCAAAGCAGCAAAAATAAAACCCTATTGTTTCAGCTAGAAGACTCCAAAATACACAGCAGTTTTACACAGAGCAAAGCAATGAGACAAGGAGAGCTGGAAGCCATCAAGAAACATTTAATGTTAGAAAACACTTCAGGCTCTGGAGGCTTCTGTCACAATAATTCAACTCTGCCCCAATAGCACAAAAGTAGCATATGTAATAAGGGAAGAAATGAACACGAGGACTCAGCCCAGGGACATCAAGCTTTCAGTTTTATATCAGGCCATACTACCACCACACACAGCACATGACCCTAAGTCGACAAGTACTGGGGACCCACATGGCACCCAGAGCACAGAAAATATGGAGGTAACAGCTTGGTTAGATGAGTGAGCAGGAAGAGCCAGGTTCCTGTGTCCCTCCAACTAGGAATGAGCCTCCTTATTTATTATGACCAGGAGTCTGTGTCAGCCCTCATTGGAAAATGTGTTCCTTTTTTCCCCCTGTGGCAGACAGAGAACACTGACACGCTACCCTCTAAGATGCCCACACCCACATCCCATGAACTTGCACTACGTAGTAGACAAGGGCGGTTAAGATGGAAAACTGACTGAGTTTAAGTTGGGAGAGTGATCTGGGTGTAATGGTAGGTACTTGGGATCCCAGAACTTGGGAGATTGAGGCAGGAATTCTAGGCTGGCCCAACTGTGAAGATGATTCAGTGGGAGAGCATGAAACTGCACAACACCCAGCCATGTGCTAGATGAGTGACCCCAGAGCAAGGCCCCTCCCTGCTCAGATGCCTACAGACTGTCCCCATGGTCTACAGCCAAGAGCCAGCCCATCCTGGGGTACGTAGGCATTTTTGCAACATTTTTTTAGGGTCTAGCACTCCACCGAGGGCTGTCTGGTCTACTCATCTGCTTCAGAGCCAGGCAGAGAGTGAACAAGATTAATGTACACAGACAGGCAGCAGAGACTATGAGGCTGCTTGACCTGAGTGTTTATACCCCAGAGAAATGGCAATGTCCCCTTGGTTCTGTAGATTGCTGCCAGGCAGAAAGAAGGTGGCTTCCACGTACTCAGTGTTTATCATCTGAGATGTCTACACTTTTCTGGGAGAATCCTGATGTTTTTAATGTTAGTGATCAAATATAAGTCACCTGTGAGCCGCACAGGCTATAGCTTGTGACCCATGATTGGCAGGTTATAAAGGTACTCTGGATGTGTGTGTCGCATTGTGCACGTTTTCACTTGCTCTTTGTTCGTTTTCCATCTGCCTTTTTGCTCTCCTCTTTTTTGCACTTGAGAGTCAACCTTCAGGGCCTTCATGAGCCACCCAAGTGCCTGTGTTGCCTCCTTCTCAACTTACTGGTGAACTTGGCTCAACTTCAAACTTGTATATATTTTGTGTGTGTGTGTGTCAAGGTATGCTCTTGTGGGTGGAGGACAGAGGCCAATGTCAGGTCTCTTTCTCTATCACTCTCCACCTTATATACTGAGAGAGGGTCTCTCACAGAAACTAGTGCTTGCTTATTTGGATACTGACTCACTGACTGTCTAATAAGCTCCAAGGATCCCCAGGGCTGGAATTACAGGCATGTGTCATTGTGACCAGCTTTTTGTGGGGTGCTAGAGATCAGAATCAGGTCCTCATGTCTGTGTCTCAAGTACTGTGTGACTCAGTCACCTTCCCACCCCTCCTATGGTTTAGAGAAGTCTGTATGTGTTTTAGATCCACAAGGAGATGAGGAAGGTTCCAGTTCAGAGAACTTCGTGGAAAGGAAGCCCTGGGAATAGCAACAGCACCCGTCAGCTGCCCAGCACAGCACAGAGGCAGACTCTACTTTATAGCTGAGGAAACAGGATGGAGAGACCGGGCCCCACAGGGCCCCATGGTCCCTGAGTGCACACATTGTAAGTGTTCACTAGCTCCGAGGGTAGAACCTCCTTGTGCAGGGGCCTCAGCTGGAATCCATGATCTCAAGAGAAGGGGAACAGACCCTGTGCTTGGCTTAGCATGGGGCTGTCAATCTAAAGCTGGCATTTGGGCTAGCATCCGCAGAGAAGTTCATTAACTGTGGGCGCGTTTGTCGTCCTTTCATGAAGAATAGTCATTTATTAGCTAAGCAGGTCTGGTCCCTTTTTGCAAACTGCCATTCTGGAAGGATATTGATTGAGGGGGCTCTTTGAGCACATTCTCTCCAGCAGGCAGCAGCCATAGGAGGCGGCTCCAGTCCAGACAAGATGATGAGTTGGCGGTGGGGGTCTCGACAGGAGCCTAATGAAGAAATCTGCTAACAGGCAGGCCTGGCTTTACAAGGGCTTGCATTGGTCTTTTACCCCCATTATAGTCCTCTCACTGCAAGGCAAGCCAGGGGCAGAGGCCCACGGGGGCCTTATCCTTGTCTCTGCCCAACAGTACTTTCCTACAGCCAGGAATGCCAGGGACTCCAGGATCATGATGGCAGTGTCCTCAAGTCCTTGGAATCTTGCCACACAGCACAGGTTAGAGACTCAGGATTCTCTGCACCACCCCCTTTCCCCTCAGACAGAGCTCTCTTTGCTCCCTCCTTTTCTGTCTCTGATAATTTGTTCCCAACAGGAAGCTTCTTGCAGCTGTTCCAAGAGCAGCCCCAGCCCCCTAGGGAGTCTCTGCCCAGGTGGAGGAGATGGCGAGTGAGTGGCCCCTTATTAGGGGTGATCGCTGGGAAGCCGGTTGTCATGGCACCGTGGAGGCTAGGGCTGTACTCTCAAGCTGTCCCTGCTTCCCAGGATTTATACATAATCATTGCGGGGAGAGGCAGACACACGGAGGGGGAAGAGAAGAGCTGCGTCCTGCTGACAGCAATCTCTTTGTAGACCAAGGTGAGCAGTTCATGCTGAGTGGGGTGGTCCATCTCATCAGGGAACAAGCACTGCCAGGACCCTGTGTGGGCTGGTCACAGCCTCACTGTCTTCTCATGGCTCCTCGGGATGCTCGTGTGTTCCCAGAGATGATTTTCTACAGAAATACATTGTTACTAATCCACTAACAGATCTGTGTGTGGTGTCCAAAGAATGCCCAGGTGGAGCAGTGGTATTGCTATTGGTAAAAACTCTAGTACTGGGTCGGAGGAGGCAGGAGGACTGTTCTGTGTCCAGATCATGTGCTAAGCTCTTATGGAGGTAAAATAAGGAGGCTCAGAGTTGCCTACTGGTCATTGAATTGAGGGTTGACTCTACAGCCCACTACGATCTCCCCTGTGGTCTTGCTTCTCCTCCCCTGATGAGACTGAGAACACACACTTAGGCAGTCCATATTTGTGTGTGGAGTTGTTCCAGAACCATGAACTTGAGCTAATCCAAGCCTCAAACCTTGAGTAAACAGCCAAGCACAATGGTTCATTATCTCTGTGTACTCACTAACCACAGCTAATGAGTGGAGCCATCTCTTTGAGGATTATCATAACGCACCAGGGGGAAATATGGAGACCAGTCAACAAATTCATTAAGCACCTACTACCCTTCCTCCCACAGCTCCGGACAAACTGTCACCATAGGTTCTTCCTTCCTTTCCCATTTGTCACTTTTGCTGTTGCTGTGACCAAACTCCTAACCGCGGTGGGGAGGGAGGATTTATTTTGGCTCATGGTTTGAGAGGGTTGTGTCCATTGTGGTGGGAAAGGCATAGTGTAGTTCATGGTGGTGGGAGCATTCATCTGGGACTTCTCACTTCTCTATGGGCCAGGAAGCAAGACAGGAAATGTTGGCACCCAGTTAGCTTCTTCTTTTATCCCTTTTCATTCATCTGGGGACTCCAGTCCTCCCTAAGTTAACCACTCCTCGGATAGATAAGCATGCCCCAAAACACCTCCCCAGACGAATCCAGAGGTATGTTTCTAGGTCCCGTCGTATTGACAATGAAGATCATCCTACATTCCTTCCCATCAGTGTATTTAATTCAGGGAAGACACAATCTTTAGCCACCGCTGGAACTAAAGACTTTATCCTTCAGTCGGCACTGCAGCTCATATGCATTCTTCAGTGCATGAGGCAAGTCCTCAGCAAGACTCATGGAAACGGATCCATGTTGTGTTGAGCTGGGCCTGATGCTACATGCTTGTAATTCCAGTACTTGAGAAGCAAAGGCAAGAGGATCAGAAATTAAGGCCAGTGTTGGTTTCACAACAAGTGTGAGACCAGCCTGGACTCTTGTTTCAAACATCGGAACTAACCAAGCAAACAACGAAACCTGTAATGTATTGATTTTTCGAAAGCCAGACTCTTGTCCAAATGTTTACCCTCTCTCTTGCTTTCTTAGGTACCTGTCTTATTTGGTTACATCTCAGGCTGGTGAGGCAGAGATGGGTTATTATACCTATCATTATCAGCAGTGTTCACTCATGGGTTTCAGACACTGGTTTGAATTCAGCTTTCAGCTTCTTGTTTTTCTGAGCTTGCTTTTGTGAGCCCCAGTTTTTCCACCTTTATCTCTGGATTCATGGACTTTTGTGAATGACAACCAAATGCTAATAAACGGTAACAGTCATGTAATGCAGGCCCTAATGATGATCCCATTTTACACAGGTAGACAGATACTCAGGCTTGGAGAAGTTCAGTAGAAGAAGCCCAGGTTACCTACTTGGGTTGGTTTTACCCCAGAATCAACACTAATGACTACTATGATGTACATATACACTTTCTTCATTCTCATTAGAGCCAGGCTTCCAAGCCACAGGACTCTCACAAACATCTATAGCTGGGCTTTGAGATTTACTGTTATAAACCTCAACATAATACAAGGAATCCACCTGCTAACAAATAGTTGTTCAGTGGATTTAAAATTTTCTAAAAGACAAAAGCCTTCTTAAAACCAGGCTCTGCCCAGTTGGGTTTTCTCTCTGCTCTAGGCTTTCTCCCTCCCTTTGTCCCTTGATATCCTTTCTGGCCTAGAAACCATTACTTTCTCCTGTGAACTTCCAGGTCAATGGTGTCAAGATCTGGTTAGGACAGAAAAGTCAATGAAGAATACCATAAAATATGTTGACCAGTCATCTCTCTGGGGTACTGGGCAGGTATGGAACACCCTGAAAACATCATTAAAGATCAATATTAATAATGGTAAGTGTTTAACAAACAAGCGTTCATTTTGATGTTGATTTTTCTATAGAGAAGTAAAAATGTTGAGGAACAGGACAATTTGATCAAGGATAGCTAGCTGCTAGACCCTCCTCTGGTGTCCTGGTTGCTTTGAGCAAAAGACTGCCAATCAATCACATAGGTGAATGCCTTGAGGCATTCAAACAATAACAATATTCAACAATAAGAGCTGCTCGCTCCAGCTCCTGAAGGAGCAGCCCTGTCTTGGACTGTTTCAAATGGTTTGTGGTAAACTTGCTGCTTCCATAAGCCTTGGCGAACTGTAGGTGATCTTGTAGCTGTTTCTATGGAGGTCAGAGGGAAAACTCTTCCCCTGTGCACCTAGCAGATGGACTGCTGTGCTTGGTATAAAAGGACAAGGCTGTGATTGGTACAAACACAAACATTCGGATGAGAAGTTTGTTTTGATTGATGCAAACACCTCCTTCCTATCTATCGAAGTGGAATTTTCAGACGATTTAATGAGCTGAATGGATGGGAGATAACATCCAGGACTGTTTACCATTGTAATGGTTTTCTTAAGTGGTCCTCTCTTCCCTTCTCCCCTCTTTTCCTCTCTTTTCTTTTTCTATCTCTCTTTTTCTGTACTGGGGAGTAAACATAGGTCTTGGTGCATGCCAGGAAAGTGGTCCTCTATGAGAGATTGTCTCATTCACCTCAAGTGTTCCCCTTTCTTCCTTCTACTTCCTGTAGAACAGGTTGTACTGGTATAACAAGGAAAGAAGTGCTAGCCCTGCCAGTAACAGCTGGTGGCCAATAGGCTATCCAACAGAATCTTACTAAGTGGGTGGCTATATGACAGCTAAAGGATAGACAGAGTCATGGAGAGCACCAGAACGGATCACATGTCTTTGACTGTACCAGGGACAGAGCTGTAGGAACCACTGAGGGTCTTGACAAAGGCCAGGAGAGCTGCAGCATAGCAATGGCTGAGAGAGGCAGTGCTGACAGCAGCTGCAGGGGCTGCAATGATAACAGTTACAGTGTTAGAAGCAACAGCGGGATTATTAAGGGCCAAGGGCCAAGAATAGTAACATTGGATGCTGGCAAGAGCAAAGGAATCTTGACTTCCAAGGCCTGCGCAAGAGTGCTGACATGTATTACCATAGGGCTAAAGGTCTTAGGATCTGTGGCCTGCATGAGGATTGTAACACCAAGGGTCTCCTCTGCTGCTGCTTTTGCCTGCCTGTCACTGATGTCAAATTCCCAGGGATACGAAACTTTCAAGACCAGCAAAGAAGAGCTTCTGCCTTCATTACAACTCCCTATTAGAGCAGGAGGACTCTGGCCAGTAACAGCACCACCCTTAAGTTATCTCTCTCTCTCTCTCTCTCTCTCTCTCTCTCTCTCTCTCTCCATATTTATATATGGGATGACTCAGGGTACAGGTGTTTGCCACAGAAGTTGAGTTCTATTCCTGGAACATAAAAGGTGAGAGGGGAAAACCCACTTCCAAAAATTGACTTCTTACCTCCTATTATGTGACACTAATGTATGCGTATGCACATGAGCATGGATGCACACACACATGCAGAATAAATTAAAATATAAAAACATTAGGGTCTATTACTTAGGTTATTAAAAATTTCAAGAAAGCTTGTAGGAGAAAAGTTTAAAAATGAGATTTCTGAGTTTGGGCTTGTTTGGTTTTCCTAGGAACTGAGAAATCTTGTATGCAATGCCCCCATCACATCCTTTGCCTAAGAATCAGCACTATTAAATGAATGTAGCAATAAGACAGATTCTAATAGCATATTTTTACACCCACAGATCAATGGATCACCGACCTCAGCAGAGAAGCCCCACAACTGGAGACTGTCTAGAAAAGGAGAGACATCAGAGTGCTCAGCCCTGAATGAGATGTCTTCCTCCAACCCCTCTTCTTAAGACTTAGGGATCTCTATGCAGAAGAGGGGGAGGAGAGACTCTCAGGCCAGAGGGAATGGCATTTTGCAGACTCAATAAAGCAGATGCACTTATGAACCCAGAGAGACTGTGACTGTACACACAAGACCTGCAGAAGCTCAAGCCAGACAAAGTCCCATTACAGAGTGGGGAAAGCTGAGTGATGACCCACCCATAGTCGAGAAGCTGTTTACAAGGGATACCTGCCTGGAGAAAGGAAAAACCAGCTTTCTCCAATGGAGTACCACTGGGTATCAACCACACTCCAGGGCAGGCTGCATGCCCACGAGAAGCTGGCCAACACAAATTGGACTGCATGTTTTTTAGTGGATTTTTAAAAAAACCTTCCTCCTTCCTTCCTTTTTTCCTTCTTCCTTCCTTCCTTCCTTTTGTTCCTTCCTTCCTTCCCTCCATCCCTTCCTTCTTTTTGTTCTTTCTTTCTTTTTTGAAAGCAAGAGAAATAATGTAAAATTGAGTGGTCATGGGGTCAGGGTGGGGGGGTCTCAGTGGAGAAGGGGGATGAGAAATAATACAATAAAACATGTATGAAATTTTTGATTAAAAATTATTACTATTATGTTATAAAACACATGACATTTGATCTCACATTTGATCTCACATCATTCATTCATACAGCCAACCAGCATGATTTAGTGTTTGTCTATGCTAGGCTCTGTCTCTGGTCCTCTCCCAAGGGCAACAAGTATGCATTTGACTAACACCTGTTCATAATTCTGTGGTCCAACAGTGACAGGAACATGGGAGGTTCTTAACAGAGACTGACAGTGTGTGGGAACACATGGAACCATATGGGGACAAAGGCATGCAAAATCACTTTTTAGTCCAGGTATTTCACACTATATTCAGAGTAACTTTTTTTGTGTGTGTCATGTTGGGGATGGGTTTCAGGGTGAGGCAAACACTCTAAAGGCCACATGTGCAGTCATTCAGCTTGCCCTGTTTGTAGTTAGCATCGGCTGTCCTTGACATTGGGAATCGAAATTTCACATTCAGCTTAATATGAACTTTATGTTTGAAACACTTCATAATATCCTGTCCTGCATTAGCATAAGCCTTCTATCCCGCCATGGTCAGCCCAATATCATGTTAATATTTGCTTTGATTCCCATGTTTTCTCCCCTAAGCTTAATGATCCCATCCCCCCCCTCACTTTTCAATTGACAACTTTGTCTCAATGCAGGGATTTTCAAAAGCCATTACAATTTCAGGATATACCGGCTGACCCTAGGGTTAAGAATGCCCACACAGAAGTTAATTCCTATTGAAATGCTTATACTGAGGTTAAAGACAGAAAAGAGTACTCATTATAAGCTTTGCGGGGTGAGCATTGCCTGCCCGCTGCTGCCTCTGTCTGGTCTTTGCTTGGGGATGATGGGAAGCAAGTCTTCACAGCAATTCAACAGAGAAAGGACTTGCAAGATGGCCTGAAAGCTGTTTGCGTGGATGGCGGCACTCACGATTCAGTCACTGATGCCACCTGCTAAGCTGTCAAAATAGAATTATGTGAACCACCCCGGGGCTCGAATTAGCCAATATATTTAACACAGGTCAATTACACACATAAGAGATCCCCGCTTCTCTTCTCCACCTTTCAGTACACACAAGGGAGTGAAGGCATACATCATTTAAAGTAAGAAATAAACCGGATCACTGTTAATGCTCTAAGTAGCCTTCCCTGGATTTGAGTTCCTCAGCTACCAACACACACACACACACACACACACACACACACACACACACACACACAAACTAACCCAAACCAAACTAAGACAAGACAAAGACACCCAGCCAGGCAGGTCCATGCCTGTAACCCTAGCACTTGGGAGATCAAGGCAGGACTGTCTGGGCTAAACAAAGGCCATGGCCTTTAGGAGTTTTCATTAAGATTGGTGAAGATAAAAGCTGAAGTGGGGCTTCCAATGTTTCCTAGCAAAATGTGTCAATGTAAACGTTTTATGTGTGTGTGCATGTGTGCATGCTTTCTTGCGTATGAGCTGGAGATCAACCTTGAGCCACGTTTCTCATGAACCATCCATCTCATATTTTTGAGTCAGAATCTCTCATTGACCATAACTGGTCACATAGGCTAGTCTCGCTGGCTGGTGACCCACTAGGATTACAAGCATGTACAATCACGTCTGGCTGTTTTGCATGGGTTCTGGGGACTGAACTCAGGTCTCCATTCTTTCACACTTGCAAACCCTTTCCTGATTGAGCCATCTCCTTAGCCTCTTTAGCCTCCGCTCTTGGCCTTACCCTCCACAGCCAGTTTACAGACAGACCCACTAGTTCATACTCCAGGCTGCTCCAAGCTGTCCAATTTGACATCTCAAGAACTTTCTCCCTCTTCTTGTAATCACTCTTTTTTCTGATGCTTCCTTCTTAAATGATCCCTGAAACCTTCCTAGATGTCCCTTCCTACTATAATAACAAAGAAAGTCTTTACCAGGGCATACAGGGCCACCATGTTGCCCAACTCCCTTGTTGTCTGCATAGCATATACCATGAAGGGTACCAGTTGTGCAAAGGGGAGTTTGAATATAGCTCCTTCCTCACGTGCTCTAAGTCACCAACTCCCCATCAGTTGTCTTCTCCTAACACATTGGCCAGTCCCTCCCTTCTCTGCCCACTTGCCAAGCACGTCCCACCCAGTGCCTCTGCGTTGCTGCAGCTTCTGCTCCAAGCGTGACTGGTGTTCGATTCCTTCTCTGTGAGTAGATGCTGCATGGGCGGCAGGCTCTAGCTTTTCAGAGCTTGGCAACAGCAAACGGTCACTGAGTACACGAGTCACAGATGATCACAGTTTCACAGACTCCTCTCTGTACTCAAAAGTTACCTTGCATTTTCCCAGCTTGAGAAAGTGCATTGCAGCTTTTGAAATTATGGCTTGTTTACCGTCATTTTTCCCTACGTTCAGTGCTTAGGAATCTATTTTAACTGTAATGAAAGTTAGACATGATAAAGTGGGCCTTTTCCTCGGTCTCTTTCTGCCCCCTCTATTCTTCTCCCCTCTCCTTCTCCACAGGAGATTGCAAACAGAGCCTCCCACTTGCTAAGAGCATATGCTATCAGTAACCTAAACCCCAGCTGCTAGAAATTCAGTCTTAAAGTTAAAAATGAACCAACCAGTCAACTACTTCTTTATGTGAGCCTTCCCCACTCTTCAAAGGGAAGCGCCAGATGCAAACCATCATACTGCATGATTACAGCCGTTTGCCTCTTTAGAGGATTTGTTCAGCCCTGTGCTATGTGCCGAGGGAGTCGTAAACAGAGTCTAGTCATAGGGGAGGTCTGACTTAGTGAGAAGAAGCAAAACAGATCAGCGAATATACGGCATATAGTGTTCAGAGAGGGCATTTCAACTGGCTCGGGAGTCCAGAAAATCTCTTTGGTGGAATATGCCTTAGCTGGAACTTGAGGGATATGGTGGGAAGAAAGTTGGCCACAAGGTATCTATCCCCTAACCCCTGCAGTCCATGGACTCCTTCTGTGACAGCAAGTAAGACTGGAGAGGGTTATGGTTGCTAATTAGCCGATCTTAAAATGAGGTCGTTCCACTTCATCTGGGTGGATCTCATACAAACACAGAGGACGGGGCAGAAAAGGAGGCAGTTGGGTGATGTGAAGCCCTCATTTCCCTATCTTTGGATTCTCAAAGCCTGGGAAGGGAGGCAGTGTCTGAAAGCTGAAAAACTCAAGGAAGACAGCCAAATCTTAGCCAGCAACAATCATGTTCCATGTCTGGACTCCAGAATGGCAAGATGGCAGCCGTGAGAGGGTTAAAGCCACTGGAGCTGCAGCAGCTCGGAGAAGCACTGGGTTTCCTGACTGGCCTGTGGAAGGAAGGAACGAGCTACCTTAGGACCCTGCCAGCATCAGGCCAGGGACCCTCCCCAGAGAACATAACTGCTAGGTAGTCCCTAAACTCTGGTTTTCTTGAACTCCATTACGAATGCTTGCTTGTGCCTATGACTAGTTTGTTGGTAATGGCCCATTGTAGACAACCATGACAGGTAAATTGGCCCAGAGGTGTTCTGAGGGCCAAAGCCACTTATGACCTCACAGGTGGCCCTCCCCATCTTGCAGTCTTGGTGTGGAGTAGGTGGAGGAGGCTGTATCCATGTGCGGGTGATGATTTCAACCTCTAGTGCTTTCTTATCCAAGACCTTGAGCAGAGAAGAGGGCAGGACCTGGGACAGTGTCAACTGTTAATGAATGACACTCGCTTCCAAAATTAATAAGCTTTCTAGTCCTTAGGAAAATCCACTCAACTTCAGTCTCCAGGATGACTAATTGACAGAACTGGTAAATTAATCAAAAATGGAAATGAAGATGGAAGAAGGGGGATGGGATTCTATTTTTACCTGGATGTGGGGCTTGTCTGCTCTGTGGTTAATTACTGTTAAGCTTGAATGGGGTAGACGTGTGTGTGTGTGTGTGTGTGTGTGTGTGTGTGTGTGTGTGTGTACTCTGTCTCATGTATCAAGGCTGTTTGGCTTTCCTCCAGGTGTGGTGTGTGTCTCTGTGTGTTTGCAATCCTGTCATCAGGAAAAAAGCCATTCTAATAAAGGGCTTTGTTTCTCTAACCTAACCAAGCTTGCCTACAGTAAACAGTGTTAATTATGCCCCAGATCGATACTGAACCCCCTTTGGAGGTTTTAGGATGAATCGCAGCTGTGGTTATAGTTGATGCCTTTGGACACATTCCATTAGGGGCCTGGGGAAGGAGACACAGGTTTATTAGGGGATCTAGTGGTTTACAGAACCTGGGCTTGGCAATTAAGTTTGTAGATGAGGAATGAGAGTGGATTTCACATCCTCTGCAGAAGCTGACTTAACACTGCCGCCAGAAGTGTTCAGGCTAGGGCTCTGGGCTGATGTGGGTAGTATAAATTGCAGACCCATCAAATTATCTTTCTGAATACTACAAAATATTTGTGCATTTTCCCCCGCTAAATATGCTAAATAGTGACTTCTCTGGGAAGTAGACAGACATGGGTTCGAATCATGGGGCAAGTTTCTTCATCTCTACATCTCATCTGTTAACCAGGGCATTAATCTTTATGAAAATTAAGTAAGACACAGAAGACTCTGAAACAAATTGCTCATCCTTCCACCTTTGGAGGGAAATAAAGCTGCTGTTTTCTTAATGAGGCTATTCACTAAAACATTTCAGTATTTAAGACCTGTGGTACTATCACCTTTACTTCCTCAACACAAAAAGGCCTGGTGGTCACTAATCATGGTCTATTCCAGACATATTTACATGCTCTCCAGGACTGAAGGCTGAGTAGAAAGTCTGCCTTGGTGGCACTGGAAGGAAGGAATTCCTATGACCTTGATTTGGGCTATAGTCTTGCCCTCGTAGAAGGGCCCACTGGGTAGAAAAGGACCACAGATATCAGACCTGCTGGTGGAGCCATTTAAGGGGATTGGGGCTGCCAGGTGCCTGGGCTCCTTCCTTGGGACCCTCCATGACTACTTGGCTCTTCCGTAGGTCCTGAGTACAAGTCAATCCCTCCCAACAGGGTGCGATGGCCTGAGGCAGGCAGAATGGAGGCAAGCCTGTCAGAACCACAGTGGAGCAGAGGTTTGGTTGAAGGACCGAGCCTACATTTGTGGGTGATGTGGCATCACATGATTGAGTTTGATCAACAGATGCATGCTACAACATGCTAGGCAGGGCACTTCTTTAATCAACAGTGAAACGCTGCCACAGGACTAAGTCTCATGTTCATTTTACCCAGTCTATATTCATTGGCATCACAGGAGCATTTGGTAACATTGGTCCTGGCACATTTCTAAGACATTCTCCATGCTTTGCTTATGCACCTTGGCTTCCTCCTACCCCCGCAAACTCATCTGCTACCCTTTTGCTCCACCCCACATTGTTCAGTGTTGATTGACATCCACTGGCCTTGGTCCTGGGCCTCCACTCTTCTCTACCCGTACTGTGTCCCTTTAGTAGACTCATTCTGTCCCACCTCTCGAAACACCATGATATGCTTATGATCCCTCAACTTCATCCTTGTAGTGTAATGTTTCCCGAGCTTCTAGATCAATGTATTTAATGACCAACAGACTTCTCTAATCGGATGGCTCATAGGCACCTATATCTGTAGACAGTTAAAGAGGCAGTCTTAGTCTTTCTCCAGCAAGCCGCTTCCCTCTCTGGCCTCCTCACTTTGGTATCTTTCCACTGTACCACCAGTCAAAACAACACGACTTCACATTTCTCCCTTACAGCTGCTTCCCCATTTCAAATCTCTCAGCAAGTTCTTGTAGCCTGACATTCCAGAGGACTGCACCTGTGTATACTCCTCAGTGGTGGCTATCATTTCTTCTGAGACAATGGAAGGAGTCTCCTAATCAGTTTCCTTGCTCTTAGGCTGATGCCCCATTTTTGAGGAGTCTTTTAAGGCCATAAACACATTCCAACATAGCTGTGTTCTGAGCATGTGTGTGTGTGATATTCATCTGAACGGGGGCATGTGCATATGTATGCATGTGTGTGAAGCCAGAGGTTAATGATGGGTGTCTTCCTCAAACACACTCCACTTTATATATTGAGGCAGGATCTCTCAGTGAACCTGGAGTCCATGGAGTCAATCAGGCTAGCTGTCTAGCATGCCCTGGGTTTCTCTGTCTCTGCCCTTTGAGGGTTGAGATCACAGGCAGGGCGCAATGCTCAGCAAACATGTACATAGTACTGGGGATCTGAGCTCCAGTCCTCATGCCTGGGTCACACAAGCACTTTACCCAGGGAGCCATCTCCATATCCCCAACCAAGTCTTTCTTCATGCTAAAAATGCACTGGTATGTGCTTTTGTTGTGCCAGCATAAAAGACAATGGGTAAGATGTCAGTAGGTGATATAATCTTAGGGGACACTGTCATTGACCCAAATGACCTTTTGCAGCACTAGACTGTGTTCATTTCCTGCTAATGGCTCCTTATCTCACTTGGAATAAAATCCATGGACTTTTCCCAGGCTGCACGATGCATGGCTCATGGTCCACTTTTTGGCCTTTCCTCTACACTGCTCTCTGCAGATTCAACCCCATCCTCTGGTCCTTGGTCTGCTCTTCAAACATAGGTGCTCCTGAGCTAGGCCTATCTCTGGATCATATACTTCTGCTATAGTTCAGGGGCTCACACTACCCCATGGAGGTAGCTCTACCCCAGCTACTCTCTGACCCTGTATTATTTCCTTTTGCTTGCACCACTGTCTCAAAATACATTGCATGTGTATATTTTGAATGTACTTGTCCCTTGCCCCATGGAATGTCACCTACTGGATGGCAAAAGCCAGAAGATGTTTGATATGTCTTCGTTGAATCATTGGTTCCTGGTGCTCTGGTGAATTAGAGGAGACACATGGTCTGAATTCAAAGCACACAGCCCAGAACAGCCAGTTCAGCTCTTGATCCATGGATCCCCTGTAGCAGGAAGCTGATGCTTTCCCCAGGTGGTCAGGGTGGAAAGAGAACTCAGTCACGGGGCTCTCACATCCCCTATGCAGTGTGAGCACACAGCATGGCTTTTATCAAGAGCAATGGGGAAATAGACAGAGAACTGCAAGGCCAGAACAATAAGAAGCCAGTGAACTGCACAGACCTGAATTAACCCACAGCCCATGTTTGTTTTCTACTCTCTATAACTGTACCACTTTCTCTTCTGATTGAGTAGTGATGCTGGGTACCTCACAGGGTGGGCATGAGGATAATTAAATGGGCCCACACTTGCATATCTGGCTTGCTTCCTGGACATTGTGAAATGTCACAGAAATCAGCTGTGGTTATGGTTGATGACATTACTACTTCTTCACTATTGCTACCTAGCCTCCTGGTTTCCCTCTTGAAATAAGATGCACATGGTAGGGAAGTAGGGAAGAGAGAGGAAGAAAGGGAGAAAGGGAGACGAAGAGGAAGAGAGAGAGAGAGAGACAGAGACAGAGAGAGACAAAGAATATCTTCATCATGCACCATGCTATGTGTCAGACACTTTTCTGAGGTCATGGGTGTTACTGCATTTAATTCTCCAAGTATCTATAAGGCAAGTACAACCACTAGTTACTGTTTTGCAGGTGAGAAAACTGAGGTACAGAGAGATAATCTGCTCAATTTGGCCATTGTGTCATAGGCTGATAGTGGTCACCTTATCTTCATTGTGCTCCTTACCCAGGCTCTGAGTTCACTCACTGCTGTCTGGAAGGAAAAAGAGCCAAACTGTCCTGGGCCATGTGTGGAGGGAACACCAGTCTGGACTCTATGCCACCTGGCAGACTTCCTGTGTCTCTGATGAACACTTAGGGGTATAGGAAGTGTTGGTTTTTTTCTTGCAGACCCCATAGTGGAGTTAGGGCACCCTGGGCACTCCCCCTTTACTTCATGGACTCTCTCTAAATTCACAGCCCCCTAAGTTCATCGCAGGCAACTCAGTTGTTCTTGTCTTCAAGTGTGTCCACAGGATGCCAGAACATCAATTCTCTCCATGTTTTCCATGTATCCCAGTCCCAATTGTGGGTTTCCCTGATTCTTTTTTCTTTTTAATTAGTATGCAAATTTATATTAATTTTAGATAAATGGTAAAATTATGTGTATAACAAAGACTTATTTTTAAAACAAAATTCTTAATGATTTTCTATCAACATTTCTGCTTTTCTTCTCTTATGTTGCTAGTATGGTTTGACTTATGGAGGCTAAACTCAAAGTACTTATTGTCATGTTAGGATGACTTTTGAGGAAAAAGACTTCTCAGCTCAGAATCTCTGAAACAAATTAAAATCCTCCTTAGAGGAAAACTGCTTCAGGACCATGGAAAGTTCCCAGATAGCATTCTTCCAAAAGCCAGGACCAGGAAGCCTTTCAATGTACAGTTCTTGTGGTCCTGATCCTGTGGTCCTCCATCTCTGCACTCCCTGCACTTACTGTGTGTGAAGACTGGGTAAGCCTGACGTCCACAATCTTTTTCTGCCCTTACTGCCTGGAGGGAAAGCAATGACTTGCAGGAAGGGACACGGCCAGGACAGGAGGCTCCTGGGCCTGCACATTTATAGAGTTCCTATCTCTCCCTCCTGTAGGGGCTGAATTCTGCCACCCCCAACTAACACACAGAGGTCCTATCTTGTCTCCATGCCTCAGAATGTGATTGTCTTTGGAGACCAGGCCTTAAAAGAAGTGATCACAGTGACATGTCACAACCTAAGCCAATATAAGATGACTCTTATAAAGAAGGGGGATTTTGGACACAGGCACACAGAAAAGATGATGTGTACACACAGGGAGAAGGAGTGAAGGGTAGAGGGGTGTGAGGAACCCAGCTAACCTGCCAGCTGACACCTTTCTGAGGACTGAGTCAGGGGCTGGGAAGATAGCTCGGCTGGTAAGAATGCCTGGAAACCTGTGCTTGACTTCAGAGTCCATATAAAAATGCTGGGTACAGCCCCATGTATCTGTAATCCCAGCATTTCTATGAAAACATGAGTGGCCAAGATGGAAGAATTGCCAAGGAGCTTGCAGGACAGCTAGACTCGAGTGCACAGTGTGGCAGAAGCCACAGGAGAACCTGCCACCCAGGCAGAAGGAAGGAGAGAACTGACTCCGGAAAGCTGTCTGCTGAGCTTAAATGGACAGAATAGATAAAGATGTGGTAACTGCATGCCCTCATTCACACACATGCCACACACTAAATAAAAATTAAAAATTGAGCAAAGGATTGAGAGACAGTAACATTTCACTGTCAGACAGTTAGGGGCACTTGGTTATAGCACCCTTGTTAATAAGGGTACATAAGCCTTCTCTCCCAGGTCCCTGTGCCGTCGACCTGTCTCTCTCCCGCAAGCGCTCAATCTGGCTCCATGGCAGTTGTACGATAATTGAGGGTCATGGTGGAAGGGTGTTCCAGACAGGGAAAGAACTTATGCAAAACCCTGAGGCAGGAAGGGGTTAAAAGTGTTGGTGGTACAGGAAGTGGGCCAGTGTGGTCAGGTTCCCTGGAGCCTAGAGGGTGGAGACAGGGACAGAAGACCTTCCCTGTGGGGCAGGACAGGAGCTTGGATTTGAACTCTTTTGGTTTTTAGGCTGGCTTCCATATCACCTGGCTAGTCTCTTCCCTCACTGCACTACAGTACATGTACTACAGTACATGTGTAGAAAGAGAGAAGCCGGGCCCAGCCCAGCAGAGCGTCACTGTCATCAGCACCCTTTGTTTCAGGCACCTTGGACTACAAATGCAAACACCTCACTACCGCCAGGAGCAATAGGAAAAAAAAAAATCAGAAAATAGAGAGGGAGAGGACAAATCATCCCTTCCAACCCCTGCTGAGCATGCAGAGTGAGGGACATATGGAAATTAATATATTCGGCTCTGATAACACGGTTTTCCTCGGCATTTTGATTAAACGCCGATGGTTATTAAATACCCTCCCTCCTCCGTGCTCAGCTCCGAAAGCCAGTGTTGCTTTTCATTTTGAACTCTGATGAACTGTCGCGTGCTGCTCACACACCTCAGCTGAGCCTCAGCCTGCTGCAGGCTGGCATTGGAGGGGAATGGAGAAAATCGATATGAGATGTCAGGCGGGAGGTCAGAACACGGGCCTTCCCAGTTGGCAGGCTCTGGGACTGGTGGCTTTGGAACAAAAGGAGGTGTGCCCCGAAGAAGGTCAGCCTTTTGGCTCAGTCAGGGAAATGAATTTATTTCTTCTTAATTAGATTACTAGGCTGGTGCCTTGCAATGAAGAGCTGGGCCAGGCTGGGGTGGGTAATGGGCAGGTTTGATGAAGGCTTGGAATGTACCCACTAGCTCCTGGGTCTCCCTAGGGACTGCCCTCAGGACTTTGATTTGTAGGGGTGGCTGGAGGGAGGAACAGACTCTGGGGGCTCCTGGGCATGTGTCCCGAGAGACTTCCTGCTTCTGTGCACATGGATGACCCTTTCCTATACTCTTCTTACTCCTTGATCTTTACATCTCAGCTCAGCAACCATTGCCTTGTAAGGTCCCCATGATGCTAGCTGACAGTACAAGGTTTATTGCACTCGGGACACCGGCGATGCTCTAGGTGTTCATGATCCTCTAATGGAGGCCGGTGTCTTTACCCTTCCATATGCTTCATTTACTCCGTCAACTTGACTGGTCACAGGTGCTCAGCTGCTTGGTCTGACATTCTGGTGTTTCTGCTAGGGTGTTTTGGGATAAGTTGAACATTTAAATTAATAGACTGAATAAATATTAATGTGGAGAAGCCTCATCCAATAAGGTGAAGGCTTGATCGGAAGAAAGAATTGATCCTCTTGTGAGTGGGAGAGCCTCTCTCCGCCTGGTTGGTTTGGGGTTGCGGTGATTGCCTGTTGCAGTTGAATTGAGACTCTTGGCTCATCAGCCCAGTGGCATGTGGGATGGAAGACTGTCCCCTCTCCCAGAGCTTTAGCTGGCTGACTGCAGATCTCAGGATTCAGTCTTCATATGTGAGCCAGTTCCTAATAATAAATCTCTTTATACATGCCACCTGCCATTCCCCCTGCTCTGTTAGACCTTGGCTAATACAGCGAGCTCCAAGAGACAGAAGTACTGCTTTTGCTCACCCTAGTGTCTCCAGAGTTGGATGTAGTGCCTGGCATATGGTGAATATGAATAGTGAGTGATGGGGCCTCCTGTACCTGGTAAAAGGGTAGGGGTTCTCAGTACTTTACAGTGACAGGCCTCGGGGTGGGGTTCGGAGGAAGATGGGAACCATTCTGAATGCCATCTATTGCTCTCCTGTCACGATCAGAAGATGCCAGCACTGTCTTATTCAGGTAACAGTGTGGATCTCTTCTGCACACATGCCCTGAGGGGGAATGTGGGGCCCAGGAAGATTACCTGAGGTCACATGGGTACCAAGTGCCGGAGTTTAGCTCTACTCCCCGAGTACTGTTCTAAACCATTCTCATTTAAAAACCTTCTAAAGCCTTGTCCACTCTCCAGCTTGAGTGCTGGGCTCAGCTGGCCAGTCAGCGCACCATCTATTCCTCCGCATCCAGGACTCCTGTGGGCCTGCCTGACTTTAAAGCCCAGGCTGGTGGCTGCCACACTGGCTGTGAGGGCATCACAGCTTCTTGCAGCCCCTCAGGAACATCTGTAGGTCAGGGTCTCTCCCACCTTGTTCCATATTCACTTACCAGAGAGAACCTGTCCCTCCAAGGTAGCTCAGGTTACCTCACACTCAGCAGGTCCCAAACAGAGCACAAATGCTTCATGCCTAGTAAGACTTCCTGTAGTCTCCATCCCACACACAATTCATGTCAATCATTGGATGTGTTTTCCTCCCCCTCCCCTCAACCCTGCATTTTCTCCTACCTCTTCCCTCCCTGCTTCTTCTATCCCATGATTCTCAACCTCTGGGTCACAACTCCTTTGGGGGAGGTCACATACCAGATATTCCGCATATCAGTTATTTGTATTATGATTCATAACAGTAGCAAAATTACAGTTTTAAAGTAGCAACGACAATACTTTTATGGCTGGGGGTCAGCACAACATACGGAACTGTGTTAAAGAGTCACAGCACTAGGAAGGTTGAGAACCGCTGACCTAGCCCTTCCCCATCTCCTTTGTCTCTTTACTACCCACCCCTCACAGTCCGCAAGTCTGGTTAACTCTGCTGCCGAGACCGATCTGGAATTCTCTGCTGCTGACCACGCCACCCCATTTCCTTGTCATTGCCCCCTCTAACAGTTTCTTCACTGTTTCCTCAGGGCTGTTCTTCTTCCCCACAGCAGTGAATGACCTCCACAGAGAATTCAGATCAGATCCCAGTGCTCAGCCCTCACTGGCGGGATTCCCTCTGCATCCCTGTGCTTCCATCTTGAACATGGGGCTTCCCCTTCCCAGGAACATTAAATGTGGAGGGCTGACTCCCCAGTCAGCCTAACACTTGTGATTTCTTTAGTCCCAGTGTTAAATGAGATGGAAGCCTTCCAGGGCCCCCCTCCTCCCACATGTCAGAGGCCAGGGTGCCTCTCCCCCCCAGGGCCCTTGTGCTGGGTACTCACACTTGGTGTGCCTGTCACACAGGGCGGATGCCCTCATGTCACACAGCCGGATTGTCCCCTTGCTGCTGCTGTATACAAAGGTGTTACAGTGGTGGGGGTGGAACTCGGCTGCCGTGATCACCTCTGTAAGCTCCTCCATGTTGGCTGGCTTGATGTCCACGATATCTGGCACAGACGAGTAAAGGAAGGACAAGAAGAAGCAGGGAGCCCGGGGCATGAGCGGCCCCTGCTGTGAGCGCTATGGGAGCATTTACCCCGCACAGGGGCATCTCACTGGGAGGCCATTAGCAGAAAAGCAGGCAGCAGTCATTTCTGGCAGCTGAGGCTCAGGAACTTTAAGGGATGGGGGCTACCCCGTAGCCAGTGATAGCTTTAGAACTTAGGTCTAAGCTGGGTGTGGCCCATGACTCTAATTACTGAACTCAGGAAGCTGCAGCAAGAGGACTGCTGTGAGGTCCAGTGTAGCCTGGGCCACACTGTGAAACCCGGTCTCAATGAACTCAAGTTTCCAGACTCCTCCATTCTATTTCATCTTCTGTGGCATATAGAGGATGACCTCATACTTGGCTGGGAGATCACTTGAGAGTGTTTCCCCCTCTATAGCAATAGCTAAAAATCCAGCCAGTCCCACTGTAGCCAAACTATTGAATTTGAACTCTTCCTGGGATCTCTGGGCTGGTAAATGATATCTGCAACAGGCTGCAAATCCTCTTCGGCAAACTATCCATAGAGCCCTAGCAGCTGCCACTCAGTGAGGGGTCACTGAAGAGTCTCTCAGGATGCATGTCCCGAACTTTGTCTCATTTAATCCTTACAGCAACATTACGAAGAGCACTTTTTACACCCATTTTCAGGGTTGGGAGTGGAGGCTATGTGAGCACTCAAGAAGTTTCCACAAGAGACATGGTTAATGGATTGGGGAGAGAGATACTCAGAAGGTGAAGGTGCTTGCTGCTAAGGCTGCTTGATCTGAGTTTGATCCCTGGGACCCATGGGTAGAAGGAGACAATTAACTTCCAAAACTGTATTCTGACTTCCACAGGCAGGCTGATGAACATGCTCATTACTCACCTACACACACACTATCTACATCTATAGAGGTATATATCCAGGTGCAAAGCCTGGGAGATTCTATAATTGCCTTTTAGTCTCCATAAGCTGTAATTTGCTAGGGACTGGGGTGTTGGGTGGGAGCTTAAGTGTCAGAAAAAAAAAATCATCTATGTGGAGTGAGTATGGGATAATGTGGGATATACTCAGTTTTGGCCTCCAAGTTCCCACCTCCACAGTATATCCCTTTCATACACACACACACACACACACACACACACACACACACACACACATACACACACATATATATAAATCACACATCACACACACATATATGCATATACGTGTATCTATTGAGGCTATATCCTTGTATATCAGAATGAAACATTTAGGCTTATGTTTATAAAGGCAATTCAGTGGAGATTAAAAACAATTTTTTTCTAAAGGATATACAGCAGAAGTAAGTGAAGGAATGGGCCTGCATATGCCCTGTCATATCCTGGCTGGAGCTGAGGTTCTGTCTGGGGACCAGCTGTACCTTGTCATGTGAATATTGGGGTGCAGCAGAGCTGAGCAAGGGGACCTGCATTCCACGGACTCTACTACTCACGTGCCGCCTCTTTCATGTTTGCCCCATCACCAGTTTTTTTTTTTAAACTTATCATGTTTTTCTTTAGATTGCCTCACTTTTCATCTCAGCTAAGCAGTAAGCCAATATTCATGAAGGGACGGGTTTAATCATCTACATGAAAATGAACACACAGTGATTAAAATGAAAATGTGTGGGCCAGGAATCTTTGTGCCACACTTTGGGAAAATACACGTTGCATGAACGAACAGTAGCTTGACACAGGCCATCCTAGAGATGCTTCTGCCTAAGCAAGCAACAGAGGTCCCTCTTTGGCATGGAGTCAGGCACAAACATGCAATAAGCTCATATTTTGAACCCTAGTAGCACCAATTAGGTAGCCATGTACTAACTAATGTAGACACGTACTAGCTAACAGCACCTAGGTTCCTGCTAGATCTGTTGCCACATTGGGATTTGTTCCAACAACTTTGTACAGGGTTGTGCCTCGTGCTATTTGATTATCTCTTAGGCATCCCACTGCATTCTTTCTAAAATTAGTATGAGCCTGTGCTAACATCTCCTTTTGGCACATTTTCATCTACCAAAACCAGATGCAAAGATTACTTGGTTCTGCAGGGCATGCACAATCCTGAATTAACAAAACACTACCTCTCAACTGAGCCTCTGCGTTTGGGACACACACCTGGAGCACCCAAACAGTTTGAGAGGGGCTGCAGGCTGCAGCTCTGATGTGCCATCTGGCGCTGACCTGCGCCTTGGGCTTGGCATCGTTGAAAAGCAGAGAGGCTCCTGCTCAGTCGCTCCCTACCCCCACGGTGCCAGCAAGCATGTTTTCCTTCTTCCAAAGTAAGGAGGGAAAATCTGGTGTCAGCTTTCCCAGCCTCTACAAGTATAGCTCAGCAAACAAGCTGCACCGGGAGGGATCTTCACTGTGTGGGAGAGGGAGGTGCTACAGCCACAGTTATTTTTTTCTACCTAAAAATAAAGTCCCAAAGTCAGAAGATGAGAAAACAAAGTGCCTAAGCGTATCTGCGCCTCCAGGAGCATTCTGTCACCATCGAGGACATCTTCCTGGAGCAGAGCCCAGTTGATCTGCCTCTGTCCACTGTTTCCAGATCCATCCTGCCTCCCACCCACCCTTCATCTGAAGCCGCTTGATTCATCTCCAAGGTCTGAGTCTCCCTCCTGATACAGTGCTTGGATTTGACTCAGGTTTGGTCAAGGGAAAAAGCCATGATTCTATTCCTTTTTAGCACAACTGTAGCTCTTGTCTACCGAGTGCTGAGCCTGCCTGGACTAAGCATCTTATGGTCTCATTTGTCCTTCATTCCATGCAGACAAAGTCAGTGCCATTAATAATCCTAATTTCCAGCTGACAAAATAGAGGAAATAAATTTTTCTTTCTAATCAGAACAATCTTTTAAAAAAATCTGTTCTTTCCCATTTTTATCCATGTATTCTTTACTTTCTTGTTACTTTGACCCTTCCTTTTTTTTTTTTTCCGGTAGGGTTTCTCTGTATAGCTTTGGCTGATGTGGAACTTGTTCTGTAGACCAGGCTGGTTTGCCTCTGCCTCCCAAGTGCTGAGATTATAAAGGTGTACCACCACTGCCCACCCTCTATCCTTTTTTTATGTTCCTTTTCCATAATCATATGCTTTTTTGTTTTTTTGTTTTTTGTTTATGTTTTTGAGACCCAATGGGCTTACCCGGAATCATCTGTGTGACTGTGACTTTACATTATTTGAGTGTGAGTATGTACACACATGTGCCAAAGTGTGCAAAGGATGTTGGTGCAGTTGGTTTTTTTTCCTTCCACTGCATGGATCCTGGGGATTGAACTCGGGTCTTGGTGGCAAGAGATTTGCTGAGACATTTTGCTGACCTCTGAGATAAATTTCTTAGGGTCGGGTATAGGGTAGAGCTAGGATTTGCACTCAGGGTTGTGCAAGGATTCTTTAAATGAAGCCACGTAGCATCCAGGGAAGAATGGCCCCACTGAGCCGTTTCCCTGAGTGGGTTTGTCTGGCTCTAGAGGAACCATGACTAGTTTCTGAGAGAGAGAGAGAGAGAAAGAGATGGAGACCTACCTCCTGTGAATTATGTCCCTGAAAATTCACCAACTACATTTCCAGGACGGTATTTTCCAGAACCAGAATTTTTATGTCCTATGAGATAACTGATTTGCTTGAACTAGATGTTGGGAGAAAAACCCGACAAGGGCTTTCTTGTCCTATTTTCCATGGGAGGACTTTGCTGAATTCTAGAAACATGTGAGAGAGTCTGACTGGCAAAATTTGATGTTTTCTGAGGAAGACAGGAGGAAACTCACACCGATGCCCAGAAACCCAGGCCATTTCTCTCTCAGGTTCCAAAGGGAGATGTGTGGCTTCAGCTCACAAGCTTTCCCCTTTATACTGGGAAGGAGAGAGAAAGATGCTAAGCAATTCGAGGTGCCCTGTTTTACTGGAAAGTGGAATGATGTATTTTGACAGTCAATTTTTTCCCATCTGATCCTTTTGAGCACTCTATCTAAATTATTTCCCTGTTGTTCCAAAGAACTAAACAGCAAAAGATATCACTGAGCTCGTGCCTAATATACAACCCAGACAGCCAACAGATTGCCATTAAATTAACCCTGGGGCCTGACAGGTCTGTTCTTTTTGACCCCAACTGCTTGGAGATATTCCTTATTAATGCTAAACCCAGGCAAATTACCTCTAACTAACAAAAGGGGTTAATCTGGCTCTTGATGGGGGGGACTCTGGAGACAGCTCCGAGGATGAGATGGGGCATAGCCAGCCTGGCAGCTGAGCTCCTAGCTTGCAAGGCAGAAGGCAGGAAGGTGAGGGCACTACTGTGCCAGGCAGTTGCCTAAGGCATCATTGAAAGTAATAATTGAAGACATCGGGAGGTCACCCCTTCAGGGATTGCTTTGAACAAATAAGCAGTCCAAGCCATAAATTACAGCAGCAGTGGGATGAGGGGGCGGATGGGATCAGAACTGGGTGGTGAAGGGAGCAGGGAGCCTTTCACTCACTTACATCAGCCACGTATGGAAGCCCTAAGCTCTCTATACCTGTCATTCCTCTGTCTCCCGTCAAATGGCATCATTATGAAAGATTGAAAGCAACCTAAATAAATATACAGAATCACATGATACTTTAAGATACCTGTCATTAAATTATTATTGCAGTGAAATGTACAAGTATGTAAGAAAAATGTCCCCACCATATGCAAAATTCTACACGAGGAACCTAATGCCATTTAAGCCTATACCTGAAAGGGATGAGCTTCAAGGCAGGAGGGACATGGAGCTGCTCGTGGTGATTCTGTGAGGGGACATCTGTGAGTGGTTTGTCTTTTTATAGCCATACCATTCTCCCATTTTCATTCAATGAAATGGTAAGATTTTAGAGTCTAATAATATTTAAGACAGATTTTATGCTTATCATATATCAGGTTAGGAAAATTGGATACAAAATATATGTTACAGTCTGGTCATTTAAGAGAATATGATGAAGAAGAGCATGAGAACTAGACAGGAAAGCCGGCCACGTCTTGCAGAGAGAACAGGTCCCAAAGTCAGAGAGAGCATCACCTGTGAGCAACTGGAGTCCACTCATCTACTTATTTCATGACATGCCCGAGAATGAACAATGTGCTGGTGATCTGTTGGGTAAAGTGGATAGGCCGGTGACCAAAGCAGGAACAATCCCCATCGGAGTTCTATATATATGTAGTCTATAATAAGGGGACTGTGGTTGGCAGACAAGGTAAATCAGTTACCTGAGGCAGTGCTCACTGGAAAGCAGAAAAAGAGGGAGGGCCTCTCTTTCTCACTCTCTTTTTCTCTCTGTGTGTCTGTGTGAGTGTGTGTGTGCACATGTGTGTGTGTGTGGTGGGGAGTGGGAGGTGCGGTATTCCAAGCTGAGTATAAGAATTTCTTAGTTTTTGTTTCCCTGCTACATTTTCCCTCCTCAACCAATATAGCTGAATTAGCTGGCGTTCACACAACTGAGAGGCAATATCAATGGTGAGGTTATTGGTTATTTTATATCATTTTCCAAGACCTCTACCATGACTGTGTCCTATTAAACCAAGACAACAACCTTTTCTTAGAGTCATCCCTGAGAGCTGAGATAGGCCCCAAGCTCTGGGGGTAGAATTCAAGAAAACACTAATAAATACCGTGTTTGGAACAAATGTGGCTGGGAGACCATTTTCATTCCTTCTGTTTAAGTGAGAGAACTTGAGAGAGTCACTTTATCTCTCTGGGGTTCAATTTATTTGCCTTCAAATGAATAGGATCCTATTAACAACCTCTAAGGATTTTAATTATTAGAAGAGATAATGGAGAGAAATTATTTAAATCATTTTCATGTTGGACAGAATCCCATTTTCTAAAGTAAGCACATGTATCCATGAAAACCATTTCCAGGCAGCATCTTGGGGTCAAGTGGCTGTCCATGTGTGCCTTTGACCCACTGCACTGATTCTTCTGATACTGCAACTATTTTCCTCAAGCCCTGGCTAAGCCAGGCAGGGAAGAGAGAGTTGAGGAAGATCTTTGCAGAGTCGTTACACACATAGAGGACATGCTACATTTACTGGTCGATGTTACTGGATTTTCAAAGAGGCTGCATACATGCTATAGACAGTCTTCAGTTCTGAGGTGGGGACATAGTTGAATGTTGGCTTTGAACTCTGAGCCTATTACAGTTGGACCCCCTTTTAGGGGACACAAGTCATCATGCAATCTTTGCTTTTTTTGTTGAGATTAAAATTTGATCCTTGGCTATTAAGCAGTGATCACAAAGCGCCTAATTTTGTCAGCTAAAATCACTGGTAAGGCATTGGTGATTTCTGAAGCAGGCTTCAGGGAATAGGCATCTTTTAGGAGCTTAAAAAGCCAATGTACAAATATCCATGGAGTATTTGCCAAGTGCCAGGTTCAGGCTGAGGGGCTGACAGAGATTTGATGCCATAGTAAGTCTACAGGCTGCACACATGATGTTTGCTGTAACACCCTTTATGACTGGGGAGTTCTTAGGAGCTCCACACCTCAGATTCTTCTACGTACATGTCAAAAAGCCCAGAATCATGTTTAAAAAATTCATAATCCAAGATTCTGTTCAGGCATTGTTTCCATCATGCAGCTGTCCAGCTGCTGGGACTCTTCCTGGAGGAGACATGCCACACAGTATGTGTTTGGTTCATTGGCATGGTTGAATATAGATTTTACTGTATCAGATGATTTGTCTAGGCTGCCAAAATTTTAAACCTCAGATCTAAACAGTTGTAGAAGCTCAGCTGATCTTGAACATAGAAACTCATGCATACAGAGGAAGAGTTTCTGGGTGTGGTGGCATATACCAGTAATCATGGCTTCCAGGAGGCCAAGGCACTTAGAGACTGAGTTCCAGGCCAGCCTGGGCTATGCACTGAGACCCTGTATCAGTAAACTAAAATAAAGAAAGATGAAGGAACTCTAAGAGATGGCATGTGTCTGTAACATACTTGGTACTTCATACAGGCTCAAAAACTCTTAGATTTGTCTTCCCTCAAAGGCTGTGTGTGTGTGTGTGTGTGTGTGTGTGTGAGTGTCTTTCTGTCACACACTTACTTTGATGGCTTTGGGGAATGCTAGCATTGTTAAATTAACCTTGGGATTCCCCTTCTGTTTCAGATTAGTCTCAGTTGTAAGGGAATATCCTTTTAGGGAAGTTGGAAGACAAAAGGAAGAAAGTGATGTGCACATGCCCAGTCATTCACCTACTTACTCCACCTCAGTGTAGCCATGAAGGGATTTTATAGATAAAACTGAAGACCCCCTAATCAGTTGAATCGAAGTTAATAAGAAAGGAGACTATGTAATGTGGGTCTGTCTGGAAGGCATTTATTTACTTATTTTGTGAGAGGGTTTTTCTATCCTTGAACTCATTTTGTAGATAAGACTGGTCTCAAACTCAGAGATCTTCCTGCCTCTGCCTCCCAAGTGCTGGGCTTAAAGATGTGTATCACCATGCATGGCCTAGCTGGAAGACACTGAATAGTGAGCTCACGGCTACAAAGTCCTGGGTTTGAGCCTAGCCCTACATGCATTGGGAGTGGTGGCACAGGGAGGTAAAGGTAGGATCAACTTTTGTTACAGAGCGAGTTTGAGGCCAGCCTCAGCTAAGGGAGATCCACTAAAAGAAACCTCAGACCTTCCTTGCAGGTCTGCCATTTCTGTTGATCACTCCCCAGTCTTCCCTTCTGACTGCTGCCTGTGAACAACCTTTGGCTCATGCCTGCAGGGTTCCGCTTGCTTGTGGTTTTTCATCCCTGACTCCTTATCTTGAACATGAATGGCACTTGCCTGGCCAGCCTTACACTCACAAGGACAATGCACTGGCATAGGTCTATCACTGGTGCCTTAACCACTCCATCCCAGTACTCATATTTTTTTCTGCATTCACCACAGTTCCATTCATCCCCGTTCTCCAACTGAACTCTATCCCATTCACCCACCAGATTATAGGCCATGGTATAGGGATGGAGCTGGACTCTTCATGCCATCTCAGTTTGCTTAGTAAGTGCTCAGCAATGCTTATGGCATTTACGGGACTCATTTTTCTGACTCAGGGGTCTCTTCTAAGCTTCTTTACATTTTCAAGAGCAGAAAAAGCCCATAGTAGTCACCATGGATCAATGGATCAAGTCACCAAGCTGGTGGAGTGTGAATTCTATAACCTTTGGTTGTCTTAGGAGAGAAAAGTACAAGACGGAATAGCAGAAAGAAAAGTAGGTTGAGAATATGATCTCCAGAATAACAGCTGCCACGCCTGGAACCTTCACCCTACACTAGGTGCTTCACAGGATCGTTCATGCAGCCTTCACAACGACCTCCTGAGACAGGTATCTTATTTTTTCTATTAATCAATGATTGAATCAAGGGATGGAGAGATCTCAAATGACCAGTCAAGGTTATGCACATTTGGGAGACAGTACTGGGTTCAGGCCTAAAGCATCTGATCCCTCAGTCTTCAGTCCTGAGTCAGGTGGGGAGTGCACACCTGTAACCCCAGAATTTCAGGAGGATCAGATGGATCTACGAAGTGGCACCCCATTTCAAACAGATAAAAAGTAAAGACACAGTTCAATGGCTAGAGCTACCACCCTTCTCTGTGGGAACTGAAAAGTCCAAGAGAGGCATATGGCCCAACTCCTGTTCTGTCCCAACTATAAGAGGCCCAAGAGGCACACCTCTGGAGAAGAGAGACTAGGTGTCATAGGGGTAGCCTCTGAAATTGGGGCTTAGTGTCTACACAAGTAAGGCAACTGGCTTGGGGAAACCTTCCAGGTCGGTTTTCAACATGAGGGTGGGTGCTGTCTCAGCACAAGCGGGCTATGTGCTGGGCTTGTCATCAGAGAGATGCTCTTCAGGGATACAGCTCAGTGGGGAAACATTTACCTTGCCTGTGTGAAGCTTGATCCCAGCACCAGAAAGGGAAGGTATGATCTTATTTTATGTAAAATGCCAGCCTAAAATTAATTTTTGCCTTTACTTCGTGTGGGACAATGGTCTGTATTCTGTCAATTATATTTTAAATAAATGCTGATTGGCCAGTAGCCAGGCAGAAAGTACAGGCACGGTGACAAGGCAGGAAGTAGAGGTGGGACAATGAGGATTCTAGGAAGAGGAAAGTTTCTTTTGCAGTCGTAACCCAGTCACAGAAGAAGCAAGATGTAACTTTCTCAATGAATAAGGTACTGAGCCACATGGCTAACATAAACAAGAATAATGGGCTAATATAAGTTATAAGAGTTAATAAGAAGCTTGAGCTAATGGGCCAGTAAGTTTCTAACTAATGTAGACCTCTATGTGATTTCTTTGGGACTTAACAACTGCGTGAACCAGGCAGGACAGAAACCTCAGATAACATTTGCTCCCATGGTGTGATGAAAAACATCTTAAAGAACAGGGAGTTGCTGTATCTGGCTTCCATGTCTTCCCCCAGGCTTGTGTAGCCCTGACTCTTTGGTCTAAGAGGGAGACAACTGTCCATGGTGTGACCAAGTGTTGAACTAGAAGCTGGAAATCACAGAGTTGAGACTCTGTGCATCCTGGATTGGGCAAGGTGACAAACAAAGTTACCTTATGAAGATGCTGGGATCAAGGTAAAAATATCCAGGTTTTTTTCATCCAGAGGCATTCTTATACAAGGAGTAGCCTTGCCTAAACTTTCCAGTCTATGTCCAGGGATGGCCATCTGCTTAGAATTCCTCCTGCCACAGGGACCTTGGTGTTCACTAGGCAAATATCTCTACACCTCCTTGTCCAAGTGTAGTCTCTCTCTGAATATCTCAATTGAATGATCAGTTTCTCAGCAAACCCCCCTTCATTTTCTAGCCCCAAACTGGTTTTTTAAAAATGTATCTGAAGAATTAAATTCTTTTCTCTTAAAGAGCTTGTCTCAGTTCACAATGAAACACATATTGGTGTTATTATTTGTATCATGTCATTCTGAAAATTCAATTTTGTTTCTTTTCCTCTTTCCTTTTGTCAGGTTTAGTGCAGTACCTGGCACAAAACCTGGCCCCAGTGTTTGCAATTTTACAAGATTAATTCTTGACTCCCCTGACCAACAAAGGGTTCAAAGGATTCTGTGTATAACATGCTTTTCAAAAAGAAATAGTAACATATGTGTGTATATGTTGGGAGTGTGTATTCAAGATGCATGTATGTGTGTGTGTCTAGGATGCATGTATATGTATGTGTGTCCAGGGTGCAAGTCTATGCGTAAACATGGAGCCAGAAAAGATTATTGGCTGTCCTGGTTTATCATTTTCTGCTGTGTTCTCTTGAGAAAAGTTCTGTCACTGAACCTGAAGCTTCCTATTTTGGCTAGGATAGTTGGCCAGCGAGCCCCTGAGATCTGCCTGTCTCTGTCACCCCCAACCCCCAGGGCTGGGGTTATAGTCATGCCCAGTTTTTAAGCTGGTAATTCAAACTCAGGTCCTCATGTGTGTGCAGCAAGTGTTCTTACCCACTGAACCATCTCCCCGTTCCCAAAGAGGCAATGCGTTAAGAGCAAACTTTGCTTACTAAAACCCAGGGCCACCTCTTGCTCTAGAGGTAGGGAGAGTCAGTTTCACCATCTCACAGTCCTTTGGTAGAATTCTTCCCTCCGGAGGACGAGGTGGAGAATGGGAGTCTGGGTAAGTAGAAGGCATGTTGTGAGAAGGTTCACAGCCAGGAAGAGGAGGGCCTGGGTGAGAGCTCTGTTTTTGTCACACTCTAAATCCTGTGTGGTGAGCTGTGACATCAGTGCTGTGCTTGCGTGCCCCCAGACAGACTTCCTTGCTACTTGTCTTACTGAGTTAATTGTGGATGTATACTGTGTAATTTAAGTGGAACTTTTAGCATCTGTGACCTCACAGGATGCGAGCTTCCGACCTCTTAGTATCACTAACGCACAGTTATGAAAACGGTCCATGTATGTCTACGAAGCATCTTGCCTGCCACCCCAGGCATCCCAAGCCATGCTCCTGCCTCTGGTCGATCAAAGGCATAACAGAAGAAGGTGCTAAACACGAGATATTTAAGACAAGGGTTGTTCTTGATACTTTTCTGAGGATGTTGTGGAAGAGGGCTGTTGCCTGTTCCACAGGTAGCTACCCTTCAATGCTGAGAGGCAAAAGGGCCTTGGTTTGCATACCTTCCTGCCTGGGGGCAGTCTGGCTGAAAGGCAGTATATAGATATCAGTTATCATCACCCACATGATGATAGTGATTATTTTACATATGGCAGTGTGAAGGGTGAGCGCTAAGGTCTCATTTGTATGCCAGCATCTGGCAGGCTGTCACACATCTGCAGAAGATAACCTAAACAGCACTATTAATATGCCCCCTTTGCATTCTCCCCAAGGCATCTGTCTCCCCAAATGCCTGAGAAAGTTCCTTTCCCTCTTGAAAGCCTGGAGGCAAAATTCAGAAAACATGCCACCTAGGCTGGGGAAGCATAAGCTCAGAGTGACAGCTGGCTGAGCCCGGGCAGATTCCTGACTCTCAGAATAGATGTGAGGAGGGAAAGGCGACCGCCATCTACATTCATTCTATCAGTAGTTGCTTCGCCAGGAAAAATCTGCAGTCGGAGGCAGCTATTCTCCGGCCCACACAGTGTGTCACGTCTGTTCTGGGATCAATGATAGCTATCCAGTCATGGTCCCAAAGACCAGTTCTCAGTGTCTGGTTAAGGACACCTGTCCTAAAAACCTTCAAGGAGATGAGCAAGGAAGTCAGGACCACGAGGGACTGGCCCACCAACAGAGACTGTGCCTGGTCTACTGGGAGCTCATCAAATCCAGCTGGACCAGGCCTGAATGAGCATATGACCAAACCGGAATCTCTGAATGTGGCTGCCAATGGGGACTGACTGAGAAACCAATGATAATGGCACGGGGACCTATCTCTTCTACATGTATTGGCTTTTTGGGAACCTAGTCTATATGGATGCACACCTTCCTAGGCCGGGATGGAGGGGGGAGGGCCTTGGGCTTCCCACAGGGCAGGGTACCTTGCCCCCTCTTAGGGAAGCAGGGGAGGGAGGAAGGGTGGTGGGGGAGCGGGAGGGCCTGGGATAAGGGGAAAAAGTGTAATTTTAAATTTTATTAATAATAAAATAAAATAAAATAAAAAAAACCTTCAAGGACTATAGGATGTCTCTGTGGTAGTGGCTAACGAGCTGGGTACCCTTGCACAAATATCCTTTCCACAAATGTGAGTGAGTTGCATCCCTGTGCGTGGCTGTTGCTCTTCAGAGGACCCCACACCTCAAAAAGACAGGATCTCCTACAGGCCCATAACTTACCAACCAGCTAGGATGGCTGGAGAGTGAGTGTACCTCCGCCTCTCTAGTGCTGCTATTATAAAAAGGTGCCATCACACCTGGGTTCTTTTTCCTGAGTTCTGGGGAGCAAACTCAGGTTCTCGCGATTACTGAGCAAGCATTTTACCAACTAACCCATTCCCTCAGCTCGACTTTAATACTTTGCAAGTTAAATTTCCAAGCTAGGCTTCATAGTGAAGAGTTTCCTATAGGTCCACTCTGACCACTGACTATGATGCCACTCTCTCTGTGTGCAGTAGCTTTCAGGTACAGAATGCTGAATCCATTGGAACATAGCAACGGGCCATTTCGGGCTCCTGTTTTCATGAAAGTGACATTCTCATGCAGGCAAACTAAAAACACACATGCTAAACCATTTCAAGTTCCGCTGAGCATGATGAAGACAGCAAGAACACAGCTGCTGGCAGCCACTTGGAAACTAGTGGGAGAGTCTCTGTAGAGACAGTAGATTCGATTGAGGCTGGAATCAAGAACTCTGGGGACACATTTCCAGATAGAGGGGACAGCAGGTGCAGAAAGAGGAAGAGCAAAGCTTAGCTGGGAATAGAAACACGGTTCTCTGGTTGAAGCAGTGGGTGAGGCAAGAGTGACATGACAGGTGTCAGAGGGAGTCAGGCCCAGATGGTGTGGAATCTTCTAGACCCTGGGAAACAACAAATTTTCAGTTCACTAGAAAGTTACTGGAGTGTTAGGCGTGCAGTCAGGATGTCGTGTGGGTCACATGGTAACTGATAGGCAGGGCATGTGTGTTGAAGGAGCGGAATCAGGCAGCCATAGGGGAAAGAGACAATGGTGGCCCATATCAGTGAGTGTAGGTAGGAGTAGGGATGGAGGCATCTCAGCTGTCCGTGGTTCACTGTGGACAACTCATGGATGGGTGGGGCTGGGATGGCAGAAGCGGGCAACTGAAGGTCAGAATCAAGGTCGATTGGGAGCCAGAATTCAACTCCCTGAAGACTGAGAGCGTGAGCTAAGTTGGGAACTAGAGCTAAGAGTCAGGCTTTAGGATGGACTGGGCGGGCACACCCTAGACGAGTGGCTCTCAACCTTCCTAATGCTGTGAAACTTTAATACAGTTCCTCATGTCATGGTGACCTCCAACCATAAAATCACTTTCATTGCTACTTCATAACTGTAATTTTGCTACTGTTATGAATAGTGTAAATACCTGAGTTTTCTGATGGTCCTGGGGGATCGTGACCCACAGGTTGAGATCAGCTTTTATCACTAAATGCAAGATGAGTATAATGAGGCCAAACACTGGCCTTACACAGACACCCAGGAATCTTTTTGACTTTTCCAAGTTTGAGTTAAGTGGAAGATAATAACGCTTATAGTTTTTGTTTTGTCTGAGGTGCTGGGATCAAATCTGGTGCCTTGGACCTATATCCTCAGTTGCTTTAGGACCACCATGTCAAGCTGCATTCGGGCCATTATTCACTGGGTAAATAAATGATTTTAAGTTACATTTCAGAGCTAGCGCTGCTGCTGTGCCCACAATTTAAGATTTTCCTTCAAAGTTGCTAGGCATTTCCATTTTGACAGTTCTTTTCTTACCTCTTTCTCCCCAGCCCACTCCTACCTGGACACCTGTGAGTCAGACCAATGGGCTATTGGTTTGGAAGGAAAGGATACTAAAACTCTGATTGGTTATCTCAAAGTTCCACAGATTAATCCTCAGGTCATCAGCAGACATGTAGGTCTCGTAGTCGCTGTTGACGGATATGGAGTTGATGTGGTATGTGTGCGCATTGGCAAACACTCTTCGTGGGGTGGCCTCCACCATCAGGTCCATGGGTCTCAGGACGGGCACCTAGGATATGAGAGAGGCACAGTGCTCAGGACAGAAGTCTATTTTGGGTAGGAAATGGGTCATGCTGTGCCCTTACCACCACACAGTAAGTCACAACCCTGAAGCCTAGAGTGACAGAAGAAGCCAGCTGCTATTCGCACCACATTCTGGGCCTTGCAGATGTTGACAACTGGCACTGGGGGATAGGGGATGGTGACATCACATCTTATAAACTTGAAACATTTCCCCAGCCACCTTCAGGGGACTTGGATCCCATTGTGGGAACATGGACTTCTAAGCTCTCGTTCCCAGTCTGTTTCATATTTTTTAATTTAAACTTTTTATTTTTTGAAAATTTTATATATGAGTGCTGTGTTACATCATTGCCATCCGCCCCCCATCCCATTTTCACTTCTTCTCAAATTCATGACCTCTTCTTTGGCTGTTATTGCTACACACACACAAATATGTATGCATACACATGTACGTATTTACACACATACACCCAACCTGAGTCCATTTAGTGTTGCTAATATGTATGTCCTTTCTTTTTTAAAACAGGAAATCTGTTCAGAAGGAGATTGTGGGAAAAATCTTAGGAGTCTGTCATTTAGCTTCAACCTCCATTCCTCTTTCCTGTGTTTCTACATCTTACCCCTAATGGCCTGGGTTCCCTCCTAGTTTTACTCTTAACCTCTACGGGATTCTTTTAGGAAAGCACTCCACCACCCAAGACTCTAGTGACCCCAAATGAGCCCCCAGTACATGAGTGCTTGGTGCCTCCTGGTAGGCCTGGGAGCATCTTTGTTTACACCTATTGTCCACAAGTACGAATTAGCTGGTGTCACATTCAAACTGGCCCCCATTTGGACAGTAAATTATCTGGTCACGCTTCTGAGATTTAGAAGGTATTCCAGAAGTGTTTACTGAAGGACTGAGTAGAGCAATGTCAGTAAGCGTTTTCTTCATGGTGGGCTAGGGAGCTAGGCCACACACACACACACACACAGAGAGAGAGAGAGAGAGAGTTCTCTCAGGAAAATGTGAACAAAGACACACTCTTCTAAAAGACCCAAACAAGCTAAACTACAGAGCACAGGCAGAGCTCTTAGATAGAAACAAGGAGACAAAGAGTCACAAAGATCTTCTCCTCCCTCACAAAGACTCTTGGAGGAGCCCTGGCTGACTTGACAACAGGGGGTAGATTAAGACTAGCTTCTGGATGAACATCACCCCAGGATGCAAGAAGAGGGGGCCCAAAGCCCATCGGCTTTCTGAAGGGTAGTTACCTGACAGCACCTGCTAGAAGGCAGAGTTCTCCCAGCCCCAACTTGGAGTTGTTCACAGGCCGTGTGTGTGTGTCACAGCTCTGAGAAGACACAGATGGAATAAGGTCTAGACAGAAAAGATGTTGGGTCTCAGAAGCCAGTGTTGGAGTCTTCTGTGTGCCAGGATAGAGGTGGGAGTTGATCTCTTGGGTCTCATATGCCAGGCAGGGATAATAGTTTTGTGGGAGAGTAGGAAGCTTCTACTTTGAGCATAAGTAACCACTGACTGATGGGCTGGTATGTGACCCATGATCTGGTTGGTCATTGACTGAACCTTCTTTGTTCTCTTCCTTTTGAACATGGTCATGGGGATTTATTGAGGCAGTCACTATCCATGCCACCCACTCTTTCAGCAACACCTACTGAACCTTGTACAAAGTCCTAAGGGCTCACCTGGTAAGCACTCAGGACTCCTGCCTCACCGTCATATGGCTGCCATAGCTGAAGGTGGGGAAGGGGTGGAGGTGGGGTGAATGATCACACAGCAATTGAGCAAGTGCCCCAGGGAGGAGGCACAAGGCATAGCTGGTCTTGAGAGGCTTCCTGAGACTGGGTGAGTGGGTGGAGACATGAAAGATGAGTGTGAGTCCCCAGGTCAGCAGAAAGGGGGTTCTATCTGGAGAAATGGGGTTGAAGCTGGGATGGTGATGGAGCCCACTGTGATAGTGAAGGTGACAGGGTAGATTGGGGGTAAGCTACAAGAAGGGGCTCTGCCTACATCAAGAAGGTTGGAATCAAGAAGGTGAATGCATTTGTGATGACCTAGACATGAGCAAGGTCAATCTTTGATCAGACCTTTCTGGAGGAGGTACAGGGGGGCTGAGCTCCAGCTTTCACAGGTAGTTGTGCAAGAAGTGAACACCCATTGAGGGCTTGTGTGAGTTGAGGTTTCACAATGGATAAAACTAAGCTTCCCCCATGAACTTGGCCCTGAAACAGCTACTGAAGCATCAGTGACAGGCCAGGCACTCTTCACATAGACTCTCAGATAATTCTTTCAACAACTATGAAGCAGGTACCAGCACAAACTAGGATTACAAACAGGAAGCAGAGGCCAAGTTACTACCTCATATCTGGATGGCCCAGATATGAGAAAGCACCGATGGGATTTGATCTCAGGACCCATCTGACTACAAAGATGAGAGTTCTTTCCTCATCTGCACCAGGCAGGAACACTGTACAAGACGGGGACTGGTCATTGCTTTGTTAGTCACCTGGATAAATAGCCACGAAGGCTTGTAGAAGAGAGCCATTATGGATGTCACACCATGCTGTGTGCATGACGTCACCATAGGCATCGCTAGTTTTTACAGTAAATGGACGGGCGTCTGTTTTGTGTGTTTTCAGGAACACACGGCACCTACACTTTTACAGTTGGTCAGAAGGATGCTCACACCTTAGAGCCTTTCAGTGCTCCCCAGAGAGGCCTGAGTGCCACCCGGGCACTAGAGCCCAGGGCACTGGGATCTGTTAGGCTTCCGGGAAATCCTTGCCCTCTAACCTGGTCCTTCATGTCTGCACTGGGTCTGCAGATTGCTCCTGTGGCTGTGTCTGATGAAGACGAGAGCGTGACAACAGGATAAAAAGGCATTTCAAAGTAGTAGCTGCCAGCCCAGGGCTGCTGCCTAATGTGATGAGCCTGGTTGCTAATGCAAGATGACACAACCCATGATGGGTCGTGTAATGGGGAAGGGCTCAGAGCAGGTGTCTGGGGATGGAGCCCTTTGATGCTCTGCACAGATAAAGGATGTAGGTGTGTGTGTGTGTGTGTATGCATGGATGTATGCATGTGCATGTTTATCTGTGTATGTGTGCATGACTATATGTGGGGGGAGTCCCTGAATCATTCTTATGTTCAGGTAAAGGCTTGTCCTCTGTCCATGATGGTGTCATAAGGAGGACCCTCTGCAGTTCAGGAAGGACCAGATGGGCAGATTAGACAGCCATGTTGGGACCATGATTCCCGCACGGTCTGATTATTCCTTCTGGGACCATGCAGGGAGAAGAGCGGGGCATGATTTCAAGAGTGACAGGCAATGTTTGGTACGGTGAGTACTGTTCTGGCAGCCTTCCTGTGCTGTGAGCCAGCCACGATGTTCAGAACCCCAGGTGTCAGCTCCACACCATCCATGATCTCATTCTGCTTCCCTGGAGCCAGCCTTGGAAGGGGCTCCATTTGCCAACTTATAGGAGAGGATGTAGTCCAGTGTCCCAGAGAGAGCAAGCTTAGCTTTTGATGTTGGGAGAATAAGACCTTGATCTTTATCCCAGGCTGGTCTTAAACCTTTGACCTGCTTGCCTTAGCCTGTGAGTGCTGGAATCATAACCAAATGCCCAGCCAGGCCTGGCACCGCTTAACCCAGTTGAAGCTTTCATCGGAGGCTTCCTGGCAGCTGCGGAGGCACTGCACCTGGAGTGACCCAAGCTGGGATGCAGCAGTGTCCTCTCTAGGTCAGCTTGCATCCCTCCTCCTCTGCTCAGGTCCAGTGTCTTCCTGAGGCTGCTTGTACATATGAGTATTCTCACACACTGGGAGGGATCAACCCAATCCCATTTTCCCCGGACACCTGGCATCCGGCTATTATATCACTGATGGATTTCCCTGGGGACCAGGGGCAGCTTATGTCTGACCTGTCATATAGGCTTACAGAGAGCCACTCTAGTCAATTCCCCTTTCCAGTGACATCCTCTCAGACAGACCTTCTATGAACACCCCACATTAAGTGACACCCCCATACCTACTGCCTGGAATGTTTTAAACACTTAAGCCAGTTATCAGTGAATTATCTTATCTTCATGATCCCCAAAAGGCAGATAAAAAAGGTGTGGCACAGAATGGTTGAGCAATTAATCTAAAGTCACACAGCTGGCCTGTGTCAGAGTAAATAAATCTGCACTCCTTGGATCAGTCTGACTCTGTCCTCCTGGTTCTGTACCAGGCTGTGCAGATACTTGAGGAAGGGGTACTGAGCTGCACTGGAATTCAGTGGGAACTTCTTAGGAGGTATCTCCTAGGGAGGTGGGGTGACAGACTCAGAAAGGAGAGGATGCTGACATAAGATGGACTAAAAGTGGGGCTATGGGGGAGTGTGTGTGCTCCTGAGAGTTGGGCCATTAGCTTAATTAGTCACTCAACAAACACAATTAGATCTCTTCTCTTTATCAGGCATGCCTCAGGGCATACACAGTCAAGTTTGTTTCTGTGGACTCTCTGTCTGTCTGTCTGTCTGTCTGTCTCTCTCTTATGCTATATGACATGGCTTCTCCAGGAAGGCATCTCTGAAGGGTGCCATGTGAGCAGATGCCAGAAGGACATGAGGCAGGGGGACCCATAGATGCAGATGTGCTCTAGGTTGAAGGACATGAGGCAGGGGGACCCATAGATGCAGATGTGCTCTAGGTTGAAGGACATGAGGCAGGGGGACCCGTAGATGCAGATGTGCTCTAGGCTGAAGGACATGAGGCAGGGGGACCCGTAGATGCAGATGCACCAAGGCTGAAGCATGTGCAAGGCATCAGAGAACCATGAAGTTGGAGAGGAGCTGGAGAAGATGCCATGGTCAGGGTGAGGATGCTCAGGAAGCTGGGAGGAGCAGCCTGCTCACACTGCTGAGGAGCCTCTACTCTCATTGTTATGAAACCTTGAGCAATATGGACGCTTGTCCAATTATCAGACCCACCTGGGGGGTAGAGTCTGGCATGATGTACCCGCCATTAAAGGGTAATTTAGTGTAACAAACCAAATCGAGTCTGTACAAAGACTGTCAAATAAAATAAGCCACTAACAAATTAAATTACTCCCCATTTTTGGTGGGAAGAATGCCAGTCAGTCATTTTTCATTAAAAAAATTATGCAACTTAATTTCATTTTTAAACATGAAAAGGAGCATTAAGAGGCCTCGTGGGCTGTCTCTGATGTCATGTCCCTTCTGGTCCTCAGAGAACTGATGGAGCATCAAGCCTCACTCTGGTCCAAGCCTTGCTTCCTCTGTGAATTGGTGGGTGAGCTGGGGAAGCAGGAGGGACAGGTTGGCTCAGCTTATGATGACATATCAGAGCTGTTCTTTCCAGAATGAACCTGCCAATCAACAGCACCCCGCCAAAACCCCCAAAGAATCCTATCCAAATAATATAATTTTTAGACTTCCCTGCTCACACCCTTCAACAGCCTCAATATGGCCCTAATTTCTTCTTTTATAGGCTTTGCTGTATAGACTGAAATAAGCCCCCAGAACAAAACCCCTTTGGACCAAGTCAGGCTTTGTGCTTCAGGATATTAAATAATCCTTTCATTTGACATATACTTATTAAGTGCCAATCACTGCACCAGGCAATATGTGTACAGAGCGAACAAAACAGATTATACTGTGGAACTGGAAGTGCAACAGGAAAGAAAGACATTCATTTCTCAGGCAAGTGTATTGTTACAGACTGTCACTCACTCCACACTGACTTTTCTTGAGAGAGAGAAAAAACAAGGTTCCCAATTTAGATTAGGGGATCAGGTAAGCTGTTTGGAAAGAAGGGAAAGCTCACTCTCTACAGAGCACCCCGAGTCATCTGGTCTTTTTGGGGACTTTAACTCGGCCATTAGGTGATGTCTGGAGATAGTTCTGGAGTAGCTGAGGGGATATTCCTGACATTAGTGAGCAGAAGCCAGAGATGTTGCTAAATGTTGCACAGTGGACACACCCATCACAAAGAATTACCCAGACTAGAATGCCAATGGTTCTGAAATGGAGAAGCTGAGCTCTTAAGGAAGCCCTTCTGAGATACAGTGTAAGCTGAGCAGACAGAGGAAAACCTGTGTCAGCTTACAACAGCAGAAGGTTCAGCTCAGGCCTGAGGACAGAAATCAGTGAGGGTCCACATTCTCTGTATGTGCAAAGTCCTGGCATCAATTTCCATACATATGCAAGCATAACACACACATATATGCACACATACCTGATACTGACTTATATCTATCTATCTATCTATCAATCTATCTATGTATTTATACTTATTACTTATTATAGATCCACCCATATCTATCTATCTATCTATCTATCTATCTATCTATCTATCTATCTATCTATCTCTATCCATCTATCATCCATCTTTTCTTTATTTTTTAGAGATTAAACTCCTATCAGCAGAGTATAGATCACATCCCCCACTAGTGCCTGGTGGAATGTATAGATGTATAAATATATATGTATCTATCCATATATATGAAGGAAGCTCAGTGCATCAAAGGTGACTGTCACGACAGAACAACAATTTCACATTCTCAGTGTCTAACTCCGAGCCTATGTATGGAGAAGGGAGAAGAAACACCTTTCCCTCAGAAGATAAACTTGCCATCTGATTTCCACTTCGTGCAGAAGCCTCAGCCGCTGCCAGTTCTGTGCTATTTTCCCCCAGACATTTCCATGTTCTGCCAGCATCACTGCCTTTCAAAGCGTGTTTCCCTGATGACTGCCTCCTCTGTTGTTTCCCTCAACGTTACACACTGTATAATCTCACATGAAGGGGGAAACATCTTGCAACGTTACAGAGCAAGGCAATTCCAATTAAACACGTAGCTGGGGAAGGGTGGGTGGGGAGAGCTAGTGGCTTCGTTTCGGATGAGCTTGGTTAAGATTAGTTGCAGAAACTGCCTCTGCCTCTCACATGGGTTATAAAATTCAGTGATGTTTGTTATGAGGATAAATAGTCAATGAATATTTGGTGGCTGGAGATACTAGACCTTGAGTAGTATCATATTATAGTCTGCTATTTATGATTACAGAAGATGCAGAATCAATGGTATAAATGCAAACTCAATACTAACTTGACAAATCTTGTCAGCCAAGTTCCCTGGGAAGTCGTTTACACAAGGAAGGCCCACATGCATACAAAGATACCTTGCCAGTACCCTGAAAATGGGACCTTTCATAGATCTGAGCTTGTAGAGCCCTTTGGAGCGGAGTTGTGTCAGTTCTGCCTCCCACCTGCAGGTGGTAGTAGTGATCACCGGTGCCTGTCTCACAGGACCGCGTCAATGACCTCCCAAGGTTGAATGATCCAATTCCTGGTTCTGGCTGCATACTCAAATCCAGTAAGCATTCTTGTTTAAAATGGATGTCTGAGCCTCACCACCAGAAAGTTAAGTCACATGTCTGGGAGATGGAACCCAAGGACTGGTATTTTGAAAACCAAACCTCCTAACCAGGTTTAGCCACACAGCTGGGAACTAATGACCTTGGGGCTAAAGGGAAGAATCCCCGAATATTCACCACTTTGCAGAAACTTTTTGAGGGTGTTTAAAATGATTGCCACAGCCAGCCAAAAGTTCTGCAGGATGAGAGAGATGACACCCCCCCCCAGGTCCTGCCCTTTGCTGAGAAGCTATTGGCATTGTAGGGAAAGAAGCGTCACTGGTATCTGAGGTTGTGGCCACTAATAGGTTCCCCACGCTCCTGTGGCTGGTCCTGCACCTAGACACATGTAGGCAGCACTAGCTGAACTCAAAGGGTTGTCATAATAAATAATAAATAATAGTAATAATAATGACAAAATGAAGTTAGGAAGGGAAATAGTATGTATATGGTTATATTTCATTATACACATACATGGAGTTCTCAAACAGTAATATAAAATAATGAAGTCAAGTATTCTTATCCTCCCTATACCGTTTTATACTGGTGGATTTTTTTTGTTATTGTTGAAAGAAACTTTTCCTGATTATTTTTATGAGTGCACAAAGAGCTCATTCGTGGAATGTGAAAATGATTAAGAACATGAAGTAGGGAAGGGCCTGCGAGGAGATAAAGAGGGGACGATGGGTTGACAGGATCAACATACCTTACATATATATATAGATAGGAAATTATCAAAGAACAAATATAAATAGGAAAAAGTTTTTATTTGTTATATATAATGAGTTCCTAAGAACTGGCAATTAAGCTAATAGCTCAATAAAGGTATAAATGGAAGATAAACACAGAAAATTCAGAGGAAGAGAGAGCCAGACATTTATAGGTATGCCAATCTAGCAGCAGTCAGCAAGAGTCTCTAAAACCCTAAATCTTGCAAAGATAGGTCGTATTCCTTTTTAAATCTTTATTCATATAAAATCTACATGGTAGATCCTGTTCAGAATTCCCTACAGTTTTATGATGAGGGTAGCTCTTCAGACACAAAACAGTCGCTTCATTTTCTTAGCTGAAAGGATTCAAGCACTGGGCCTGGGGTGACACTTAATGCAACTATGCCGCCTGGAAATTGAAAAGGTAAAGGCCAAGATGATCTTCTCACCCAGAGGTGAAAGCAGTGATTCTCAGTTTTCCTAATGCTGTGACCCTTTAATCCAGCTACTCATGTTTTGGTGACACTCCCAACCATAAAATTATTTTTGTTGCTTCTTCATAACTATAATTTTGCTACTTTTATGAATCATCATGTAAAGAGCTTTGTTTTCTGATGATCTTAGGTAACCCTGTGAAAGGGTGGCTCGACAGGTTGAGAACCCCTGCCACTGGCCAGGCGAGTAAGAACTGCAACAATGACAAAACAGAAGTAGGTACTAAAGAGAAAGAATGTAACTTTTAACTTTAGAAAGTCCTTTCTACATGGAAACTGTCATTCAGCACCTGACCAAAAAATGTTGAATACCAGCTTCCATTGTTAGGTATGATCACATTCTATTGAAATCTAGATTCCTTGGCAGAAGAGGCTGCATAAGTGACGGTCTACCTAGACATTAGAATGGCTAACATTTCAAAGAAGATGAATTGCCTCAGAAGGTTATCTGTAGAGCTAAGTGGTGTAGGCAGTTTGAGAATTGTATCCCCCACTGTTGTTACAGCAACATGGGAAGGCAGAAGCACTCATATTCCAAGTAGTAACATTCTTACCTGGGAAGAGCATCTATGTTATTGCCTGACTTTTTGCTATAAACCTATTTTCCTTTTCTAATATTAAAGGAAAGGAAGGGAAAAAGAAACAGAACACAGAGTTGAGGACTAGGAAAGTGGGGGTGGATCTGGGATTCAAGGGGAGGATTTGGGGTGATATAAAAACATATGCAATTCTCAAAGAATTACAAAAATATTATATAAACATTTTACAACAGTGACAGTGCAAACTGACTTTTCTATAAATGTTTTATTTTGCTACACTTTGCTTATTTCTCAAACACATACAGTAATATAAAGCTGCTTACCATGTAATTATTATTCCCTTGGTGAGTTTATTAAATTAGGAAAATGTTTAATTTATTTGGTTTAAGTGTTTCAATTTATTTGGTTACCTTATCTATCAAACTTACTCATTACATTTATAAAAAGAAGAAAAATCATATCTAATGCCTCACAGGACAGAATTCTTAGTTTTCTTCAGTCTGGCCTATAGCCCTAGTCATTGGGAGTCTGAGCATTCAGTGGCTACCCACAATGCCTGACCAACAAAGACTGCCTCTCACAGAAGGCTCAGCAGGAAAGGGTCCTTGGCTGGCAATCTTAGTTTGATCTCCAAGACCTATATGGCGGAATGGATGGAGAGAAGAAACTCTGTTCTCTGACTTCCGCACATGGACTTGAACACATGCATGCATACACATACATATACAAAAACAAACAAAATGACATTATAAGTTTTCTTCATCGTATACTCGCCTCTCCCTGGGGGAAAGTCAAGCCCTGTAATGAGCAGAGTGCCCCTATTCCTGTGAGCTGCTTTGCACACCCCAACTGTCAGCACCATCAGCATGGGGAGGAGACAGGAGGAGCCATGCCAAGAAGACGACAGGAAGGGTCAGACACTCCCATAAGCAGTTGGTACCATTGAATTGACTATACACCATTTTCTGTGATCGCCCCACGTCCATCTCCCTAGTTTTCCCCCAGCCTAATGAATCCCACTGTTACAGTTAGCAGGGCATTCTTCATTCTGTGCAGGCTCTCCATCCTACTGACAATACTGAGCAGCTGTGAGAGTCCTAAGAAAACAGACCTCCAGGTTCTGTCTTTAAAACAGAGCACCATTCCCAGGGTCACTTCTCCCTAATGCTCCTTTGGCAGAAATTGTGTTTGTTTGTAATATTACTCACAACTACCTTTAGTCTTCTTCAAGCAATGAGCCTAGTTATCGCTCATAAGTTTATTCCAGTCTTAGAAGTTCAATGAGCCCTTTTCATGAAATGACTATCTATCCATCTATCATCTATCTCTATCTATCTATCTATCTATCTATCTATCTATCTATCTATCTATCTATCTATCTATCTATCTATCTGTTTATGTGGTTCTTCTGGGGCTTGAACTCATGGCCTTGAACATTCTAGGCAAGGGCTTTACCATTGAGTTACACCCTCAGTCCTGTGACATTCTTTTTAAAGTTAGACTATAAATCATATTATGTAGGTAAACTGTACAAAATAAGAAGGGTGGAATAAACATAGGAAATTCCATCTTTTGGAACAAAGTAGTCTTATTGGCACTAAGAGTCTGAAATCATCTGCCCTTTACACTGGCCTCATTTCCACATCCTACTCTTCCCACTCGGCCATAGGCCTTGTACTGTAGTGTGGTGTCCTGTGTCTATTCCCTTCAAGGTTTTCAGGTCACCATCCATATCCTGAGTCATCCTTACCCTTCTTTGCCCTCTGATTTGGGGAAAGGTGGTGGGTTGGAGGCCATTGCCTACGACTTGAAACATTCACTGTATTTCTCTCTTCCTGAAGGGAGGGGCATGAATTATTTTCCCCAAAGTCAATGCGTGCTCCTGACTTCTACCCAGGTTCCATGCTGTTGAGGACCCACAGGACCTATAACCCAGGAATAAGAGTTATTCACTGAGTCCCATTCACGTGTATTTAGCATGTGAATTCAGCTGATCATGTGCACATACAAGAAGGAGGGAAACAAATGCGTGCATTGATAACCATTGCCACTGTGTCCCCAGTGGGCACAGGCCCCCGAGTGAGCATGAGGTAGACAGATTGGTGGATCTCATGGCTCTGCGTTTCGGTTGTCAAATGAGCTACTGAGGTTCACTGACGTGCTCTTCTTGTAATGCCCTCCCTCTTTGCAGTTTTATACCGCACACTGTATATCTACATATTAGTTATGTTATGCAGAGTTTGCAAAAATTATAAGCACACTCTCTGTTCTGGGGGGAGGATGGACTCTCTAAGAGTTTTTTTTTTTTTCCTGAAACTCAGTCACTCTAAAACTGCCTGCCACTTTACCACCCCTTCCTTCTTCCTGGAAGTTCAGCACATGCTATCTCTTATAAACTGTTCAAAAATCTTGGCAAGCTCAGTGGGGTTAGGTCACATCGTAAGGGATGAAGCCACGTACTAACACCGTACGGTGGGATATGAGGGTTACTTAAAGCACAAGGAAGAGTTAAAGCTATCTGGATATTTAAAAATGAGGCAAACATGAGAGGGAAAGGAAAGGCTGGTTTATGACTGCCCATGACAGTAATCTCAATGTCACCAACATTACCATAAATAAATAAATAAAAATTTAAAAAGTTCAAAAACATATGACAGTTTTATTTACATTCATTCAGGTGGGATTTGACACAGGCATAAGTATAAGTAGAGAGGAAAGAGAGAGGAGAGAGAGAGAGAGAGAGAGAGAGAGAGAGAGAGAGAGAGAGAGAGAGAGAGAGCGCTCAGCGTAGAAGAGCTTGTACACGTATCTGAGTACCACAGTGGCAGGGCCTCTTAGTCACACAGTCTCCTCAGCCCTCAGGGAATCACACGCAGTTGCTTCTCAGCACATTTTTAGAGAACTTTTCTAAAGATAAGGATCACTATGGCAGTCAACTTGCAAATGAAACACATTCTGCACCTAGTAGCCCATCAAACGTGTCCAGACAGAAAACTTTGAGAGCAAAAGAAACAGAAGACATTCTCATGCAGGGACTTCTAGTATAGTCTTTCATCAGAATCATTTGAGAGACACAGAACACATTGACTGCCGAGACCTGCAGTTTGAGACTCTAGCTCAGTTGGTACGGGGTAATGCATACTGACTTTTAAAAGTGCCCTAATGACTGAAAAGCAGTTACAGTAGTGCCCGTTAAACCTCAGATACATGCTATTTCCCTGTAGATACTTACAGGGATGTGACTTAATATTTACTTTAAATGGATCTAATGTTTAGTTCACCACATTTATTTTGATTGGGAGTTCCACAACACTGTAATCTATATATAAAAGAAAGTTTCGTGTGAATTGTCAAAAATTATAAAAATATATTGAAAAACATTTGTTTTTAGATTCTGGTTGATACAGTTACCTGGGAAGGAACTAGAGTTTAAAACTAGCTATGAATTAAATGAAAAATTGTAAGTGCTCTGAGCGAGGTTGAAACTATTGTTGCAAGAGCTTCATGTAACCAGAATGATAAAAAGGGAATGGGAAGACCAAGTTGCTGTTTTTTTCTTTTTTCTTTTTCTTTCTTTCTTTCTTTCTCTTTCTTTCTTTCTTTCTTTCTTTCTTTCTTTCTTTCTTTCTTTCTTTCTTTCTTTCTTTCTTTCTTTCATGATGCTTCCTAAGGCTGTGTCTTAGACCCATGTAAACATGCTGGACTTTAAGAAACTTGATGACATGGGAAAGTGACCGCCACACTACCCAGAATGATGGTTCACACAGTGGCTCCAGCTATTGATAGAAAATATATTTTCCCAGGTGTGGTGGCATATCCCTATGATTCTAACACTTGGAAGGCTACACAGTGAGTTCCAGGACAGAAGTTATGACCTTGTCTCAGAAAAAAGAAAAGAAAAGAAAAAGGCAGTTTTCATCAGGCACAATATTGGATCTTCGTAGATTGTTCATTGCTAACTCAGGCATGTTTTCATAAGCGGGGACTGAAGAGCTGGTTTGACAAGTTCCACCTCCACAGTGGGGGTGCCTGGCTGGGCACAGAAGGTTCCTCTCTCTTCCATGTGTAACTGAGGCCTTCAGATGCAGTGAAACGTGGCTGTGTCGTAGATACTTGCTTCTCTAATGGCATCTAATCCCATGGGATTGCCATGTGTGACCTCATGAAGCATGTTCTCCCACACACCTGATCAGATGAGTGCCCTCAGCGAGTCGAGCTTTATGACCCAGAGAAGACTGAGGTCGGCTGGGAGGTCTCATCTTTCCCTGTGAGCATGCATGGCGCCCTCTATAGACGTGGCATCTGAAGCCATGTCATGCCTTCTCTCCAATGTATTACCAGCTTCTGTGACCTCAAAGCCCTCACGTGTCCCTGTGCAATAAGAAAGGGGACGAGATTCTGCTGAGGGTCTCCTTAGCTTCTAGGTAGTATGGGGGACACTCTGGGAGGAGCAAATGGGGATGGTGGGCTTGAGAACTAAGTTAAATGATATGCAAAGAGAGAGGAAAAAAGACATAGCTGGAGGTGAAGAAGAAAAATAATGAGCTCTCTTTCCCATCTGAAAGTGGCAAAGGAGGAAATCAGGCTTTTGGAGCTAGGCAGGGGGTGATTTATTGATCAACACCTTAAGTGTGTGCCCAAAAGAAAGGCACACACTTTCTTATTATTTGTGCCAGCGTGTAAGACGGGAGCCACCCCAAGAAGCAGGGCGCGACATAAATTTCTCAGGAGGAGAAAATGAGGAAGTAATGATTCTTTTCTTCTGAGCCTCTGAAAACAAAGGACTGGTTGTGAGGTTGAAGAGACCTCGAGGCACACAGCTGGCTTGGGCTCTGACAGACAAACGACTGAAGCATAGACTGGAGCGCAGACTCGGGTAGAGTCAGAGACATCTTAGCCTTGCCCTATGAGCATGCAAGGGGTTTCGGCAGTTTCTCAGGGATGCTGCTAGTGACAGGAGATGCGGTGAAAGGGCAGAAAGCTCTGTTATCGCAAAAGTAGAGACTTAGCCGAAATAGTAAGGGCAGCTGGAGAGAAAGGGAACCAAGGTAAGGCGTGCACGCAAACCCTGAAGGTGGCAGACGAACACCCTCCTCTGTGCGCATGCTTGAAGAGAGCACAACAATCTCGAGAGCTTGACTCAACAAGCTCCCCCGCTGCTTATTTTTTCCTCCCAAGAACTGCTAGTTTAAAATGGCATTCTCTTCTAGCTCTATTTATAGGCATGCAGGAATTTTTTTGGCTTAAATTATAGAAAGTAAGTTAAACCTAGATCTTGAGTTATGACACCAAATATAGGGAGACATTTTCCTTTCCTTAGGTTGCAGATTTAGGCAAGCTAAGTTTACATTGTGTTTGGAATTTTAATCTCTTAACATATCTACCACTTCCACTGCTCATAATTTTTTTTTCTTTCTCAGAAGGAGCTAATGCCAGCTCCCCTGTGCTGTGGCGTCTTTCCATTTGAGAATCAGTAGAAATTACATGAAGGTACAGTCTTACCAAACATAAATACAGAGAAAACTAATTCTCTATGATAATCCACCTTAGTACTAATGCGAATAGAAGCATGTCCAATTAAGGGTGGGGGCAGATTCTAGAAGACACTTCAAGTGTCAATGTTGCATTTGAGTTTTCAAAAGTTCTAATCACTTCTATCTATCAATTCCCATTGTGTGTGAGTGTGTGTGTATATGTGTGCATGAGTGTGTGTGTGAGTGTGTTGGGCCAGAGGTTGACATTGGGTGTCGTCTTTTTCAATCACTCTTCATCTGAATGTTTTAAGGCAGGGCCTCTCATTGAACCTGGCATTCACCAGTGGGCTAACCTGGCCCATCAGGGAGCTAGGGATCAGCCTGTCTCTACTGTCACATCTGTCTTAGGGTTACAGTGGCATCACAGGACCACAGACCCTCACCACCACATCCGGCATTCACTTAGGAGCAGGTGGTCCAAACTTAGGCCAGTGCACTTGCAAAGTAGGTACTTTATGGACTGAGCCATCTCCTGAGCCTGAGTCTGAGAATGTAGAAGGGGTTAAAAAACTTCTGCCAGGAGGGAAATACACTTATTTTTTTCATAGTGGTCAAGACATACTAGAAACCGAGAGCGCTTTCTGTCTTGTCCTTATTTAAGAAAAGATAATCTCCTACTCAGAAGCGGGATTGCAAATTTTAGTTCTTTATTTGTATTTTTACTGTGCCCACAAAATAAAGACATGATGCATAACATTTGACAGCGACTCCTATGACCTAAGGGTAAACTGGTTCAGACAGAGAACTCCGCATTTGGATGACTGACAGATGGAAGCTGAGGCAGAGAATTTAAAGGGAGATTTACAGCCAGAGTCCGGAGGGGCTCTTAACAGCTTCCCAGGTGCCTGTTCTTGCCACTACCCCAGGGTCCCTCATGGAGATGCCAAGGCCGCAGTGTCTTGCCTGAAGAAGTCACTCTTCAGTGAGCTCTCCTGGCTCAGAGAGAACTTGAAGGTTCTCCCCAAATTGGGCATTATGGAGTGAGGGACCTGCTCACCTCGACTTACTGCAGAAACTCGGGTGGGTTTATTTTCTCTTGCCACCTTATCTGTACTTACAGAGAACAGCTGACTAGGAGATGCTCAGCTCAAGCTGACACACCTATTGGACAACCATACCCGAGGCTCGGAGAATATGGAGGGAGAGGGGGCGCAAAGCTTGTCACAGCTAGAGATTGCCCTCTGTTTTGGCGGATGAACTTCTTTCCCCCAGTTTTGTCCATTCTGTCCCAAACACCCCAGAAACAGTGCAAAACTTTGATTTCTCAGAGTTTGTGCACGAATGAGAGGTTATTGAGTCCTAGCCCTTCTCTATCTGGAATCTTCCAGGCTGTCGCATTCTGCAAGCTGTGTGGTGTTTGATACACAACATGCAGGGCGAAGAGCGTTCGACTACGGCTGTCTAACCAATTTGAGTTTTCTTTCTAAATTATTTATTTACTTATTATTTATATGCATGTGGGTGTGCCCCCTTGAATTTCTGTACATCAAATACTCACATTCAGGGACTAGATCCCCTGGAACTGGAGGTAGAAGGGGTAGTGAGTCATCACGTGAGTGCTGGGAACCAAACCCAGGTCCCCTGCAAGAAGAGCAAGTGCTTTTAACCACTGAGCCATCACTCCAGGCCTAAATTTAAGTTTTAAAATCTTAACCAGGTGGTGAGGGCACACATGTTTAATCCCAGCACGCAGGATGCAGAGGCAGGAGGATCTCTGTGAGTTCAAGGCCCATCTAGTCTACAGAGCTAGTTCTAGGACAGCCAAGGCTACACAGAGAACCCTGTCTTGAAAAACCAAACCAAACCAAAACCAAAACCAAAAAACTTATTAAATATCTTTAACTTGCTGTCCTTAAGTTTTTTGTTTTCTAAGTTTTATGCTGTTAGTGTGTGCCTGGAAACACCCCGATGTCCTAGACTGTGGGACAGGATACAGTGGTTGGCCCACCTCAGTGATGGATTCCCTTGAATGAAAGAAAACTTGCAAGAATAACAGCCATGATTGTTAGGTTGATTATACAATGAGAAAATTTAGGACCGAACATATAACGGGTGCCATGCCCAGCACGCTGCCTTTTGGAGTCTGAGAAAGTTCCTATGGGCTGTATTGTTACATTAGTAATAAGAGATGTTGGCAAATGCCCGGCGAAACAAATTATCCCTTCCAGGAACCAGTGGGTATTTATCGCTGTCATTCATCTGGGTGTGGGGCTCTGATTTTTTTTTTTTCAGGGATAGCGGAGCTGATCCTTCTTTGAAGCTAAGTGGAAGCTGTTTCTAGGGTGCTGCACTCTTATCCAAGCCTCGTCATTTCTCTCTCTTTCCAGCCTCATGCCTGCATGGGAGATGGAGGTGATGATTTATATGTCGTAAACAGCTCTGACAGAGGCACTCCATCTTGACTTCCTCTATCCCCAGGACTAATCGGAAGCTTATCTTTTCCTTTCTGTAATAGGGAGCTGTCAGGTTCTATGACCCGCCACACAATTCAATCACTCATAGACGGTTCACCTTTGGTGACGACACCTTGGTATTGGAGAAGCTAGGTGGAGGCCGCGCCCTGCCATGTATCAAAATAATGGCAGTTAGGGGCTAGAGAGCAACATGGCCTAGCTGACAAATGCCACTGGCTTCCTGAATTTAAACTCTCTATTATGGCTGGGCGTGGTGGCACACTAATCCCAGCACTTGGGAGGCAGAGGCAGGCGGTTCTCTGTGAGTCCAAGATCTGCCTGGTCTATAAGAGCTAGCTCCAGGACAGGCTCCAAAGCTACAGAGAAACCCTGTCTTAAAAAACCAAAAAACCAAAACAAAACAACAACAACAACAAAAGAAACTCTCTGCCAACACCAGGAGCTACTCGGGTGCAGCTTCTCTAGCTTGGTATGTCTCCTGTCTTGTGTACAGAATATTTAGCCATCCAAGCAAAGAAGGAATGTAAAAAAAAAAAAAAAGAAAAAAAGAAAGAAAGAAAAGAAAAGCAACCCACCCAGAGAAGAGAGTACAAGCCAAGCTGAGCAGAGTCCTTAACAAAGCCCAGGTGCTCAGTGTGGTCTTGCTGGCAGCACACTCCCCTGCCTGAAGTCACCCTCACCCTCTTCCTCCTCACACTGTGCTATGCTGACTCCCACATGTGGCTTCGATCTTCTGCTTGTCTCCTGTTTTGGTTGCTTCCCACTCTCCTAACCTGTCCACTGCTACAGCTCAAGGATTATTGTTTAGGAAATTTTCCTGTGCTCTCCCTGGATGGATCAAATTCTTCATCCTTCTTTCTTTCTCTTCCTTGCCATACACTTCTCCTCTGTATCTCCTGCTACAGTGATGGTTTTATGGTAAAAGTGATTTCTTTCTTTCTTCTTTCTTTCTTTCTTTCTTTCTTTCTTTCTTTCTTTCTTTCTTTTTTTTTTTTTAACCAAGAGACCTCAAGCTAAGAGGGCAGTGACCATGACTTCTCTGGGTGTTGCTACAACTCTGGGTTACAGAGAGCCTAGCTCATAGCAAGTATTCAGTAAGTGCTTTCAGATAATGAGAAAAGAATAAGCAACAAACCTTGATGGTCTGTGTTCTTAACTGATTTGGGGTGGTGTTGCAGTCATCTGTGGGCTTGTCCGTACTAGGGACCTTCCTGTGAGAAGTGATGATGGTAACCAAGCCTGGAACTCTTTCATCATATTCACTTCTGAGTCTAGCCTCCTGAGATAACTGTATGGACCCTTAATCTTGTGTTTGGATATTTGGGCATTAAACAGATATTTTCTTTACTTAATTGGATTGTTGCAGAACTCCAAATTCTTGAAAATGAGAGAAAGTGGGATCACAGGACAGAGAAGAAAGTATGAGAGGGAACTCAGTTTTCTAACCTCTCCTTTCCTTTCCTCCCCTCCCTTCCCTTCCCCTGCCCTCCCCTCTCCTCTCCTCTCCTTTCCTCTCCTCCTTACTCCTCTCTTATCTTCCCTTCTCCTCTCTTTTCTTTAGACATGGTCCAGGCTGGCACTGAACTCGATATGTATATAAAAATGACTTTGAACTTCCTGATTCTCCTACTGAGTTCTGGAGCCACAGGCATGTATCCATGCCTAGTTTTATGTGGCACTGGGGCTCAAACCTTGGTCTGTTGACATGCCAGATGAACAGTCCACCAACTGAGCTACATCATCAGCCAAAGTGTATTCTAGGCTGGCCTTGAACTCTTGATCCTCCTTCTTCATGCTCTTCAGTATTTGTCCACCTGGGTTTGGCACCATGATGGGACAGGTTGTTTCTAAGCTTACAACAAGATCGTTTATAGTGGCAAGCAAGAGCATAAAATTGGTACATTTACTATTTTAAAAGATATATCCCAAACTCATGAGACCAAGGATCACATATGCTTGCCATAATTGTATATATGAAGACTAAAACTTATATATTCATGATAGACAGAAGTTATAAGATGGAGGGTTTTTCATGACCTAATGTGGAATTTCTATTTCAAGAAATCCTGAAATAGGGTTTGAGTGAAGACTAAATGTGGATACAGTGTTTGCCATGGTGTCAGGCAGAAGTTCTCAGCTGACATGAATGAACTTGAGCTGTCAAGAAGGACAGTTACTAAACATCCTTCACCATTAGGTGGCTTGGTGAGAGGGAGGTAGTAAACCCAAGTGAAGATGCTGTCGGGAGAACTGGTCTCCCGACTCTTTGACTTAGTATTCTCAGCTAGCATTTTCCAAAGTCAGGTTCACTGCTATGTTACCTGCCCCCCAAAATAGATTGGTGACCTACTGTTTAGCAGTTCATGATAAGGTAAAAGGGTTCAAACCCAAATCAATGACTGACTTCATGAACTGCAATCTTGCTACGGAAAAGAGGAGTGAGTGTCAGTAGAACAGATGGGTGCCATAGTGTCATGGATGACTCTCTTCTAACTGTGGACCATATTTTTAGTAGAATATTTTAAATAGTAATTATCTTTAAATTGAGAAAAAAGTTCCTTATGGACAAATAAGTTAGGTGGAAAATGCTCCACTCCAAAGCCTTTCTATACAGTACATATTACTGTCTTAAAGTTTGACAGAAACTCTGAAAAACATGGATTTGCTTAAACTATAGCTTCCCATGCTACGCCAGCAAGACCCATTTGTGAGCATGTGTTTGTTTTCTAGTGAATTTTTATCACTTCTATAGTAAAGAAGGCTTCAGATCACAGCAGCTGCCTGTGAAGGTACCACTCGGCCCCAGTAAGCACCTTCTAGGTTTTGGAGTGCTCTTTTTCTTGTGGCTCAACCATTCTAAGGAAACCGAAGAATTCTGTATTTTCTCTTCTGTTGAAAATGTTTCCATTAAATATAAAACTACCCTTTTATAAAAGTTTTTCTCCCATCAGTTTCTTGTTTTATGCATAAGAAAAGACAGTGTCTTCACATCCTCTAGCCCCAGGGATGTCTTTCAAAACCGCTACTGTCTGGTGAGGACTGGTATTTAAAACGCTTTCATCAGTGCATCAGTTGGAGCTTGGTTGGCAATGGCCTAGGATCAAAGTGATCATGTCCTCTGCTGGGCTTAATTCTAAATCCATTTGTGTTAATTATTTTCTACAAAGATCCTATGTATAATGAGCAGAGGACCTAGACACCCTCTTGTGATTTCAAATTAATTTCTTAGCATAACTTGGTAGTGAAAAAGAATCTGACACACATATTTGATCTGCTAAGAAAGCCAATTTGGAAAACAAATCCAAATCAGGCAGAGACGCTGTTAGCATTCTCAGGTATGTGAAGCCATGAGCATCTGCATGCCTGCACACTCGTTTCAAGGACTGAGAAGCTCTTCACCACCATCCAATTATGCCTGCGTGTTCACCTCCTTTTACAAGTATGACCAGATATTACTTAGGTGAAAAGATGGGAGGAACACACTCTTCTTGTGAGAGGAAGCTGCTTGGGTCAGTGTGACCAAAGTTTGAAAGGGTGACACCATATATAATTGCAAAGCTCGAAAAAGCCCCACAGACTGCCTGTGCTCATCAGCTTTCCTATAGACCATCTCTGAATTCAGGTCACTGAATGACCAAAGGTAAGGAAAGAGAGCGTTCCGTAACCTGGAATCATGTTTAGCCCCCTCCATGGTGTCCAAAATAAATGACACCCATAACCATGGGAGCATTTCGACTTTGGGTCAAATGTGACTATTTTCTAGTGGACATTTCGGCATCTTACACCCATTGAGGATAAGTCCATGCACATTCCAAAGGGCTGGGGAACAAGATAAGATGATAACTTGATCCTAATCCAGGTATACAATTCCTTTTATACCGTCATTCATGTTGGATCTAATTCCAGAATGTTAAATGTCGCATACTAGAAGTATCTCCGGGGACAGAGATAATGTGACATTGTCAGGGAGCATGTTCTGATTTTAAGGGAGCTAAGGAGAGCTTTTTGCCATGTTAGACTCTTCACCAGTTTCCTGTTTTATCACTCCAGCTTGTGCAAAAACATACAATCATCCCATGGTATAGATGATGTATGCCATTGGAACAAAGATTGATCCCCTTCCTAGTGACTCTTATACAAGAAAGTGTTAAGAACACTGACTTTGGGGTCAGACTGAACAGGTTAAAAACACAGCCCTGCCACTTGGTAGCTGTAGATGTGGGCAGGATGCTTCACGGTTCATAATCAAGTGTCCCCATTTGCAACGTGGGCATTCTAAAAAATTATTCACACCACAGTTTAATGTCAGAGTATTAAAAATGTGCTTATAATCTGTCTTCCAGGTCTGGCACATGGCACATGCTTAGTAAGTGCTTTTAGTAGTTCCTTAGTTACTGCTGGAATATAGCACTGGGCATAAGGGAGCTGCTGCCATGATGCACCTAGAGTAAGAGGGGAAGGAACTTGAGTAACAGGATAAGAAACAGCTAGAGTCAACCATAGCGAGAGCCACAGCAAATTGATCTGAACCAAGACAACTGTACTCTGATGCAATGTTGCTTTCATGTTGGTCTTTACAGATCTTGAGGAAGAACTGAAAACAAGTTGGAGATGCTCCAGTATGAAGCTGGTCTTAGAGGCTGCATGACAACATCTGCCATCACCAGTCTCTGGGTCATAGTGGGTAGACATGGGCAAGTTCCTTGGCCCCTTTCTGCACTTCTGAGTAGTTGGCTAAGTGTGTGTGCATGTGCAGGGAGTGTGCACAGGGATGGGGTGGGTTTAGGCATGTTCTGACTCTGATGACTAGAGGTTTGATGCCGTTACCTAGCCCTAGGTACCCTTCCTACTCACTTTCCTGCAAAACAACGAAACCACATTGTCAACACCAGCAACTTCTACTGCCTGTATGGCACTGCTCTCTTACCCTGGGCTTATTCATATGGATTTTGGCTTGAACCTCAATTTCAATGAATACATCAGACATAACAATCTTAATAAGAGGCAGGATAGCAATATGAACTGTGGAATTAGAGAAACAGGAAATCAAGTCCAATACCACCACTTATTAACCTCTGACCTCAGGTAAATGCCTTAACCTTTACAGCTTGAGGTGTAAAATGCCCTTAAAAATGAGGACCACATTAGTCCCACATTACAGGTTTATCTGGGAGAGGAAATTATGCCAAGTGCTTCTGGAACACAGTGGATGCTTGCTAAACATGAGCTGCTTTTATAATTCCAGCTGAATTAGTTCATTTGGCTACCACTGAAATCTAGTATTGTCTCCCTGGATATTAGCCAAAGGAATCAGGCAACAAGAAGAATAGAAACACTTGCAATTCTCACTCCTAAAAGGCTAAACGAGTCCAGACATGGAGGCTTGTCGGTAGCCTAGCTGCCTGAGGTTTCTGTACAGTGTTTTCTGATCCCCTAACTGAAACTCCATGACACAGACAGATATAATCAGATAACGACAACAATCAATAATGATAACAGAAATTATTATTTATTTTCATAAACACAGAATATGTGCGTCCTGCTGAGTTACACACATCACATGCCAGTATTCACTTTTGGGGCAGTCAATCAATGAGAGCTCTCAATATCCACCCACAGAGGTAGGAGGTTGAAGACGGAGCTAGGGATGAGAAATTACCCTCGGCAGAGTGACACATTCACCAAGTTAATCTAATCCAGGGGGGCCATTGGGGGCTGTTGCCAGCCTGTGAATATGGAACAGACTTGATTGATTTTCACTGCAGGAGCTAAAACTCCATTGTTATTTGCAACAAATATCAGGAAAGATGAAGCCATGAAAGGATTGTATATCAAGCCTCCAGTGCAGCCATAAATCAGAAAATGAAGTTTAAAAAATTAAAAAAGGGTTAGAGGAAGGCTAGTTCTGTGTCTGAAGAGGCCTCAGTTATTAAAGCATAAAGCCCAAATTAAAACTGGGGGCAGTAAAAGCCAGTCTCAACTCAACCGAACATTTGCCCTGGAATGAAGATAACCTGACTCAGAACAACTTGGCTGCTCCTTCTTACGAGTGGGTATTTACAGCCACGTCACCAGAAGGAAACAGACAACAGTACGCTTTCTCCTGCCTCCCAGGTGCAACAGCCATAGCATCAAAGCTGGTGTAGCCTTGAAGACTCATCTTGGAAACCTTGTCCTCATCCTGCACCTCCTTCACTCTGTGCATCCTCCAAATTGCCATGGCAACCTTTTGTGTTACTCCAGAGAAGTAACACTGAGCCTCAGCCAGCACTTCTGTAAGTGTGCACCGGAATTCTCCATGGGTTGCCTGGGGAGTCCTTTCAGAGTTACCAAGACCAGCATTCCTTGTGCTGAGGTCAAGTGAATGATGCTATAAACGTATAGTGGGTGATCACGAGGCACACTGTGTTTTGAGAACCCTGGCTTAAGTTGATTTACAGGCAGCTTGTCTCCTCTCTGCATTGTGAAGACCGAGTGGTTCATTTGTCTTTCTAAGACTACCTTTGCAGTACCTGGTCTGTGTGGTACCTATCATGTACCCAGCATCCAGAAAGTTCTCATCATTGTAGAAACCAAGGACCAGGCCAACATAGCTTGCAGACTGTGGAAGACAGGATTCTAGGTGCACACAAATCTACTCCTGGGTCTGCTTGTTACTATCTTTGTTATTATCTTTGACTTCCCAAGCCAACACTCACCTCCTTACGTCTCTGTTTACAAATCTCTAAAATGGGCAGAATGCCTAAGTTATAGGATTAAGAGAAGGAAAAAGTTGTAAAAGACATACAAAATTCCTACCCCAAGCCTATGTTGATGAAGGGCTGGGAAAATGCAGTTAGGATTCTATAGCTTCAACTGGTAGAGTGTCTAACCAGCTCTCTTAAAAGCAGATCAATAGCTAAAATGGTAGTTTCACTGAGAGATTGTTCTTTTGGGAGAGGCTAACTTTCCTAACCCCACGACCTATGAGAAATAACCATCAAGGAGAACCCAAAGACCAAACTGGACTCTCTGAATGTGACTGCCAATGGGGACTGACTGATAAGCCAATGATAATGGCACAGGGACCTATCTCTTCTGCATGTATTGGCCTTGTGGAAACCTATTCTATATGGATGCACACCTTCTTAGGCTGAG
>JAQHUG010000065.1:408379-531311 GCA_028555095.1 Dicrostonyx torquatus
CTTCGGGAAGTCGGAAGCAAACAAGATCGCCAGGCAAAAGTTGGAAGCACGGGTGTGGGGATGGGGGTGGAGGTAGGGGTTGGGGGTGGGAGTAGGTAAAAGGGAGGGGGTAAGAAAAAAAATAACCATCAAGAAGTTCCCATTGGGAGCAAGAGCTGATGGATGTTCACGTCTGTGAGGCTGTGGCCCGGAGGTGTCTAAATGGCCATCAATAAGATTTGCAAAAATCATGGTCACATTAAAAGGATACAGGTTAGTTCTGCAGAGTCAAGAAAATGTAACTGAGCTTAGGGGTGGACAGGCATGGCCTTGGGTGGGAGGCAGGAGAGTGGACACATGACACTATCTAACCATCCAGGGAAGAGCCAGCTGGTTCTTGTGAAGCCACCCAGTATAAAATTAGCCTTTTGGCCTCTAAACACAAACTGTTGAATTAAGAAAGCTTTGTCTTTCTTCAGAAAGATGGGAATTAGTGACGGAATTCCCTGGCAGTATGGCCACAAAGTATCATTTTTTTTTTTAATGAATAGAAACCATGGAGAAAAGAAATGAAAATCAGCATTAGATTTTGGGTTGGCCTGGGCTTAAAATCCCAGCACTACCATATCAGAGCCATGAGATTGTGGGCAAATACCATGCATCCCTTGACACTTAAGTCTTAGCGCTTGACAAATGGTGACCTACTGGCTAGCACATGCCCACATTGCTCCAACTGTTGAAGCTTCGCCCACTCTTTCCATAGAGAGTACGGCTTTCTGAGGGATGAGGTGAGGCAGGCAATGAATAAGTGGCTTATTAAGTTATGCTCAGAGCTAAGAAAAATGATCAGGCAAAGTACACGGAGAGTGATTGGGAAGGAGTGTGCACCATTTCTCACCAAGTATTCCGGGAAAAATTATTTGATAAAGTGGCAACCGAGAAACCACTGACAGGAAGTCTATGGCTTCAGCTGGCCTAGAGAATCACACAACCTTCCTGGCAGGATTACGGCACCAACACAATGGGATAAGGTCATAGAAATTAGTACATGACATCCAGGTACAACCAACAAGCAATGCTTTTATCATAGTTACTTAAATACTATTTCCATTAGCTGTTAGGGGAGTCCGGATGAAATTCATTATAAAACTTATCCCATTATATCTCCCTCACCTTTCAGAAGACAAGTTATGACAAGACACAGCCTGAGTGCTCACACCTTCGAGAGTCTATTTATAACAGGTTTAAAAGCAAATGTCACCCTGGCCTAGGTTCCCAGAGCAATGTCGACCAGTCATAATGAGGCACATGATATCTCCAGGCTCATCCTGCCAGGAGAGAGTGCCAAGGGTGATTTCTTACTAACCAGCTCCCATCCATGGCTAATTAATTCACTCGACTACCAATCCTGTTGCCTAGAAAGGGAGCTAAGGGCCCATTGCCCCTGGGTACTGGGAGCCTAGGAGAGTAGAGCATAGAGGAGTTTCCTAAACACATCAAGACTCAAGGTGTTTGTTTCTTTGTGCTGTCTTGGGAAACTCAATGACTGGGTGGAAATATTAGGTGAGCAAGTGAGTGAGCGACCAAGTGTGTCTGTGTGTGTATGTGTGTGTGGGGAGACACATTGTGAGCAATCTGACCAGGTATAATAAAGACACCAATCACTAGGAGTGGCATTTAAGTGGCTGGAAAGATGGCTCTGGGTATAAATTATTCACTGACAAGAGGATTGAAATTAGGATCTTCACCTCCCATACAAATGCCAGCTGGGCACGGTGGCCTGCCTGTAATTCCAATTTACAGAAGGCAAACCAGGGAATCCCCAGAGCTAGCTGGTTGGTTACCCTGACGGCAGTTACATGAGAACTCAGGGTTCAAGCGAGAGACCCCTGACGAAGAAGGCAGACAATAACCAAGGAAGACAGCTGGTGTCAGCCTTGGACCTCCACATGCACGCACACACACACATGTGCATACACATGTCTACCTACAGATGACAACTTGCACACACACCTGTACTCAAACCACACACACATACATATGAGAGAAAAGCATTTCATAGGCCTGAATGTATGTGTATAAGGCTAAGAACCCTGACTTTTGGTTTAGGTCTCAGCCATGAAATGGCAAACAACAGAAAGACAGGGAGCAAGTTGCTTTCTCTTTTGGAGCCTGCATCAAATTTCAGGGCCCAGTGGCAAAGCAGATCAATGTCTCCTTTACAGATTTGGAGGCTGAACTTGGAAGTCCCCTCTTGGAGCTGTCACTGCAAACAAGGAAGGCAGCACGCTTGCGGCCTAGCAAAGCCTCAGCAAATAATAGATTCCAGCAACTTGCTTGCCAAATACCTGCCCAGTCCTCCTTGTTATGTGTTCTGAAGATGAACTGAGGCATTAGGCAAGAAGGCGTCCAGTGGGTGTTGCTCAATTATCATCATGATTATCTTGGGGACATAAGGATACTGAGCAGGGAGACATTCTTCTCCTGGGCTCCTTGGGTAACTAGTGATTGGATTTGAAAGAGCATCTTCCATTAAAAAAAAAAAAAACCAGATTTGCATTCTTGCTTTAAAAAAGCTGAGCCTCTCAGAAATAAAATGGGATGGGTTCATTACGCAGTGAGGATTAATTAGCTGTCGGGTATTATTAAGTGTCCCTACTCTCAAGACCCACGTGGAATTGGATACTGTGGAAATGAGCAAGGGGTAATCATCGTGGGGGTGGCTGGGTGGGAGACACAATCGCTGGCGGTGCAGATTTCAAGAACAGGACACTGGTAGATAACAGTCTGATTGATGTCATATGGAAGTGCTTTCTGGTGGGGTAATGGTTCTGAACCCACGATTTCTAGGGCTGCCGAGGTAGGGTTTTGTTTGTTTGTTTGTTTTGTTATTTTCAGCTCCTTTCTCCATCAGGATTGAAAAGGAAGGAGAATGGCCCTTTTGGAGCTTTACATGAAATGGGTGCTATTTTAAGGCCCCAGAGTGAGGAGTTGAGTGAAACATGGGTAAAATAATTTTACAGCAAATATGTCTCCAAAATTATTATAGTTACATCTCACATGATTGAAAAGTAACAGAGGCTCAAAAAAAAAAATCACAATTGTAAGGGGTTGGTGGATGCTAGAACCCAGTGACCACAGACCCTGGTGTTTTAACAAATGCCAGTGTCAAGTGTCAAAAAATGCAAATTGGGTCTCAGAATGAGGATTTTCCCAACTCTCTGCTTGGTAGCTTAAACATAAGGTGAGAAAACGGAGTGCCATGTCCAATGCCACATCACTGTTACTAACAACTGGAGTTTGAATTGTCATTTTCTAACTGGCAGCCACACCTCAGGGCCTCTGTCAAGGTGATCGGGCCCTCTTCATTAGCATCATTGTCTTGCCACAGTCGCTCTCTACTTCAGTGGAAATGTAAAAAGGCCTTCTCTCCTCCCTCACTGGGATGGAACCTCCAAGGGGTTAGGCACAGATATCCAGAATCCCACAGCATGCCATTGGCAATGGGGAACCATGGTGGGCACTACAGATGGCCTCTCAAGGATTTCATGATGTAACAAACAAAGGCAGATGTATCAGTTAACACTATTTTAACATTATTAAAGATAATTTCAGAGGCACCAAAACGCATTGATGTCACATTAAGAAATGAAAACAAAGTACTTCCCCCTTGGAATAATTCGATCAAGACTGAGCCCAAATTTAAATTTTTCGCTTCTCTCCCTGCATCTTCCATCTGTCTGTAGCTTGTGGTTACTGCTCTGTCTGTTGTATGTATGTGTGTACATGTGCCTGATGTCTATCTGTCCCTCAAAAAGTGGGGTTTCTTTGTCATTATTAAACAGCACAGAAAATGTGGTATGGGAAAGAGAAGAGGAAACTTTACAAACATATTTAACTGAGTTTTACAAGGGGAAAATTTGGTACACCCAACTGATCCAGAACAGCAGATAATACTGCAGACGTTGTCAAACTAAACCCATTTTGCTTCCAACATTTATGGTGGATGTTTGCTTTTTAAGGTTACTTCCAACCCATTGGCTGCTTCCAGCAAATGACATGCACACACAGAGGCATTACTCTGGGCCCAGGGCATGGAAAAGTATATCACTTAAGACTGGCTATGCTTTAGTCTAGGTTCTAAAAGATGACTATGTGGGCAATCCAAGGCATAGTAAGATTGTTTACATTGTTCTCTTAAAGGCAGGTTAACCTTAAACAGGCCGAGTACATAGTAGGAAGGCAGGTTAAGTACACCGTCTGAAATGGTCGCAAGGTACATAACTTTGTTTCAAGGTCTGGAAAAGTTTAGCCTCTTTGAATGCAAGAGATGTTTTCAGAACAATGTATCACTACAGGCAGAGTCCTTGGCAGAACTCAGGGGGACCTAGTCCATTTGTCTGCCTAGCAGAATTGCCATGCCCCAGGGGAAAAAAGGCAGTCTTAATTCCTGTCCAGTTTCCAGCAAGGTGCTTACTACTTAATCCATAAGTAACGTTTGGAATGAGTAAAACAGTATAAAAACAAAAGCTGACTTTCTTTCTCTCTCACACATATAGGCCTGTTATCAAGGAGGGTCAGAAAAGTGATGTTGACACCAGTGATGGTGGTGAGGATGCTGATGATGGCTGGTGATGCTGATGGTGACAATAACACTAAATAGGCAGCTAACTTGGAGTGTTCTCTAGGTGCCAGGTACTACATAGGGGAAGCCCTTTGTCTCACACACCTGGTGTCTCATTGAATCTCATCAGAACTCCAGTGAAGAGTGACCACTGTCATCTCTGTCCTAACTGATGATAAGTCACGATGAAGATAAGTCACTGGAAGTACAAGGTTTCAGAAGCCAAAGGCCCCCCCATCACCAGCCAGAGTTGAGCAGGGTCATACTTTTCACCCTCTTCAGCCCACCAGGACCTTCCTAGTCATCATTATGCTTTTCAGTACTCTCCTAAACCTCTGCACTTTTACGAAAGCAGGGCAGGTTGAAACCTCCCCAACCTGGTCTCATGCAGGAATGGGGAAAAGGCATAAAGACACAGAAACCAATGAGTGTGAGCTCAGGAGGAACACAACTAAAGACACGGTGCCCATCAGTACGGGAAGCCCCAGTGGCCTAGCACTGGGGCCAGTGGTGTTCGAAAGCCTTTGATGAATAAATAGATAGATACGTGAGTGGGCCCGTGAGCCGATAATCACAACACTCACTTTTGCTTGTGGAGCTAGCGTGAGACCCTTCCTCCCCACCCATGCGTGCTTTCCCGCTGCCCCTCTTTCAGGTTTAGTCCTCTGATGTCTGGAAGCACACAGTTTACAGTTCTAAGTCCTGTAGGGTTAGAACTGGTCCTGGTATGTCCTTGCTTTACTGTTTACACTGAACAGATTCAAAACAAACCATCCAGTCTTAAACCACTTTTACCTACAGCAAGAGTGGCAGTTCTCAACCTGTGGGTCTCGACCCCTTTTGGGGTCGAATGACCCTTTCACAGGGGTCTCCTAAGAGCATTGGGAAACACAGATATTTACATTATGATTTATAACAGCAACAAAATTACAGTTGTGAAGGAGCAATGAAATAATTTTATGTTTGGGAGTCACCACACCATGGGAATCAGTATTATAGGGTTGGAGCATCAGGAAGGTTGAGAACCACTGCACTAGACAGTCTTCTCTCTCTTTTTTTTATTTTTTTCGAGACAGGTTTTCTCTGTAACTTTGGAGCCTGTCCTGGAACTAGCTCTTGTAGACCAGGCTGGCCTCGAGCTCACAAAGATCCGCCTGCCTCTGCCTCCCAAGTGCTGGGATTAAAGGCGTGCGCCACCACCTTCTCTTAAAGGCCCATTTTTACAAATCTATTGTACTAGCACCTCCCCCTGAGGCCTTTCCTGGCCTCCAGAACCAAATGTCATTTCTTTCTCCTTTGGATAAACTCTCTATCTCTGTTTGTACATTTGTCTTACTCTGTGTAATCTGAGGGCCATTTGAGTGTGAGTCCTGTAATGGCGCTTTTCTTACTAGGCCATGCGCATCTGGAGGGCCCTAAGAAGCCACACAGACAGAGAGCAAAGTCTACGCACATGCCATGCGTAACAGCAACAGGGAAAGGGCCTTCCGCCTCTACTAGTTCACAGACAATAGGACTTATGGCCAGTTTTGCAGGGGGAGAATGGAAAATAAGCTTGCCTGACCAAAGTTCAAAAGCATTAGGCGAATGCTGTGTGTTGAATGCAGTTTCTCCCCAAAGGCTCACGTGTGGAAGGCCTGGTCATCATGTGGCGGAGGATCTAATCACCAAGGTGATTGGATCAAACGGGCTCTCTTCCATCATAGTCAATCTCTTGTTGGGTTCATAATTTGGTGGAATTATTGGAAGAGGGGGCCTGGTTGGAGAGAGGAGGTCTAGTGATGTGTTTTTGGAGGATATCTTGTCTCTGACTCAATCCTGTCTGTCTGTCCATTTGCGTCTGGACCACTGTGAAGTGAGTCCCCTCTACATATGCCATTACTGCTGTCACTACTTCCTCAGCACAGCCTGAAGGCAATGGACTCAGATGGCCCTGGACAAAAATCTCCGAAACTCTGGGCTAAAATAAACAATTTGTCCTTCAAATAGTTTCTGTCAGATAAAATAGTACAGGAACAACATCTGACAAACACAATAGCTGGCTAAGGTTCTGCTAAGCGGCAGAGTTTGAACCCAGGTCTGTTAGGTACAGACGCTTGGGTTCTCCTGAGCAAACCTTCTAACCCAGCAGACTTGTGCCCCTTATGCCAACTACAGAAGGTATTCAAGACATGCTAGCTAATGTAAATAGACAGACTAAGAATACAGCAACGGATGGCAATGGCCATGTGGCAAGTCCTTAGGGACTAAGGAGAAGCATGGATTTGTAGTCATTAGGGCCTGGCACCTTTCCCATCCCTCCATCTGCCACCAGACACGAGTAGGCTGGGGCTCTGCCCAGTGCCTTCAACCACATATTATAGTTGTAATTTGCTGCTGTGGCCAGCACGTGCCCAACTTTAGGGGGGCATTCCCCTGTCCCTGGTAACCCAGGCTGCCAAAAGGCATGGCTGGAACAGCCACGACACTCACCCGCAGGGTTGTGATGGTAGCAGGATCCCGGAGCCGGCCCTCCTCATCTTTCAGGTTGTAGCCTTCTGGCCTCTTATCGCGTTCACTGACTTTCCACAGCTTCACAGTTTTATCTGTGGAAGGCAACCAGAAGTAAGGATGGCAGGACAAGGAAGGTTCCTCTGGGGATGGGAGATGGGGTGGTGATGGCCAAGGTAATGAAGACAAGATGGGCTATAGGAGTCATCTCTCAAAAGTGCTGTCCTGTGTACATCCCATGCTGTTTGAAGGAAAAGTTCACAAGGCAAGACAGAAACACAGACTACGTTGGGACAAATGGCTTTCTCTGATGACATGTTGTGAAACATACATTTTACATTTTAATTTGACTCATTCAATAAAGATATTGACTGAAGTTGAAAAAGAATAGTCACATAGAGTTCACGGTATAACTGTTAGTACATGGAAATGAATATAATGTTCATAATCTCTTTGGGCAGTAATCATCTCTATTTTTAACATCCACACTTCTTAGACACTGGAAGTTTCTGTTTTTTCCTGATCCTTCAGCTGTTCAGTCTCAAGGAAACACACAAAGGCTTATAACAATTATGAACCATTTGGCCTATTGGCTCAGGCTTAATATTAGCTAGCTCTTACAACTTAAATTAATCCATAATTTTTGTCTATGCTTAGCCATGTGACTCGGTACTTTTTCTCTGTGTCTGGCTAAAGACTGCATCTCTACCTTTGTTCTTCCCAGAATTCTGGTGGCCCCACCTATACTTCCTGCCTGGCTACTGGCCTATCAGTGTTTTATTAAATTAATACAAATAACAACCTTTACAATGTACAAGAGCATTATCCCACATCAGGTCCTCGCCATGCCCCCCAACATCCCTTCATAATCTTGCACTCTTGACTTCCCCAAACTTCTCATATTGCTGATCACCCTGTTCCCAAACTCCTGTGCTACTGTCATGTGGCTTCTTTTTATGCCTAGGACAATAAGCATACTTCTCAGGGCCTTTGAACCTACTTTGCCTTCTGCTTCTGCAAGGAAAGTTTTTTGCTATCTATCTATCTATCTATCTATCTATCTATCTATCTATCTATCTATCAATCAATCATCTATCTACTCTAATCTATCTGTCACTGAGGGTAAAACCTGTAGATGCTACAAAAGTTCTCTGCCATTGAATGTGAAAAGGTCGGGCCCCATGACCTTTTGACATGACTCACTCATTTTTTATGCCCCAGCCTCAGAGTAGCTTATATAAAGCCCATATAAAAATGATTGCATTCTAATTCTCCATTCTTTATTCTATTCTCTCTTTGTTTTTGACCACTTTCTCTGACTTTCCCTCCTCTCTCTCCTTCTTTTATTCCATATAGTACACTTCACTATCAATTGACTAAGATGGTCAATGATTTATTTATTTATCTGTCACTAGAAATTTCTGGAGTTTTATCTGTCTTATTAATCACTGTAATTCCAGTATATAGAGGCACCTGAGGTATCGTTGAGGCTCAATAATATCAATATCCATTATCACATATATATTGGTCTGAATGTGAATGGATTTCCTCTCTGTAAGAGTGTATTTTATAATATTCAGGGAAATAAAATGATGTAGAGATAAAACAAAAACGTTTTATTAGGCAGAGGATATAAATCAGTTAACTAGCTTATGCAAAACCCTGAGCACCTGTCCTTCCATCTTTCCTCTCCTCTTCTCTCCTCTCCACTCCCCTTTTCTCTTCTCTTCTCCTTCCCTCTGTTCTTCCATCCACCCTCTCTTTTTTTCTTCTTGCTGCTTCCTGATAGTTCCCGAATATAAACTAAAGTCTAGACTGCCCTATTACCTTGCATCCTTTGATGACACCTATTCTTTTCCATAGCACTGAAACAAACATAAGACCTCCCGTGCCTCCAGGTGCTGAGAGCTCAGGGTAATGATGGAGGTGATCTGGGACTCTGGGGACCTGGCAAGGCATGCTCCACCCAGGATTTCAATTCTGTACTTTTAGAAGACATGTTTTGGGTAAGTCAGTCTTGTCTGTGTGCCGTATGACCTCGAACACTTCCTTATCAGATCGCACATTTGCAGTCTGTGCTTGTCTTTACCTTCCCTTCTGAAAAGCAGGGACACACTTGATTCCTCTGTATATTTGTCTCTGTTGGGCAGGATTTGGTGTGAGATATTGTAGAGCTTAATTCCCACTACTGCCTTAGACAGCTGTTAGGTCTCAAACCCAGGACAAACAGCTGAGATGCCTATTGGCATAAGAAAACAGATTTCTGGCTGCCAGGTTCTCCCAGCACCCTCTAGTTCTTACCTGTTACAGGGTCTTTCTGGCTAGCATACCATGCCTCTACCCTGAATTCTCCAGCCTGGGGCTGGGCTCTCTCGTCTCCCAGGTCCTCTGGCTTCTATATAACTCAAGCCATTTTGACTGCACCAGTCTCTTGGCCCAGGTTTCCATCTCTTGGTCAGTGACTCCTCTTTGGCTCTTTCTTTCTCCTCCCAGCTCAGTCTGGCCATGATTATGCTAGATTCTCCTAGGTGTCTCTGCCTTCTGTTTTCTCCCTCATATCTACAATAAAACTCCTCTACCATATCTAGGAAGAGTTATGTCCTTCTCTCTCTCTACCCTCTCCCCATCTCTCTCTTTTTCATTCAACAGCCACATGGCCAAGGAGTATGGTCCTTGTAAGAAGGTACATACAAAACAGTCCTGGGGAATGATCACAAGGAGATAAGGGCATGCAGAGTACCTGCTTAAATCTCGGTTCAGCATACATACATTCACATATTTCCAAATCCCACAGTTGTCACTCTGCACTCCGTTTTATTCATACACTGGTAGAAATGCCATCTTTTTTATGGGAGTCTTAGGATAAAATGAATCAGCATGTTTAACTTCTCAAAATGGTGTCTAACAACAGCTGTCATTAGAATTAGCACACGGAGCCACAACTCGGCAGTAATAACAGGGTGCTCTTGCCTTGAGCATCGTCCCACAGGATGTCTACACATCTGTGTCTTCTAGGGGAGAAAAGCTGACCCTATAAACTGCTTTTAATGGGATTCTTTGGCCTTCTGCCCTGTCTCATTTCTCCACTACTCACCAGGCTCCACACTATCACCTCCTAATTCTTCACCTCTAGGAGGACCACTCTTGCCAGCAAAGACACACGATCTCACAGTAGTCTACAACCTCACTTCTTGTCCTTAGAGATCTCAAAAGTACTTGCTGTGGGCTCTCAGAGGCAGTAGTGATATTTTAGTGGAAACCCACCTCCAAACACATGGGGATTATTTGGGCTTCCAAGCCTGTCCTCTCATGAATGGCGAGGCTGCTCCTTGCAGGATCCATAATTCTCATCTGTGTGCTCACTCTGACTTGTGCGGGGAGGAGGGCCTTTCCAAGCTGTGGGCTTAATTTAGAAATTGCTAGCTCTGTGCTCACATCCCTCTTGTCCCCAGCTCTCTTGAGATCCTGCTCATGTGAAGCTGCTTTTTTAGAGCGAGAAGGATAAACATGGACCATAGTTATGCAGTCACTTGATCTGCCCCTCATCAGCTGTGGCTGAGAACAACCCAAGAGCCAGTGAATTTCATCACCAAATACTCGCTGTTGTTTGGCTTTGACGTGTGCCCAAATCTAGTTATTTGCAAGGCATTTTATCTTGTATTTTATATTCTAATGATAAATCGCCATAAAGAAAAATAAAAAACCACAGGTAAAACACAGGGATAAAATGTGCCTAGATGACCTCCAGTTATGGATAAACCATAATCAGCATTCTGTATATATTGTTTTTGATTTTTGGTTGGGGTCTCCCTGTGTAGCTCTGGCTGTCCTGGAACAGAGACCTCCTTCATCAGCCTGCCTAGTGCTAAGATTAATGATGTGTTCCACCATGGCCTTTCTTGTGCATACTTCTATATTTTCTGTATGCAGTATTTTGGGGCAAGGAACTACAATAATATTATGTATTTACGATAACATTATGCATCTAATTAGTTTCTTTTATTATGTAAGAGGTATATACCATTGTAACTGGAAAGTGAGAATGACCAGAAAAGTTAGAAAAGAAAAACTCCCTCAGTTCCAGTGAACTAAGATCACTGTGTGCATTTTCTGTAGTCTTCCACTATTTCCTGAATTAACAAGCTTTCTAATAAGCACTATGTTATATAGGTGATATTTGAATTTTACCCAATTGTATATTTATATCAACAGTTACCCACATACTATGTTTACAAATGCTATTGCATGCAATCTAGTACTCTCTAGGATATATAATTTGTAGTAAGAATTTGTTAACAACTAAAAGTCTAACAGTGGGAGACTTATATTAAGGTACAGAAGACTGAAATCACATGAGGAAATAATATGAAGTCATTTACATACAGAAGAATCAGACCATACAAGGAAGTAATATGTAGTCATTAAAAATTACACAGTATTTTAATAAAATATCAGTTAGGAAAATATTCTTGTTGCTGTATTATTAAATTTAACAACCTGCTTCAAAAACACCTTGTAGAAGAGATCATATTTCTGCTAATTGCACATTATTTATATCTTTTTCTTTTGTATAAAAGATACGAATAGTAGCTCTCTCTGTACCTCAACACACATTATCTTTGCTTTGTGTCTGGGTGTTTTTTTAATTTTCACAATGAGCACCATAGTGCTCTGCCTGACATAAGCAGTCAGGCAGGAGAAGTAACCCAACAGAGCAGTGTGTCTTTGTGTGGCAGATCACTTCAAGGTCTATTTCACTATGGAATGCTAGCTTTATTTGTCTTTAAAAGTTACGACACTAAGGACGACGTAGTCTAGTAGAATTAGTAACTATACTAATGAGATAAGCACCCTTTCCCTCCAAAAAGATAATTGATGGAGAATTCAATCCATTTCCCCAAGGTTGTGCTGCCTGGGGTCACACTTGCCTTTATTATCACAGCATTTTCATTTGATTCAGAATCTTGAAGCTTTGTGGGGAAAAAGAAAGACCTCCAAGAAGCATGCAGCTGTTACTATGAGAAATGGCTTTTCTTTTCTCTCGCCTTGTTCTCTGAGTAGTTTATCATCACTTGTGGCAGCTTTAAACACAACCTTATCATTTATCTTCATTTTCTCTTTTATATAGTAATTCCCATTGTTTTCCATTAATTTTTGAATGTTAACCTATTTGGCTTAGGGGAAGATTTTCAACCTTAATATTAGTATAGTAAAGAAAACGGCACATGAACATGGGAATTTTTCTTAGAAGAGTCATTTTGAGATGCAGTTGGCATTTGAAATAGCATCCCAAATGGGAAGATAATATCCTTGTTAATCAAAAAACTATTTAAAAACTCAATTAACAGAACATTATGCTATATAATTAATCTTCATTGAATTTCACTTTCTTTCCCATCCCCCCCTACAAAGTAGTTAATAAGCCTTTGGATTTTATTGCAATAATCAATAGGGTAAATTTCATAATATAATGTAACCTAGCTATGGAAGACAATCAGACACTTCTCCGATACTGAAGTAATTACATGAAAACCCACCATAAGTCTCTTTTACAGTAATGTGTGACAACAAAGTCTTTGAGTGAGACTTGAACAGAAAAAAAAATCACAAGAGAATAAATGGAAATAAGATGAGGTGATTGGCCTCCAAGAGATCAGGGTTGCAAAGGGTAAACAGAACAATAAAAGCAGTTATGAGAAGGAATAAAATTAGCTGGAATCTTAAAAAAAACGGAGACAGAGACACCTGATCATACCAAGGCACTCTTGAATCACTCCCAAACAGCTAATCAAGAATGGTCCCATTTCAGAGCTGTACCTGGCTCTGAGGGATTGGAGGATCATCTGCTTTACATTCTCTCTCTTCTTTTTTCTATAAGATTGACCTATGACTCACTGTAAATACTTTCAAAATTAAAAATGATAAAAGGGGCAAATTTACAAGTGACGCACAGTGCACAGTCAAGGCTTAGTAACAGGAAGAAATAACACATGCTTGGCTGTGTCACAGACATTGCCTGCATTTTTCTGTACTTGATGTGTGACTCTTAGGAGACATATAAGCATGTATTCATCACAGACTCACATGCATGATGAAAAATGAGTCATTCCTCGACCTCTTTGCTTGGGCAACGGTCTGTAATTCGTGTTACCATTTCCCATTACCATTCTTCAGTAGTGACTGAATTTCAAACTGGTTTTGGGATTTTTTTTTAACCCCCAAGAAAGGGGTTAAAATCCTGAATGCAGGCAACTTCACTCCCAGAGTAAATATGTGACCCGACTTTATTCACCTGCCAGCATCCTTTCTTCTCTATTGGTATCAATTCTCCCTAAACATATAGAACATGGAGAGTTTGAAGGCAGATAAAGAGACTTTTTCTTGCTCAGTTTTGGGGAGCATCCCTAGCTCCTCTGGTCTTGTGCTCCCAGTCCAGAACTTGATTTTCTCAGATACACAGACATCTGTTTTGCAGGCCCTAAAATATATTCAGGGATTAATAACTATTTTTCAAAATGCCGACGGCGTGTCGAGTTTCCTGAAATGCATTCCCAGAATAACATGCTATGAATCTGAAGACAGGAAGTCACACTCCCGAAACACCTGCAAGCAATCTACATTAGGAAAATGCAGATAATGGGTTCCACAAAAATTGGGTCATAAATTGGATATTTATAAAAAGAATAGCTACTATTTACTGAGTCCAACTCTGCGTCTGCCATGAATTTTGCTAAACATCTTGCAAACAGGGTTTCTAAGTTTTTCACAAGCCCACAAGGGATGGAGGAACATTGAGGTTAAGAGAATCTTACAGGTCTGGTTGACTGTCTTTGAAAATATCAAACATGAAAAAAAAAATCACTTCCACATACCGTTGGTAGATAGAAGAAAGTAAGCTGCATTCTGCTGAGGGAGCCATCTTATCTTATTGATTTTTTCTTCTATCTCTAAACTCTTCAGGTAATCGAACTCGGGTTCATGGCTCTGGAATGTGCTGTAAACATTGTATTCACCCCTACGGTGAACCTGGTTTTTACTCTGTAGGACGGTAAAACACACATAGAAAATTAAGACCATTTAAAGCAAGTGCCAACTCTTTTTTTCCCTCTGAGCAAAGCTGTTAGTGGTGAGCTGGCAGGCTACATCACAGCGTGGGGAGGTCATGGCAGTCATAGATTTAGCTTTAGTGTACTGGTCCCCAAAGCATGCACTCTGTTGGCAAATAACAGAAACAGACACACACACACACACACAAATATGCACATTTATAAATTATATATTTAAACTATATTAACACAAAGTGTATATCATAACATATATATAGAAATAGAAGGTGCCAGGCATGGTGGTGCACAATTTTAATCCCAGTACTTGGGAGGGAAAGGCAGGTAGATCTCTGAATTTGAGGCCAGCCTGGTCTACAAAGAGAGTTCCAGGATAGCCAGGGCTGTTACACAAAGAAACCCTGTGAAAAAAAACAGAACAAACAAACAAACGAACAAAAAGCAAAAGAAGAAAAAAGGAAAAAAGAAAGAAAAGGAAACAAGTTAAAATAGGATAAGACTTTGCAATCAATATAAATAGAAGATCTAATATTTGAATCTGTGCATTTCAGAAAATGCTGATGCTCACATGTACTTATAACAATCCCCATGAAAGGTGCAAAGCTGTGGCAAATGCAACTTTCAGTGCTCATGGGACCTCTGAGACCTAGGTAGACCAGAGAGAGGGACCCTAGAGGCTCAGAGCTGTAAGTGACTCTTCCAAGGTCACACAGCAACTGTGGGGCAGATTCGAACATTGGTTCCTCCCACCTCCATTTTTTTCCAGTGTGGTGGTGAAAGGGCCATCTGCACATGAGTGGCATCTGCATCAGGGGGAGAATGCAGGGCTTTTACCTGCGTCTTTCCCCTAGCACTAATTATGCAAAGTGCAAACAGCAGTAACTAAATAAATGATGAGACAGGAGGGCACAAAGCCAAGGGCCTGAAGTTACGAAAAAGGTAAAGAGGAGGAAAAAGCTCTTGAAGAGCCAAGAGGGAAGATCGATGGCAGGCATTTTAGAACCGTGCCACCCAAAGTCATGAGATTTGGCTTTGAAAAATCTGTTCAAAAATTAAAATTTGAGTTTCATTAAACAAATTTTAAGTTGAAGTTTGATTTTTAAAGAAAAGGGTCCATTTAAAAAATATGATCTTAAATGGAGACAGGAGACCCGGAGGCGTGTCTCAGCATGCCTGGAATGGGTACTTCTGCTGAGCTAGCGATGTGCAGGCATTGAGGACTGAGGTCCTTTGGAGCAGCTTTGGAGGGAGTGATAACACTATTAAAGAGTCACTGGCCTCAAATGATGCCACATGGCTTTTGTCAGACAAGCCATCTATGTGTCTGAACCCCAAACCCCGCTGAAGCTAAACACTGAACTCCATGATCTCATCCTCGCTGATGTTTCTGTTCTGGTGAACCCACCCATACTGCTTTGGAAGCTGTGTCCCTCATCATTCTCCTAATGACTCAGGCTTCCCAAATTTCCCAGTAAATGAGAATAGGTGAAACCTATAAATAGTTAGCAGGAAATGTGGGGTGGAATATTACTGGCGACATGCAGCCTTGGGTAATTTATGCTAAATAGCTCTTTCAGTTCCCCTTTATCATAGCTGTGAACCTAATTGGATTTTTTTTTTTTTAAATTTGGAGATTTGAAAATCAGTTTTCAAAGGACTTTAGATGCTGACACCCTCGACACTCTCCTGCTAACTCACAGAGGGCCGGTCCACCTTAACAAAAAATTTCTAAGACGGTTGATTTGCTACCATCCAAATCAGACTGTCAAGAGTATGTAGCATGTGCCAGACCAATTAGCACCAGACAGCTCTGGAAAAAGCAGGAAAAATTCCAGGTCACGAAGAGCGATTTAGTTCTTACTTGCCAACTACATTTTCATGTTTCTGGGGCCAACGTAATAGGCTGGGTGCCTGATTTAATGCTGAGTGCTTGAATTTACACAGAACCCTGAGGGATTATGAAGCCCTTATAGAAATTAATTGCAAATAACGTGCAATTACCAAATATATCACCCCTAAATGAGGCTTTCCTCTTTGAAGGGGGAGTGTAATGCAAATGGCCTGGAGGCACAAAGCGGGCATTAAATTGCTAGGGAAGTCTCTTGTGGAGTCCTCCTCTTAACACTGGGCCTCCCCTGCACCTCCACAGTGCCCAGGGAATCTCGGAGGAAGACAGTGGCAGATGGGAGAATGGCTAGAACACATACTACCCTGCTGGCAGGACTAGAGTATGCCAGCCGAGGGCAAGGAAACCAAACTGGGCCACTCTGAGAAAACAGAGACAGGCCTGGGAGGGGGAGCATCCTCTATTCACATGGAAAAGGGAGGATTTCTAGTGGAACCCAAGCCCCAGGAAGAAACCAGCACCAGATGTGGCATGATAGACTATCCCCAGAACCACACTAACGTGCCATCTGTTGGGCCGAGAAGCCCTTTTGAAGGACTTCACCCCTTTGGTGGGCTGAGCATCATTTTCTTTATTGACCCGACATGCCCTCCTTACAGCTGTTGTCAAATAAACCTAATTTCCTCTCCCAGATGTATTCTGGCAGTACCTGAAATGAAGGGAGATTGGATTTCAACACCCGGAGGACAGATCGCAAGACAACAGCTGGAGTTTGCTCCTCCAGAAGCACCTGTGGAATTGTGCAGGTCAGATGAGAAGAGCTGCTGTTTCCCAACGTTCACTATGAAGAAAGAGCAGGCCCTGCCCGGGGAGAGCCCTCTTGGGGGTGCTTTTGTGAGCTTGAACTTAGAACTGCGGATGCTAATGACTTTTTGGCAGTTTTACTTTGGTGAGCAAAGCGACAGGCAAGGTTAAGGGCGACAGACACGTGAGGATTAAGGCACAGTGGGAGGCCTCCTCTTAAAAAGGGAAGAAAATGAGAATTTCCAATTGGCTGACACTTACCTCCTGTTCTCGCTGAAATATTACAACCCGACCCCCCTTGTCCCCTGTCGCTAGTAACTCTCCCGTGTGGTTGAATTCTACCGTAGAGATAATGTCAGCTGAAAAGAAGAAGACAAAAGCAATTTGAGTAACGGCACACTTACTTCGAAAGGGTAGATAATAGACACACTTTCCCATGCATTTAAGGGCTTAGGGCTCCGGCTGTGCAGTGGAATTTACAGGGTTTTATGTTCTGCATTTTAAGTACCACTTGAAGCAGCAGTTGGGAAAGCGAATTTCCTAGGTGCCCCCACCACACTCTGGGCTGCTCCTGGAACATCTGAGGCGAACAGAGGGGCAAGGCCTGTTCACACCCTTTCTTTTTGTGGAAGAGAAAGTGATTTCCCCCCCATGGAAATGGCGGCTTTCTTTGTTAGCTATCACTTTCCACAAGCCCCCATTCCACTCTTGAAAGTCCCCACACAGGTGTCAGTGGGGTGGTCGTTGCTGGCCCTGAGGATGTCAGTGCTGATGGCAACCACAGAGAGCACAGGGTCACTGGGATATCCTGCTAGTGCTCCCACTTCACCCAGGCTCTCCCCTCTGATCACTCCCTTTTTCCTGGACAGGGTACTGGAGAGGCAGTGTCACAAGGTCAGGGAAAGGTGCAGGTGCTAGGGACTCAGAGCATCCAAAATTGGAGAAGGAACATCAGCTTGAATGCAGGTCACCCCAGTGGCCCAAAGACTGGTGAATCACCTACGACTGGATTTCTTAGGTCTAGTTTTTGAAACAACGTCTGGGGTTCATTTCCCCACTATCTTTCCCCCACATGGCTTCAGCAATTGGAAAGAGCAAATGAGCTTAGAGATAAGGCGGAAAGAGCATCAAAGAGAAGGGGAAGGAAAAAGAACAAAAGAAGCAAAGGATTGTGATTAAGCCTCTGACAGGAGGACTGGCTGAAGCTGGAACCTATGACAGCAAAGGCAAGGGCAAGGTGGAAAACCATGGCAACAGTTCCAAAGAACTCAAGTCTCATCTTTTGTGCATTATCATCTTAGGATGCTCCTGGTATGCCGGCTTTAGTTAGGTAAACGGCATGAAATTCCCCACCTGACAATGGTGTCTTTTCCATACGGCATGAAATTCCCCACCTGACAATGGTGTCTTTTCCATACGGCATGAAATTCCCCACCTGACAATGGTGTCTTTTCCATATGTGAAAATATTCTTAATTCTCACCCTTTGTGCAGAAGTAGAGAGAGTCATACATTTTATTTTGACCCTATCAGTAGTCAGTTCAAACTCTACAGGGCAAAGAACATGGACAAAGCTGTCCCTTTTAAGGAGCAAGTATGACATGGCACAAGCTGTCTGACCTCCTCAGTCTTTAAGGAATTAGCACCCAGACACACCTCGAATTCTATATACAGACAATATATTTTTTTTTCAACATGTGACAGTAGAAATAAAATTTTCCTGCTATGAGACAGGGTCTCTCTGGGTAGTCTAGGTTTGACCTGATGTCAGAGATATTGCAGACCAGTCTCCAACCTGACAGCTTCCTGCTTCCCCTGCCTTGGATCTCAGGTTCACCAAGCGCAGGGCTAGTAAAGGAAATCTTGTCTGCAAGTAAAGTGCCTAATGTGGAAGCCTAAGGACCTAAACTTGGGTTCTCAGAACTCACACAGAAGGATAGTGTGGCAGTCAGACCTCCAATTCCAGCGCCTCAGTCAGACCTCCAATTCCAGCGCTAGGCGGTAGAGATGGAGATCCTGGGACCTCGCTGGCTAGCTAGGCTAGCTGATTGGTGAGCACCAGGTTCAGTGAGAGACTCGTCTCAAAAAATAAGGAAGGAGAGGGGCTCAGTATGAGTGGGAGAGGATAAGAGAGGGTAATGAGAGGGTATGCATGATCAAAATACATTGCATATATATAAAGCTGTCAAATAATAATTTTAATATATATTGAAAATATATATAGAGAGATAGTAAGATGTCAAATTGCAACCTCTGATGCATGGGGTTGTGTATCTGCACATTCATACAAACACCATGCTCACACAGGCATATCCCCTTCACACACTAATCTTGTCTATGGGTTGCATGTGGTTTGCGGGTCAAGTGTCTATGATTTCTGGCTTTTAACCATCTTCAACGTAGATAAGTCAACCTCATTCCTTATTGATCTAAACTGCAAATCAATTCCATTTTCTCAGGAAATGAAGCTGCTCAGAATAAGCAGCGTGGTTGCTAAGCCCGTGACATAAGCTTGGAAGGCCAATTCCTATATCAGGCACTCACAAACTGAGGCATAGCAGACCACGGCTGGAGAACTTGCCACTTTGCATGAAGCATCTGGTCACTTGTCCTCCTTAACGCCCGTGTATCTTAACAGTTTACTCTTTGCTTGGAGGACAGAAGTCAGCTGTTAGAATGCCTTAGAATGCTCTCTCCGAGACGTACCGAGTGCTAGTGTGTGCTGCCAGCATCTCTACTGCTTCTGGCCTTTCTGTGAGGACAGAAATAGCTTCCTGGTCTGCTTAGGACATAGGGTGGGCTCAACTGTCTCTTTTCTCTTTCTAGCTTCTGACAGGTACTGAGTAATGAATCATGACTTTCAAACTGTTCAAACACTAACAGAGAGAGAGACACAGAGAGAGGACATGTGAGTAATGACAACGTGGTGGGGAGACCTGACTTGGAACAAACAGTGTCAACTTCATATCACCTTTATTTTATTTTGTGTTGGCTGAGACAACAGGCCTCGATATGCAGGTCAGGCTCACTTTGCACTTGCCACGTGGCCTAAAGACTGGCCTCAGACTCCTGATCTTTCTGCCCCAGTCTCTGGAGTGTCGGGGTTACCAGTGTGTGCCATCATGCCTGCCTCGCTGGGGCTGAGTTTTAACATTCTGTTTCTGTGCAGCTCATACCCTTGCCTTGGGCAGCAACGTTGACACACAGAACTCTGGACTGTGGGCTATGCAGCCTCTCCCTGAGAGCCAAGGGTAAGCTCTTTCCTTTGGGTGAGGTTAGGTATCAATACAGTTAAGTTCAAACATGAGCCCTGGCTCATCTGTCAAGAAAAGGCCACTGTCAGCAAAGCAAAAGCTATTTGTAAATACATGGCTCTACCCAGGCTCTGAAATGTCTTTCTTTAAAAATCTAAATTGCTGAAGACAGGGCAGGATTCAAGTTCAAATCACATGACTCCAGCCAGCACCACTAGAACCTTCCATAATGAAATATAAGGTATTGCCCTACACCATAAAATGTTTCTCATTTATTTTGCAATTGTCCCCATTGTTCAGGGCTCTGCCTTCCTTGAGAACTTGCGAGAGAAAATGCGACTCAAATGATCGGAGCATGCAATTCCCCTATCCTCTTTCAAAGGCTCTTGATTTGTTAGAATCCTATCAGCCAACCTGGTCGGGATAGGAGGCTGCTGCAGATCAGTTGATATCTGTTTTGAACTTTCCTGTTTCCTGACTCATTTATCACCGCTAAGCAGCTAGGCAGAGCTGGAAGACTTCACTGTCCCATCCATTGCTACTTATCTCTGTCTATGACTGCTTAATAATTGATAGAAAACTCATAAATCACCTTCACATTCCAATTTCCAAATACCAGGACTACAGATGTCCATTTTCTTACGTTTGAAACATGCTATTCACAGAGCAAACCTTTGCTGCTCCAGACGGGGACTTCTGTGAGCCTGGAAAGACGGAGGACCTGGGCACAACCGTAAGCTAGCAAACATCACTACAGCAACCTCATCTCAAATCATGATTGACAGAAATCAACCCTTCCCAGGGCATATGACTTTTGCTCTAGATAAGTTTATAGGACAACTCAATATTTCACTAAATTTCATTTCAATATAATTGCACTGCCGGGTAAGAGACTAAAATCTGAAGCATTTTCGCTCTAATTTCTATATGGGTGGTGATAAAGCACACATTGACTGAGAAACAAAAGCCCCAAACAGTGCCTGGGGTCAAATGTGGTTAAAGGGTTTTCTAAAGGAAACCCCGTGTGGTATGAGACTGGCCGTGCTTCCCACCTATTCGTGCTGATTTAATTTCCACAACACGGTGGCCTGCTAACCCTGTTTCTAGCTCAACTGGCACCGCAAAGGCTGACTCTTTTCTTTTAAAAATCAATCTGGGGATCTTACAAAAGTTTCACACTAGCAATTTTCTACATCAAGTCTCCATTTACCTGAACAATGGATATTGACTCAGCAGTTGTATTCACAAGATGGGAGGCTGAGGGGGAACAGAGGGAGCCCTGAGATTATGACCTAGTCTCCCACAGTGTCTCACCAGGCTAGAGTCAGGACAGAGTACCTGGTCAAAAGAGATGTGTGTGTGTGACTGGGTGACATATGGACTGGGGTGGCATTTTGATCAAAAGGACAATGTGGACCACTGGTGGAGCCATTGTATTGTCCAGGTCGCTGGTACTGCCTCTAACATCAATCATGGTGATAGAAATAAATGGGTAATGAGGTCAAGCCTTATCTTTCATCTAAAACACATTCCAAGGATAGGGAGCCATCTGCCCTACTGTATCAGCCATTTGGCCCCACCCACTCAAGCCTGGGCTTTCCTCCTGATGATCAAGTCCACTCTTGGCTGTTTTTGTATCTTTGCTTCAGATAAGGATGTTTGGAAGGATGGAAAATTCACCTCACAGCATACCACAGTAGTGAAATGGTGGCAGCTGCGAGGTTTCTATAGGAAAAAGTGGGAACATCACACTAGGCGTGGTGTCTTGACTCATTGGCCATGGGGGCATCAGGAGAATGGACATGTGCACCCTTGCTATTCCTCATAGGACTCTCTAGTCAGACTGGTCATGGCCTTATGGATCATTAAACAAATGGAGAGCTTTGGATTTGACAGGGGAATCAGTTACTTCTGTCTCTGTGAGACTGTGGTCCCCTTTCCCAGTCTTGGGTCTCAGTTTTAAGTCAACACCCATGTTTTCAGGTTCTCTTGGGTAAGCTTTCATAACTGAAATAGTGTGTTGTGGTCCAACAAGAGGCAAGATACAAGCTACATTCTTGTCTGCTCAACACTTCCTGCCTAACCCAGACTTGATCTTTGTTATGTGAATAGTGTCTGGGGAAATGGAATTCTTTTTCTTTAATGGGGTATCATGACTTGTGTCCACACTGGTTTTAACTTCAACCCGATGCTAGTCTTCCTCTCACAGACAACTGTAAGTAGAAGTATCCAGTCGTGTCATTCCTAAAGATCATATCAAAATCATGTCCTTAGTTAACAATATGTACTGTATTGTAATTGGCAGCGTAACTGACAGTCTGCTCTTGCCCTCCAAACTCAGAATTGGTAGACAGTATGCAATGGAGGAATTTTTGTTGGGTTGTGTCTACTCAGTGTTTCTTCTTTACCCACTCCTATGGTTCAACTACAGAGCTGAAAAGTCTGGATATTGCTTCTTCTCCATTGTACTCAGGTGACCAAGAGGTCACTCAGGTGATAAAGAGGGTAGGACTGAAGATTCTAAGGGAATTTTATATTCCTAAATCCATTTTTATTATTTTTAATCTGTGTATGTATGTGTATCTGTATGTGGGTATGTGCATGTGAGTTCAGGTGCCTGCAGAAGCCAGAGGCGTCCAATTTTCCCTTGGAGCCAGAATTAGAGGTGGTTGGGAGTTGCCCAACATGTGTGCTTGGAGCTCAGCTTTGGTCTTTTTCAAGAGTACTCCACACTCTTAGCTGTTAAGCCATCTCTCCAGCTCCCTGGGGGGAGAGTTTTATTCTTGTGCTTTATCTATGAGTTCTTGTGATATGTTATATCTTCTTGTGATTATATGTGTTCATGATATGTGGGTGGCACAGATCATGTGATAAGGGGTAACAGGAGGACTTTAAGAGGCTGCATGTGACAGCTGGAGAAACGGGACAATATTGTTTGACAACTGAGGAGCTAAGACCTTCCTCAGGACAGCTATGTTTGAGATTGCAAAAACACTTGATGCTATGACTTAAGTCACTATTAGAATGACTTTTCTGCGATTTGAATTTAAAAGTATTCTTGTTTGTTTATTCCTGTGGAGCTGAAGTTTAAACCGTGGGCTTTACTAAAAGCACATCACTAAGTGTACTGTACTGTCTGGGTCTTCCTCAGAGTTCTTAGCATAGGACTGGATTACTATTGCAGATTGAACTGGAAAAACATGGCTCCCTGCCCCCAATGCTCCTTCCTCTGTCTCTCATGTGCACACATTCATTTCACTCTCCTTCACGACTAGTGTTCCTTTCCGCTTGGTTAATTAGAATACAGCATGATTTGTTTCCTCTTTTCCCTGCTGTGGAGATGGTGTAATATTTTTCAACTGTGCAAATATGAAAGCCGGGTACTGTGAGAGAATGCCTACTCCAATTTACACATGGTGGCCATTATAAAATTATGCCTTGAAAGGGCCCTAACCAAGCCCTGTTTGGGAGTTCTGCTCTCTCTGCTCGTCTGCAGCAGGGCTCTCCATGCTTGCTGAGCTGTGAAGATCCAGATGGGAGGAGGCAGGTGAGTCATCAGCACCATGCGGTTCCCATTAAAAGGCACACGGCTTCCCCGGGATGGCCAGCTCTCCAGCATGAACTGTCGCGAGGCAACACACATGTGGCACATGTGGGCTGATGGAAGAGGGAGCTTCCCTACAGATGGAATGCTACTTCCCCACGGGATAGAGGTGTCTTCCCAATGACAAGTCTCTAAGTGCAGAAAGACACAGTGGGAAAGTGATAGCTGTCTGAACTTGCCTGAGAGCCTGTGTGGGGAACAGTGGAATCTGCTGTCAAGGTGTCTTCCATCTGTCACCCACTCTTCCAAAACACAGAGGAGTCATTATCTACTCGGGTGATGCAAACCCTGCCATTTTTCAGATCTATTATCTGACCAATGCAGGGCACTGAGATGTCGGTTAATAAAATAAAACAATCTGTCCATGTGGAGCTCATGTTCTAGTTGTGGGGAAAGGACACAGAAAGTAGCGTTTTATATTGTGTTCTGTGACTGAGCAGGGGTGATGAACAGAGCTGAGGCTGGAGGATAACTCAAAGAGGGTGTCAGTGACTGGCCTAAGGGGCAGCCTGCTGTAAGCTAGGGGTTTCCAGACCCAGGGGCCAGGGAGCGATCCTAATGAGGAGCATGCATATGTCAAGGGTAACCAGAGCAAGGCAAGGAGGAGAAAATGGAAGCAGAGCACTGAGAGGCCAGATCATGCCAAGTTCTTGCATGCCGCAGCAAGCAGTTTGGCTTAGATGGAGTGAGATGGGTACAGTGACACAATGTACTTGAATCACCAAATTGCACGTTTAAAAATGGTTACAACAGAAAATTTTAGTGGGGTCCCGTCCATAGACAAAGAACCACAGGCAACTAATGACCACCGAGGGAGGGAGAGTTAGGATTTCCCAGGGATGAGCCCCCAGAATGGTTGTCTAATCGCAAGTGGTCAACCCTGTTATAGACACACAAGCAACACCAAATGGACACAGCAGGTTAGAATTATATGTCTGTATATTTACAATTTGCATGTGTAACAACTGCAATGAAAAAGAGGCCATCAATTTGAGAAGGAGTGAAGGGGGTTGGGGAGAATCAAGGGATGGGATATGAAAGGGGTTGGGAGAAAGAAAAAAAGTGGAAATAATATAATCATATTTTAATTAAAAACTCTAAATTTTGTTACAAACATTTTACTACAAAGCAAATGACAGGTTGCTGGGGAACTGTCAACAGAGGAACAGTAGATTTTTTTTATGATCATCTGTTTGGGGATGTGAGGCTGTGGGTGGAGGGGCGCCATTGGGAATGCATGAGGTAATGCAGGTGAAAGATGGAATAACTCTGGTCTAGGTAGCTGCCGTGGAGGCAGAGAGAAGCCAGATACTGCATGCATGCTGAGGGCAACCCGTTGGAATTTGGTGATGGAGCGATAACAAGAGTGATTCCGAGGTCTGTGCCCTTGGAGGTGTCACACTAGAGCTTTGAATTTTGAGAGCAAAGCAGGCTTTTGCAGGGACATGCAGATGTTCAGTCTCGTGCATTGGAAATGTGAGTTTCTAAATAGAGCTGGTGAGTGGGCTGCTGGAAATGGGGTCTGGAGTTCAGAACTCAGGAGACTTAGCACTCAGCTGGTATTTAAAAGCACAAGGTGGTATGAGATCAAAGAGTTGTGCTGTACAGAATGACAAAGAAATAAGTGTGTGTATGTATGTATGCAATGTAGGCATGTATACATACCCAGCAATTTGTAGCTGAGTGCTTGTCTAGCATGTGGGGAGTCTTGGGTTTGATCCTTGGGCTTCACAGATGGGTAGAGAGGAAAGAAGGGAGGATGGTAAAGGGCGCAGGCAAATGGGGGTGTTTTATAATATTACGGAAGTAATAGCATTGCTTACTTGCCAATGAGAAAGTTGCAGCAGTTGAGGAGAAATGAATGGTGACGATGAACAGGGTGGAATCGCTAAATGAGCACAGAACTGAACTTAAGGGGGAACAATCCTGAAACCAGGACATTGTCACCTCTAACACTTAAAGAGACATCACTACAGGCTCCTTTCCTACCCAATGCCAAAAGACAAGAACAAAAAAAGTCATTGAAATGCTATCTACACATAAGATTTAACACGGCTCTCAAGACACTTAACATTGTACTTAAAACCAACAAACTCATATATGAAAATTATTGAATGGGTCTATTTTACAACATATGCATTTTCCTGCACTTCAACTCAAAGTGAAAGGTGACCAGAGAGTACTAAGTTTCTCCCATACTTGGGCATCTTAGAGTTCCTTGTGGCAGCTGTGAGGACATCCCATTGTTCTTCTTTTGTTTCTTACCCCCTTCCCTCCTCTCACCACCTTTTTTTTTTTTTTTGGCCAGGCATAGAGAGGGCTCTATTCTTCTAGCTACTAATCTGCCGACCAAAGCAATGGATGCTCACCTGTGCACACTTTGAAGCGATGTGCAATTTACCCCTCCCCCCCACAGCACTTCCACATGGGCAGCCTGACCCGCCCATGACCTTTGCTGAGCAGCTTTCCCAGCTCATGGAAACAAGTCTGTCAGATGGGGAGAGAAACCCTGCATGCGCCTCCTTGATTTATAGACCAGGGTGCTGGTACCAGAAATAGTCCAGGCATGTGTGTATGTGTCTTTCAGGAAGTCTGTCTTTGATGGAAACTGTGGCCGCACATTCCTTACTGTGCAATGACTATAGGGAAAGGATGACGACTGTCAAGAAGAAGATTCAGCTGAAATGAATGAGCTGGTGAAGTTGCTCCAAGCGCTTTCATTCTTAGGGAGACGCCACTATTGCAGAATAGAAAGCCAGAGATGCTCTCTGAAAATGTCACCTACTGATTGGCTTTACTATATCTCAGGCATAGAACTAGATGGTCTGTGTGTACCTCTTCTCCCAGGTCTGTTTCCATCCTCATCCAATGTCTATGTCTTCTCTGGCCAGAGGCTGTGATTTGGGTTTTACGTTATGTTATTTAATTAGCACTCCAATTCTTTGACTTTAGATTGGGGGGGGGAGGTCAAGTTACATGCTCCAGTTTGGAACATTAATGTTTAGGGGAGTTGAGATTTGAGCCCAACTATAGTCCTCCCCCAAATTACATATTTATATATTTTGTATTTGTGCATGCATGCATGTGCTTGTGTGTATGGGTGTGGGTATAAATGTGTGGCACAAGCATGGAGGTCCGAGGGCAACTTGCTGAAGTTGGTTCTCTCCTTCCACTACATGGGCCACAAGGTTCAAACTCAGGTGTCTGCTTAGTGGCAAAAACTTTTACTCAAGGTCCTCCAAAAAACTACTTTCTTATTCACAATATGTGCATGTAGGTATATGTGTATGTATATATAGGTGTGTATAAGTATGCATGTATTATTAGAAAAAATATTTTTTAGCCCATCACCCAGAGCTGTGGGTGTTACTTATTAGGGTGGCAGGGTATGTCAACTGGGCTCAGCCTAATGTCATCTTTTTCACACACCTGATGCTTGAGCCATGTTTAATCCTTCACCCCCTCAAGAGAGTCTCGCTCTTGACTGACTAGCTCTCACTCTATTTCTCCAAAATTTCAGAATTAGCATCTTTTAGAAATAAAACAAAACCAGTTTCGACTTAAAGCTTCACTAACCTAGTGGGCATACTCTTATTGAAAAGGACTCACTTAATTTAGGTTATGGTAAAATGCCAACAGATGGCTTGAGTGTATGAAGGGTATAGGTTATCTCCCTAACTAGGTTATGAGTTCCCTGAAGACAGATCATGTTTCTTTGACATCTCCCTAGCCGTTCTTCTACTACATAGGCTCTTATATTGTACACAGCAACAAGACATAGCTGGTCCATAGCTGGCAAGTTAGGGTGCCCATGGGACAACTGTTGGTCTACATAATGCGCACACCAGATTGCTTGTCTAGAACTTGTTATTTCCAATGGTCCATGGCTGCAGCGCAGCACAACGGTTTGGGACACTTTGAAGATAAAGGTGGTTGTTGAGAAACTAAGCAGCCATTTTTCAGAAGTAGTATCCTGAGCACAGCAGATGGGAGAGGAATGGACATCAGGTCAAGTTTCCATTTTTTTTCCAAGTTTTCTGCTTTTAGGGAATTTTTCATTGACAGATTTCTCCAGTCTAAATCTTTGCCTTTGGAGGGTATGGGAAGAGAAAGGGCTCAGGATACCTGATTGCTAAGAAATGTGGCAGCAAGATTCCTTCCTTCCCAACAGGTCTAGAGTAGTTTCTTAGCTGTGTCTGTGATGAGTTGATTATGTTCTGAAATTTTTGGGGAAGAAATAAAACTCAGTGTCTTATCTGGCAACAGAAGGGACCAAAGCATTAGCCACTCAGGGCTGTTCAATGCAAGCTATGACCCCAAATACACCTCTTGCTTCTTCAGCAGAATGGAAACCAATATAAAATGTACTAGACACCATTCTAAGGATGTCCTGGACTACCATAAGCCTGTGGTCATTTAATGGTAAGGAAACTGCGGTCTTACATGGCTTCCTGACACCTCTTCTCACTCTACTCTGGTTGTGCACATAAAAATACCTTGCCTCCCTTCACTTTGGGGGTATTCACAGCTGCTGCTCTCCTTCTTTCTAAAGACCTCTCACTCGCCTTGGCAACTATTTCTTTATTTGGAAAGTCTCTGCATAAATGGCACCTGTGAGAGCAGCCATTTCTGATGTCACCTTTCAAAGCCTTTCTACATCGCTCCTCAAAAGGAGTACACACTTCCACTGTGAAATACCAGAAATCATGGTGGTTTTACATTTGTTCTGGTGTTGTTAGTGTGTTCCCTGTAAACTGTATAGTCAACCAGGGAAAATGGCATCGCTGACTTTTCACTGGCACAGTGTTTCATGAGTACCAGAGACAAAGTCAATGCTCACTGGAAGCATGGATTCTTTGAATACTCATTAATCTCGTTGATACTTGTTACTAGTGACTTGGGCTTGTATTCTCTAACATTGTACACGCACGCACGCATGCATGCATGCACACACACATGCACACAACACAATGTGTGCATCAGAGCCAAGGAATTAATTATTAACATGTAAAACATCAAAAACCTATACGTGCTCAGCTAATGACACACACACACACACACTTTGAAATGTACACTCTTGTGATACTTCAGTTCTAGCCCTTGTCTGAAACAGTTCATACTCTTTGGCTCTTCAGGAAGGAAAACATTAGAACACCAAAGGCTGCCCGGGGAGATATCTCTCTCTCTCTCTCTCTCTCTCTCTCTCTCTCTCTCTCTCTCTCACACACACACACACACACACACACACACACACACACACACAAACACACACACAGCCCTTGGAGTGGTGCTAGACATACATTAACACTGACATCAGAAGATCACTACTTATAGCAGCACTTCTCAACCTGTGGGTCGTGACCCCCACAGGGGTCTCACATATCAGATACCCTGCATATCAGATATTTACATCATGACTCATAAGAGTAGCAAAATTGCAGTTATGAAGTAGCAATGAAATAATTTGATGTTGGGGGTCACCGTAACATGAGTGATGTGGGATTCTCCTCTGTACGCTGTGAATACAGTTGGTTAATTAATAAATAAAGAAACTGCTTTGGCCCTATAGCAGGGCTTATGTAGGCGGGGAAAACTAAACTGAATGCTGGGAGATAGGAGGTAGAGTCAGAGAAAAGCCATGTAGCCCTGCCGGAGACAGATGCCGAAACTTTAGCGGGTAATCCACAGCCATGTGGCGATACACAGATTACTAGAATGGGTTAAATTAAGATGTAAGTGCTAGTCAATGAAAAGCTAGAGCTAATGGGCCAAGCAGAGTTTTAATTAATACAGTTTCTGTGTGATTATTTTGGGGCTAAGCGGCCAGGAACTAAGTAGTGGCCTCCTCCTACACATGAAATACTGTGTAGCATTGGGAAGGTTGGAACCCACTGAACTCACAGTGAATGGTTAACAGGATGGCTTTGGATGTCAGAGAGACACAGTCCAGTCCTGCCATCTGCAAGCGATATGTCTTTAGGTCTCTGAACCTCATTTTTTTTCTCAGTCTATAAAATAGGGTCATAGTGGTGGCTCCTTTAGGGGGATCTGATGAGGGGTGAGTGCGGTAAGAAGTGGACAGGGCCATGTTGCAGATTCTTGGTAACTGTGGCCATGTTTTTGCTATTTTTCCTAGTGTATTACTCTCATGGGACTTAGAAAAGGCAGTGCAGGGCTCCACAGTCCACACAGCAGGACAACCAATCCCAGCTGCAGTGGGTTGGCCAAATCTCACCAGCAGAGCTATTTTATTGTTTTGCTCGATGACACTACAGAGCCAGCTCACATTGTGTCCAAATTTTTGAATAGGGTGTCAACATTTACAAATGACAAATCTTTATTTGTAAAACTCCAGATGTTACAATCACTCTTCCTCTTTATTCTCTCTCCCTTCCTCTATCCAGCTCTGGTTGCTCTGATATTTGCTCTGTAGCCCAAGCTGACACTCAACTTCCTTCTCAAGACTTGGGCTTGTAGGCATAGGCCACCACAGCTGGCTAGACTGTTATTTTCATTAACAACAACAAACAGCAACAGGCAGAAAGGGGCTGTCATTCCCACACTGTTCTTTCAGTCTATGTCTAGGGAGCAACTCCCTTTATAGAAGCATCCTGGATCCTGAGTTGGCAGGGTCTCCCATCCTCCTCAAGTGCAGTCCCAGCACCAGATGGTATTGCCAATTCCTATTTGCCCACCCAGGCTTTCTTGACCTATCTGCTCTCATCTTTCATGCTGCTTGGTCTCTGTGAACATCTGACTCTGACTCAGCCTCCAAGGGTCTTGATTTCCTCAGCATCCTTTCGAAACTGTCTTCTCTACAATCTCCTCGGTTCCCCACAGCCTAGGGCCATTCGTCGGCACCAGCTGGTGGAAGGGTTGAGGGAGGGAACCCAGTGAGTCACAGCCAAAGGCTCACCAGATGTTGACCCCAGAAACTTACTCTTAGCTCACCTACATTCTTCTTCAGTGCCATCTAGACCAAGGGTAGAGGACAAAGGAGAAGTATGTTTCACAACTACTGAGAGTTGAGCCCTTGAAAATATGTCCTAGAGATTAGTAGCCCCTAAGGTGAGGTTCCTTGGAAGAAGGATGTGCTCTGAGAAATACTCATCCTTGGTCCCTTACATTGAGGACTAATGCAGGTGTGTAAAGTTCAGAAGTCCTGTACAAAGAGGCTAAATCCACAATTCATACATCTAAAGAGATTCATTGACCAACTACTATGAACCGGGGCTGTTCTGGTGTTGGTGACAGTGTTGACAGGTACATTTCTGAACTCAGGTAACTTTTTTACCATGGGTACAGCTGGACATTTTAGCCCACTCCCACATCTATGTGATAAGGCAACGTGGTAAGAACCGCTACTTAGGCATGGCCCACAGTGCACCCCAGGGTCTTTCCCCAGAAGCCCTTCACAACAGTATATGGTAGAGCAGAACGAGGACCTAAACCACTCAAGAACAGTACTCAGAGAAATGCAAAAGTCCAAGGATCTCTAGTAGAGCCTTGACTTGGGAAGAACGGCATCTTTGTCCTGACTCTGGGATTTGGGGAGCGCTGCTGAGGACACTACAGAAGGGTTAACTTGCTTCCCCCTTATCTCCAGCCTAGAGATGTTTTTCTCTTGCTTTAATGTGACCCAGTTGGAAATGTATTTGTTTTTCACTGTTTAATCTTCTGTATCGCCCACTGTTGATTAGATTTAATTAATTTATGTTTCTAATGAATTTAGAAACTCACTGCACTGTAGCAGGAACATTTTCAGACAGCATCTGGCCACCAAATGGATTGATTACCTTATCTGCAAAAGTCTTTCAAACATCTGGGACCAGATTTTTGAGACTTTCAGAAGCCTTTCCAGAGGTGTTTTCTTGGTTTTTTTTTTTTTTTTTGGTAAATAAATAAAAAGCATGGCAAATATCAAGGTGGAAAGAGAGAGGGAGAGGATGCTAGAGACAGGTAGGATTCACTTTGATTTGAAAATCTAGATCCTGGCCCTCCTCCAGTTTGAAGGCACACTTTGCTGCTCATTGGCACAGCTTCAATAGCACAAATAGACTCATCTGAATCTATTTTGTTCAACATAATCAGAATCCACCAGGTCCAAGCCCAGACTGCCACCCTGTGAACTTCTTTGGCACTTCCTTCTGAATGGAAGCTCCCACTGATCATTAGGATGAAACATTTACAGAAAACATTTAGAGAGTAGCGCTTCACTCTCATTCATTCAGCAAACATTTATCGGGGGGCCGACTGTGTGCCTGGCACCGGGCCACACGCACCTCTTCATCAGCTGCTCTTGGCAACAGCCCTGCAGAATGGCAGGCTCTGCTCTTTCAGTCACACAGATATAGCCGAGCAGGATGTGAAATAATAACTAGTGCCAGTAGTACTAATAAAGAATAAAGATGTGTGTGTGTATGTGCGCACGTGCACTACACACACACACACACACACACACACACACACACACACACGCAAACATGCAAACACATCCCCCCCACGAAGCACTTTACAAGCACTAACTTGTTCACCCCTTCCTTCCCCATGGGGTAGATGTCATTTTGTCGCCTCCATTTTAAAGAGAGGAGCCAAGGCACCTGGAGTTTATGGATTTGCCCAGTTATCCAGCTAGCTTTCAGCAACACCTGCCTTCTAGCTTGAGCGTCTTTGTGCCTTGCCCCAGGCCTGTCCCAGTCTGGATACAGCTCACTGAAGACCGCATTGGGCCCTATTCCAGGGCCATCAGTGCATTGTGCTTTAGCTCACATCCACTCCTTATGATGCCATGGATGCTGAAGGTCTGAAACAGGGAGTGGAGGCCACCGGCAGCTGGCAGCAGGGCTAAGGCCAAGCTCGGGGCTACAAAGTCTCTCTATGCCGCCTGCTGATAGACGAGACAGAAGGGAGTGCCAGGAACTAAATAGCTTGATCAAAGCTGCACCAGGACAAGTAAGACGATTGAAAGAGGGGGTAGCCTGTACTGCCCATCCAATTCCCAAGACACAAGAGAAAGGGTGGTGGTGGACAAGCTGAAGAATGTGCCACGAAAAACACAAGAAAAATAGCTCCATCTTGAGAGATAGGTGAAAGATGGTGGAAAGCTCATTGCCCGACTGGTTTGTCTGGCTCAAGTTCAAAGGGAGATGACTGACAACCAGGTGGCTGCCCATAATATAGGCTATAATAGAAAGCTGGTAACCCGGAACACCTGAAAATTTATGGACAAGTGCAGCCTTCTGCGACAGTCAACTTGCTGGTTCCACCCTGCTCTTGAATAAACCTGTTTTGACCAGTGCTCGTGGCAAAGCAGAAACTGTGTCTAGACATTTCATTTGTTACAAAGACCTCTCCTTCCACTCCTCTCTAACCACTTCCTCAATACACAGTGGGTGGGTCCTTTGTCTTCCTTTTACCTTTCTACCCGCTCCCTCCCTGTCAAGTCAATCTCCATCCCCCACACCCCCAGTCTGTCTAAATCATACTATCTAGTCCCTATAATTCTTCCTGTAAGTCTTCCTTGATTTCCCTAGTCTGCTCAGGTGTTCAAGTGTATTTTAAGCACCTTACTTCCTCCTCTGCTACACTGTGAAAGTCACTGTTTACTGGTCTCCTTGCTGAGACAACATGCTGGCAACCATTGCATCTGCAGTGTACAGGTCGAAATAAATGGCCTGTGAATCTCTCAGCATGCCCCCCGCTGGCCTTCCTGTTTGAAACCTCTCACCTTCATGCTTCTCACTGTATCCTAGAAGTTACTAAATGCCTCCCTAAGCTGTTACTGTTAGTTCTCTTTTTATCACTACCCTTGAAATTTGCACAGAAATCAGAAGACTGATAATCCCCAGGGGAGGAAGAGGGTTAAGTCAGAATGGACCCTGAGATCTTGTGAAGTCCTGAAAGCACCCCACAACTTAATCTGGGAAATAGAGACTGGGTGTGCACATGTAGAAACCATTGAGACAGACATTGAGAAATACTGTTCTTTACTGAAAGTGATGACTATTTCAGCATGCACAAACTGATGCTTTGATATCCCACTTGGGTGATAAAATTCAAAGCTCCCTGTTCTGGTGTTGAAAATTTGGCACCAGTTGGTGTACTTGTCAACCTGTTTGACAAACTCACTTTTCTCAAATGTGTGTCCTGTTCTTTCCAAATTCTTATCACTTATTTTCACACGTATGCTTAAAATCATGCTGCAAATCTTACCCTAAATATCTGCCTCTCTTACCCTCACCTTGCAGAAACTCCTTCTACTCTTGGAGGATGGGGACAAATCTACTGGGATTGTGTCAGCAACCACACCAGTCACACTAATCTCCTTTCTCCGAGTCCTTGACTCTTGTCTGGTTCATACAGGCCAATTCGTCTTGAAGATGGTAACTGCCTCAAAGGCAGGAACTCCACTGTACTTTGATTCTTGTATTTAGTGAGGGACTGGCACATTGGTAGGTACTTAGTGTGTATCTCTGAAGTACAGAATGCTGGCCTCTGCTCCTAGCCCCTGAACAGCTGTGAGCTTGAATATAGGTTAAAAAGGCACGTTTTCTGTCTTTTTAAAATAAAAACATGGTAGTACTCAAAAGGACAGTTGCCATAGGATTCAAATGAGGTTTCAAGCCCAGATTTTGGCTCTCACTGACTCAGTCCGAGGAATTGCCATCACCAAAATTCATTGGCCCCATTCACACAAGGGGCACTTTCTCAGAGGCTATTGTGAGACATGAACAAGAGCATAAATATTTTGAGTTGACATTTGCTTCCTTATTCACTTGGATACAGATAACACTGCCACACCCCAACAGAAGCCCATGTTCTCAGCAATCGTGCGAAGGATCCAGAACAGCCACTGACTCCCAGGAAACACAGAACACACGCGAGACCTTATCATCCGAGCTATTATACACACATGGGAGGTGTCAGAGCGAAACACCTACAGAGCAGGAGGCAAGAAGAAGAGGACAGGTGAGTGGGTGCACTGTGAGCTGTACACACGTGCGCACCGACAGGAGTTCCATCCATTAGACATTCCTTAGAGAAATTCCAGCACATCCCATTAACACAGTCCCCAAGGCAAGAGCCGGCCTTTGACCTTTACGTATTTAATATCTCTGCAAAGATTCTGCAGCCATAATCATCGTGTGGTGGTACACAAGACAAGTGTATTTGGGAGTCCCAAAGCTTTCTGCTTTAGCTGTCGCTCAAGTAACTCTTTCATCACCCTAATTCCTGTCACTTCCCTTCAAACTTTTGACCTTAGGGTAGCTAGCTCTTTGATTGCTCAACAGGATTTTGACGGGTAGGAAAGAGGAACAGCAAGGAACGAGTTCCATTGTGTCCTGACACCCTCATTTACAAGACAACAGTTTAATAATTCTAATTCATATCCCCGTCTATGCACGCAATCAATAATTCATGGCAATCCCTCTGCTGCATTTGTAGTGACAACAGAAAGGGCAAGATATTGCTTCTCTTCCACGCACCCTCCTTTCTTCACGTAGTCATGCCTGGAGCCTGGAGAGTTCAGAATCTCAAGAAAACAGTTTCCATGGTGACTCTTCCTTTGAGTACCCAACTGTATTTCACTCTTTCTGGAGTGAATTAATGCTCCTTATTGCTTTCATGCTAAATATATTGAGGATTAGATTTGATTTCCTCTGCAGCGACACAGTTTTATCAGGAAAGTGGAAAAGAAGCACACAGCATGAAGAAACTCTTTCTGCCACTATCTTATCACAGAGAAGAAATAAAACAGTTCAGAAAAACAAAAAAGCATCCTGCCCTAGGCTAATGCATGCAAGTGCCTGGAAGCTGGGATATGTATACATTCTTTTACAATGTTAAAAAGCCTGGCTCAGGACAAAGTAACCTTAATTCCTCCAACTGTTGAAGGTGGTCTAAGCTGACCACAGAACACCAGCTACAGAAAATGCTTTGATTTTTGATGCTCTTATACTGCCCTCCCTCCAAACAGCATGTGTAGATTATACTGAACACGGAAGTCTTTGAAGTAACAATGTCACACCTACTTGATGTTTTAATATGTTGACTTTTGCTTTTCCTAAATCTAGTGGTCTTTATTGGTTTAAAAGAGGAAACCTCCCTAAGTCTCCTATAGCAACCTGAATTTCTCCCCAAACGGTGTACTGCCCTAATACTTCCCATCTGCTCATTCACTTTTCCCACTAGACCCTAATAGGTAGTGCCTGTGTCTATTCTGTTCTGTGCCTCTGTCTGGCACAACGTGTGTGGGGCGGGGCACACCAGAAAACTGGAACAAGGGCTCTATGAGTGGTAACTCAGGCATGGAAGTTTCCTTTAAGCCAAAAAAAAAAAAAATTTCAAGATCTTCAATGAACTTCTGTCCCAACTCCTGTTCCCTTTCTGTCCTGCAAGCAACAAAGGGTTAAAAGAACTGTTCTGTCTGTGGGAGGAGGGGTAAGGAAGAGGCATCATGGGGTGAGTACTTTCTCCACCAGCAACCCACTCACACAGCTTGGAGTCTAGTCACTGGACACCAAAATCAGGTAGAAAAAAAAGAAAGAAACTTAGCTATTTGGAGCTATGTTTCTCAACCTGTGGAGCACAGCCCCTTTGACAAATCCCTATTTACAAAATATTGACATTATAATTCATAACAGTAGCAAAATTAGTTACGATAATAATTTTATGGTTGGGGGCCGCCATAGCATGAGGAACAGTATTAAAGGTTGCAGCATTAGAAAGGTTGAGAACCATTGATTTGGAGCCAACCAGTGAGATGTATACGGGAGACAAAGAATTGAGCAGGATTACTAATCCCTGAAAGTTTATGTCTAATAAGAGTTCTTTGGGGATCACCACAAAGCAAGCCGTGGTTGAGTACAAACTCGTACCCTCAGGTGCTAACAATGTTGTCATTCATTCTCTGTATCAAACACGCATGAACGTCTTCCATCTGCCTAACAAATTCATGTGTTAATGTTATTACTTTTTCATTTGCTGTCAAGAAATTCAGATTCGGGAAGGCTCTAGGCGGCTTCTAACAGCCTCAGCTCTGTCAGTAGAAAAGCTGAGATTCAAATCCACATGGCCTGGCCTTTGAGTTAATATCTTAGCTACACCATTGTAAACCTTAGGCTCTTGGGGTGTGAGCTAAGCCAATAACTGCACCAAGCATTTCCCATAGTCTCCTTTGAGGGGTAAATTACCAAACTTCCATGTTCACAAATGCTGCTGGGCAATCATCAGGATGCCTAGAGAGCCACAAAAAAAAATTCTAGATTTCAAAAGGAAAACCACTTCGGTGGTTTTGTGTGAATGTTGGGTTTATGCATCCCTGTCACACCTATAGCAGGACCCCTTGGATTCTCATTTCCCTATAAAGGGACACTAGAAGGATGGCTGAGTATGGCCTTTTCTTACATGATGGCATTCTCCAGTGTTTTGAGAAATCCCGGACAGTGTTCTTTTAGATTTCCAACCTGCTTGCTGAAATTCATAACTTAACAGCCGCAGAAGTTCTGCTCCACTATAGGCAGTGGCAAGAGCAAGCGAGGTCTTAGTATGCTGGCTCCTGGATAGTTTTCATTTCCTACTTTGGATCCCTGTGTATATTAAACATAGATATGATTTCTTAAGGACAGCGAGCAAGCATATTATGGTCTAAAGGGCAAGACTGCGGACTATGATTTTTCTTATTTTAGTTTTCATTTTTAAATAATCGTTTATAATTATAGGGTACAATGTGGTGTTTCCATATATGTTTACCTTATGGAATGATTAAGTCAAACTAATTAACATAATCAGTTTTTCATATCATTTCTGTTGTTTGTGAAACCATTTAAAAGCCATTTGATTGGTGACTTTGAGCTACCCATACATTACCTTCTCTGGAATTCCCCTGCTCTGCAATTCTAAGACTCCTTCCTCCTGTCTAACTAAAATGCTGTGCCTTGAAACAACAGCTACCCCTTTGGTCCCTGGAAATGACCATTTAACTTGCTATTTCTGTGAGTCTGACTGTTAGAACCCACCTGTATGTAATGCCATGTAGCATTTAGTTTTTAAAAATCTAAGTGAAATTTCCACTTTTAATTTTGCTTCTTTGATATACCTCTATTTCTCAGTTTCCAGCATTAAGCATATGTAACTTTAAATATAAATTTAAACATAAAATAGGTAACCATTTGTAGATGAAGTGATTTTTCAATGAAAGAAGGGGCAGGACATGAAAGAGAGATTTGGTTTAGTGAGTGTAGTCCATAAGAGCTAGCATTAGAAAGAGAACAAAGGTCTCAGCTCAGTGCTACTCATGACATTGTATGACTCCTATAAATGGAATAATTGAAAATGAAATCATCTTCCCAAACTTAGTAATGAAAAGAATTATTACTTATCAAGCAGAAAAAATATTACTTTTTGATTTTTCTGCCAGAGGAGAGAATGAGCTTTGTGGTTATATTATTTATATATCTTAGGTCACAGAGTTCACCTTGGATGTATAAAGACCATAAGGCCCCAATATTTGGGAAGACTAGACATCTGTCATTAAAGAGTTCGTGTCAAGACCTTGAATGGCCCTGAACATGTAGCCAGAGAGACTCTGCATTTCCCTGAGAAATTGAGATCCTTATGGCTACCAATGGGGGAGAGTGCTTCAGGGGTGAGTTTGGAAGGAAGAGCCTGGTGTGAATATCCCGTTTTGCCAGAGCCATTGACTGCATATTCTTGGACTCACTTCTAACCTCCTCATTGTTAGATAGCTCAGAATACATCACAAAGATGCCTGATAAGAGATACAATTCCAAAGAAGCTAGAATGAATTAAAAATAAAAAAAAATGGAGGGTGATAGCGGTAATAATAAAGAAAAAAGAAAGGCAAAGTGAGTACCTTTTAGTGAAGTGTGCCTTTCTGTTTTATCTATTATTACAGTAGCAATTCAGGGATATATAATGATTGCCGGTTACTGGCCCCTAAGATGTTTGCAGAAGCAGTAGGATTGTGAGAACCTGGCAGCTCCTGAAACGAAGTGCAGCGATGTGTATTTATTAACGCATGGGAGAGCTGAAGGCACCAGTTGTTCTGCTTAGAGTTCTGGGCAGGAATGTAAAATGATTTTTTTCCAGAGCCCATAACCACAGTGTGCTAATTTATTATTAAATGATTAGCACCTTAGACGGCAGACAAGGACAGCTGACATCTCTAGAGTCTCCTCTACTTTTCCTCAGTCTCCAGAGAGTTTGAGTAACAAAGAACTCAGGTTTGAAGTCACATGGATCTCGTCAAAGCCTAGCGTGTCACCAATTAGCTGATAGCCTTTGGGAGCTTCGATTCCTTCTGTAAGACAATACAGACATATTTTCATCTTTTTGTAGAGAGGCGTGAGGGTGAAAGGATAAAGGAGCTAATGCTATGCCTGGCATGTGGTAAGTCCTTACAAAACAAAACAAACAAACCAATAAAACAGGGATGAAAATTTGGGGGTAGAGTGTGTGCATCCATTGAAATGTTTTAGATTTTTATAAGAGGTTTATCATTTCTCAATGGGGGTCAAACTCATCTCTGTATCTGTATCGTTGGCTTTGGCTTCCCCTCTTTATCTGCAAGGTAGAACTATAAATATCTCCTACTGACTTGATGATTAAGGTGAGGGCCAAGGACTCTTTCCCCATTTGCTGTTTGGAAACAACCTTTCCAAGAGATACTTGATGGCTTGTGGGGATATTTATGACTCAGACCTCCTGGCAAAGTCCCTGATGCTGACTCATTTGTTACTCTGAGAGAAAAAGTGGCAGCTGAAACCATCACTCATGAATTCTGCTTATCAGTGGTGGCAAGAGGTCAGAGGTAAGACACTCAGTGTAGAATGACTACGAGAATCAAAAATTTCAGTAATGCCCCTTTGCCCACATCCATGCACAATAAGAGGGTTTCTGGCATACACACACGCATAAACGTGTCTGCATGGTCCTCCTTTTTGCAAGGCATTAGTGAGGCACTGTTAAACAATGATTTTCTGTGGGATGCCTCAGCCTTCAGCTCTGAATGCTCAGAAACTATCCTTTCTCTTCAAAGCAAGGGAAAGCAGAGTGCCAGGTGAGGGGAAAGGAGGACGGACAGACAGGAAAGAGGCATTATCTGGAATTTCCACAGTGGCTTGGGCCTTAAAAGCAAGACTAACGGGCATGGAAATGAGAAAACAAAACAATAAAGGTAAATTTTATAAACATTACCACGAACTACAATAGCATTAATAAAATCATGGTGCCTATATTCTAACCACCAACAAGTGGTATCAATAAAACACACTGAGGGCAAGAATTTTGGAATATAAAAACAAATGAGAAAAGATATGTTAATAGCTAACAATTGCTGGAATATTTGGGGCTAGGAGTTGAGCTATATATCCTTGAATGCATTCTCCGTTCAACCCACAAACACTACGAGGCTGTGTGTTTGCCTAAGTCTAGTTTGTAGCTGGGAAACACCAGGCTTGGTGAAGGTGGATACCTTGCTTAAGAAAACCCAGCTGAGCTGAGTGATCCTAATCTTGTACTGCTGCAGCTTCAGCCAAGAAAAGTTGCACTGGAAACAATTCCATTTGTTACTCATAAATTATTGACACACAGTCGTTCAAAATTTATGTGCACAGCATTACTCTTGGCTCTAGATGTAGAATACGAGTGAGAATTTGGGTCAGATATGGACTTCTGGACTCCTGGGAGATCTTAGCATCACTTTCTCTTCACATACAAGCAACAGAGGCCTCGTCCTCACCATTTAGAGACTCACAACGGAACAACCGAGCAATGCAGTCTATGCACATCTGTGAAAACATGGGAGAGCATTTACAGAATTGTGAGAACAGGACCGAGCGTGCACAAACCAGTGGTACTTACAGGTTTGCCGATGCCTACAGGAAATACTTTGTGGGATTTGAAGTTCACTGGGGTATGTGCCTCTTTCTAGTTTCCCAAACAGATGGGCCCGGTAGAGTTATTCTTGACTCTGCATAAATGAATGAGGTCTCTAATTCTAAGTAAGTGGCATCTGAATGCACTCTAAGTGGCTAAGAACTGCCTATGGCCATTTGGCTTCCAGCAGGAAGATGTGAAGTGGCATCAGCTTCAGAAAAGGTGCATTTGAGGCAGTGAAGGTATACACAGAGAGGGAGGGAGAGGAGAAGGAGAGGGAGAGAGGGAGAAAGAGAGAGAGTTGATTTTAGAGGGCATGCTGTAATTACTACCATGGGTGAATTCTGCTAGCCAGAGCCCTGCATTTCCAGGTCTTTACAGTATAGCGGTTGAGCTTTCATACTGCAGGTTAGATTGATTAGCGACACTAACAACAGAGGTCAGAGTAGAGACTGTGGTAGAAGTGGCAGTGAGAGACATAGTGGGGTCAGTTAAAATTGCTAACATTTACTGAGCACACCCAGGTTCTGGTCTCTCTCTCTCCTCTCTCTCTCTCTCTCTCTCTCTCTCTGCAGTGTTAGGGATAGAAGCAAGGCCTCCCACATGCTAGTCTCAGGTCTCTTGGTCACCGTTTTAGCAGCTTTACATGAATCATGGAGTTGGTGTAAGAAACAAACAGGCGAAGCAGCATTTCCATTCAGTTGTTGCAGATGTGCTAAATGCTCTCTTTGTTCAGTCTATGTAACTACTGATGCTTTGCTATTTCCAGTTTGTAGCTGAGGAAACTGAGGTACAGCATGGCTACTTGCCACCCCTGCTAGTAGTTTTCATAACTGGGATTTACCACCAGGCTTGTTCGACAGCAAAGCTCAAGATCTGAATTGCTAAACTTTGGTCCAATACCTCCTTCTACTTGGTCACATTCAGGCAACCCTTGGGGTTCCCCTCTTCTACTGGGTCCCTGTGAGATGGGGGCACAGCATCTCGGTTCCTCGGAGGTCAGACAGGGCAAAAGTCAGTATGTACTCGAGGGCTGGTGTGATAGCCCAGATTCTATAATGGGGAAGGGGTCTACTCGGTGCCACCCTTCCAAAGAGCTGAGATCCAGGCACTCACTCTTGCCATACAACCTACTCCACACCAATGGCATTTCCATTTCCTCACTGGGCCCAGAGCAAGATTGAAAGTGTGTTTTCCCGGGAGAAGATACAAAGGCCCAAGGTTAACGTGTGTGTAGGAGATGAACTGAGCCACACAAGGGAGTAGGGGGGGGGCAGATCTGCTGCTGATTCCACTGCCAGAATCCCCATATTTTTATTATTTGTATAAATCATTTGGCTTTGAAGACACCAGAGGCCAAACCTCCAAGTACACCGATGAAAATAAATTGGATAGCGCAATAAATAACGGGCAAAACCAGGCTGCCAAATGAAGGACTTAGATCATTTAAATCCTAGGCTAGGAGTTGTCGAACCCAGTTTAATGCTGGTAAGTGTGGGATAATCACTCTTCGCAAACAGTGCTATCCCACCAAACACCCTCGCACAGCCCCGTCAGTTCTTTTACCTACCCTTTGCAAGCTGAAAGAAACCCAGGGGGATTTGCAGAGTGAAAAGGGTGTTATAGCCTGAACAGAAATGAGTCCAGATTATTATAGAATAATCCAGAATGCCTCTGCTGGGCTTAGAGGAAATATGAAGAGCCAATAGAATGTCGTGAGGTTTGATTAGCTACAAAAGGACTAAGTCAGAATAGATGTTAGACTGCTAATTTGGACAGCAGGAAGAGGTGCACCATAGTTGGGTATAATGCAAGAATTAGAGATCTTGCCGTGTTGCCTATTCAATGGCCTGAGGGTGAAATAAATATTGACGGATACAAGCCATGACAAGAAAACACAGTCATCCGATGGCCTGTTCTCAGCACTTGGGGTTATTTATACTGGACTCAAGCCCACACTGAGAGACTTGGCCCCGGGGAAAGAAGTAGGGCCCTGCCTGATAAGACTAGAATCTTAGGAATGTTCATAAGCAGCCGCTGTCTGATGGGCTGATGAACGATTTCATTCACTCACCAAATACTGATTGAACAAACACGTGCCACGTGTTGTTGTAGAGCTGAGAAGATAGGCTGATGGTGACAGTCACTAACGACTGAGCACTCACGCTGGGCCACATGCTTTGCATTCATTTGTGTCTTCAATCCTCCCAACAAGTCCAGGATATAGGTACAACTTAGCGGGAGTAAGTAACTTGCCAAGGTCATACAGACATGAATGATGCTTCTACCCAGCATCCACCTCCACCTGTCCTAAGTCTTCCGCTCTCCAGTGCTTCCAAAGAAGGAAGTCATAGCAGGCACCATGAAAAGTGTGGGTATCTCTGCTGCTGCTTCGTGGAGACCCTAGTATCACCACCCACCCTAGATCCACACACAAGTTTCATATGAAACTAGAATGACTAGAACACTCACGTTCTGGTGTCATTTGATACTTAGTAGTAACACTACCACAAGGGGACAAAACCAGGCTTTTGCAGCTATGTGTTTTCCGCTCTACTCAGCCATTACCGAGCGACGCATGTACTAGGTCACTTCTTCAGTGACGTGACCCCAACAGGCTCTTTTTAGAGCCAATAACTGCCTTGTGATCTCTAGCTCAGCACTGTGTGACACCAATTACAATTTTAAATGTTCTAGTAGTAACGTTTAAAAAGAAACAGGTAACCAATATATTTTATTGAATCAAAACTATCATGAATATCATTTATAATAATAATATAACATAATGTTTATAACATTCATAACATAATTTATAACATAATGACATTTATATAATACCATTATTGAGTTTTACCCGCCCCCTTTACTAAGTTTTAGCTTCTGGCACACATTTTCCATGCGCATCACTGGACGTGAACGCTCACTGCAGTTTTTGTGCTTATTTAACTTGTCTTGACTAGCATTGACGAGCTGTGCCTTCTGTGGTGTTTACTGAGTGCCTACTTCATGCCAAGACTTGTATTGGACATTTAAACATATATCACACCTCGTCTTCCCAGGGGCTTTCCATGTGAACACACTGGCCTCATGTCACTGGAGAAAAAAACTGAAGGCAGTGACTCAGGTTTCCAGACCGTAGGGACGAGGTGCTTCCAACCTCTTCCATACTCCCCACAGAGCCTTGCATGAGGGCACTATTCAGCTGACACGTTGGGACTGGGGGGAAGGTCACCTAGGAAGTCTTGGAGCAACCAGTATTTCAAGCAGGGGTCCCTGACATAAAGGCTTGTGCTCTTTCCTCCAGGTCCCTTTAATTCTTCCCCCGCCTACTTTAATTCTCATGGAGTTGCTATGGTCCCTGAGTCAAGGCAGAGAGATGCCCAGTGCTTATGAAGCAGATCAGCCATTTGTCTAAGCAAATGAATTCAAATGAATTCCAGATGGGAAACTTTTCACTGGGATGGCAGAGCTACTGTGTCTATGAGCTTTTGTTGGCACTTTCACAGCTTCTTAGTATCTACCGTTACCAGGAAGGGTGTGCGCCTCTGTGTGTGTGTGTGTGTGTGTGTGTGTGTGTGTGTGTGTGTGTGTGTATACAGATTCGATCAGGTTAAATAGCTTCCTGTCACTGCAAGCTATCATTTAGCATATTATCTTCTAGTTATAGCACAGGAGTGGTAGCGTTCCAACTAGTGAATTTTTACAAATTAATTTGTGTGTGGGGGTTGGAGGTTATGTATGCCACAGTGAGGCAATATATAAAATATAGGCACTGTATACTACATAGCAATATATAGAATATGTAGGCACTATTTTAGCTCTATGTAGGTTCCAGTGATTGAACTCCAGCTATCACCCACGAAGCCATCTTTGGAGGCCCAACAATTAGTTCTTGAAAAAGGAATACTCCCTAAATATTTTGCGTATCGCTGTGTAAGACATTAAACATCTTTGAGTTAAGTGGTCTTGGCTCTGCCTCTGCTTGTTTGCCAAGTAACCAAGAGTCAGCTTCCTTATAGGCCAAGAGTGGCCTTGTCAGATGCTGTGAGAACGCTAATTAGATCCACACTTAGGGAAACAAAGGTGTGTGGGCTATTGATTCTAGTCTTCAGCAAATTATACAGAGAGCTTTCTAACAAAATGAGTAATGATTTAATCCATAACAATATTTATTGGCCAACCAGTAGGCATTTCCGGTATGATAAGAATTGCGTATTTGACAGTCCCTGTCCTTTAGGACAACATAGCAGAGCATGGGCTCAGGCATATTAAGGAATAATTGTAATAAAATGTGGATATGGACAGAGTTCTAGATAACACACAGGAGGCATATCTAAACAGAAACTCGAGAAATCAGGGGAATAGCCCTGGGGAGAGCATAATCTTTCAGCAGGGATCAAACGAAAGCCAGTTTGGCCAAAGAACAGAGAAAGGACAGTGCACAAGGAGACCCACACGGTGTGGCATGTTTAGAGGCCAGGGGAATTTTCATTTAGAGATGAGTACAAAGGAAGAACACAAGTCCAGATGACACTGGACAAAGACCAATGATGAAAATCTTTATAGATGGTAGGAAGAAAAGGCATCAAAGGAGCCAGAACTGGGATGTAAGAATAAACTACTGGAGTCTTGTGTTTCACTCTGTCACCTCACACATTCCACGACCACTGGTTTATTGTCTACTTCTCTTACCCTCCTGAGACCCTCAATGCAAAGGTTTCTACCTTTATTCTCTTCAATGCATTGATAGAGTATCTGCAGCAAAATTGATGCTAAATACTTACTTTGATGAATTATGTCTGTGAAAACTGTTAGTATATTTGAGGGGCCCAGTTTATTTTGGGGTGTATTTATTATCCAGAGGAGGGAGAGAAGAACAGGAAAAGGATGAGAGGGGTGGTACATTCAACTAGATTCCTTGGACCTCAAAATTACATTTTAAAAATTATGCCTAGATATTTGCATTATTTAAAGAGTAGGAGGTATTCATTTAACTCAGATTTTCAAAGGGGTCAAAGACATCCAGGATTAGGAACACTGGCTAAAGTAGACTCTTTGGAGGAAGTAGTTTGAAATCCTTTCTGGCCAGGGAAGGTTTCTTAGAGGTGAATTGGTTGGATAAACCACAGTTCACACCAACAGTAGGAAAATGAGCAGCCAGAGAGGGATCTGAGCTAAAATTCATGACAAAAGGAGCTGAGGGAATAGGCTTTATAAAAAGACAGCCGTATGGTGGCAAGCTATCCGATATGGTTGTGATAGGAAATGTTCCCCATTGCTTCTGTGTTCAAGGTTTGGATCTCAACAACTGTGCTATCATATAGGAGGAACCGTAGGGGACTGGTCCTAGCTGGGAGCATTAGGTCTTTGGGTCATACCATTGAAGATTCTATCTGTCCCTGACCCCTTCCTTCGCCCTTTCTGCATTGTGGCTATCAGGAAGTGCGTAGCTGTATTCCACCACGCCTTCTGCGATGATGCTCTGCCACGACAGGTCCAGGAAGAATGGGACCTACTGACCACATACTGAAACATCAAATCTCTGAGCTAGGGTAGGTCCTTCTGCCCTGTACATTGTTCTTTTCAGGCAGTTAGCACTGCAACAGAAAAATGGAGTCAGTGATATTTAGAAGAGAAAAGTTCTTTGGAGATGATTGGCAGCTACTCGGTCTTTAAAGAGCATTCTGAGCAGATGTGAGACTCTTGAGAGTGCGGATATGCGAGATAAGCAAGGGGCTTTGAAAGTCATTGTGGGAAGAGGCCAGTCTAAAGGAAGAGCCCTTAAGAGTCAAGAGAGGGAATTCAAAGAAGGGGAGACATTAGCTGTTGGTAACAAAGCCCTGAGAGCTGGGGAGTCTGCTCAGTGGGCAAAGTGCTGCCTGGGCGAGGATGAGCAATCCCTACCCGGAACCCATGTAAAGTCAAGTGGGTGGTACCGAGCTGCAAATTCAGCACTGGAGACAGAGAGAGGAAAATCCCCTGGGACTTGCTGGCTAGGTGAACTAGTCTAGCTGATACGAGAAGCTCCATAAATAAGGTAGAGAGTGGTAAACAGAGCACCCAGTACAACCTCAAGGCCCTACACACACACACACACACACACACACACACACAATTCTGGTAGGGAATGGAGATGTAGCTCAGTTGACAGAATGGTTGCTTAGCATGTGCTAAGTCCTAGGTTCAATCCCCAGCACTGCGTAAATTGGGCGTGGTGGTGCTTGTAGTGTGTAATGTCAGCACTGGTGGAGGCAGTAGGATCAAAAGTTCAAGGTCATTCTTGGCTACTTATTGAATTCAGCCGAGCTGGAGACACAGGACATTGTCTAAAGAAAAGAAGAAAAGGAACAAACATCTGACCTTGAAACTCTAGTGGAACTCATTTTCCTTCATCTTTCATGAATTGGAGTTTTCCACATCAAAGTCATATTTCTTAGTGAGATTTCTTGTGTATGCACAGATGAAAAGTTTACAAAAGGTAGCTATTTCAACCGATAAGAACAGATACCACACTTGATCTAAGCCAAAAGACTGGGAGGGGATGATAACTGTTACATTTTGTGGTATTTCTGTCTCAGTGCTAGAAGCCTGAGGTTTTGATGTCTTATGTCTGATTCCCCTTGCCCCCACCAGACACAAAGAATGAATGTATTTTGCTTTTTATAGAGATGATTTTAGTTACTGTTCACATCACTGTGACAGAACACCCGATAGAAATAAGGAGAATGGATTGCTTCTGGTTTGTGGTTCAGGGGATACGGTCCATCATTGTGTCATGTGGGGAAAGACATGGTGGCTGGTGGCTCTGGTGGAGAGAGAATATGGCAGGGATGGCTGTGTCAGCAGTCAGGAAGCAGACACAGCCTGTGAGTGGGACAGGTTTCTCCTGTAACCCGCTACCTTCAGCTAGACCACTGCCCATGGTTCCACAGTGCCCTAAACACTAGCAGCAATTGGGGACCAAGTATTTCAGATGAATGAGATTTAGGGGAACATTTCACATCCAAACCACAACCATAACACTGCTGTGGTTTGAATCAGGAATGGTCCTTATAGGTGCAGGCATTTGAACACTTGGCTGCAGCTGGTGGTGCTGTCTAGGGAGATTCTTAAAGTTTTGGGGTGTGGAGCCTTGCTGAAGGAAGTGTGTCACTTGGGGTGGGCTTTGATAATTTAAATTCTTTCCAGTTTTCTTTCTGTTTCACGTGCTCAGTTGAGGTGTGAGTTGCTAACCCTGCTGTTGCTGTCCCATCCCCAACATTATTAAGCCCAGCCCTTGGGAGGCGCAAGCTAAACTTGCTTCCTTGAGTGGCTTCTGATCATGACACTTTTTATCACAGCAGCAAATAAATAACAAATACAGACACATATGGGAAAACACTTGAAGACACTTGGATAATTATGTAACTATAGTACTCATGTATGCAATTCTTTAAAAACCTTTTAATTAAAAATGAGTGTTCTAAAAGAAATGAAGGTCATGGGAGGGAATGGTCCCGTAGACATTGTCTCATTAAAGGAACACATAAAAAAGGTGCGTGCCTGGGTCCTATTCCAGTTCCAGCTCTTTAGGGAATGAAATTTAAGAATATACCATTAAAATTACTCTCCAAAAAGTCCTAAGTTTGTCATAGAATTTTTTTTAATTTTTTCATTTTATTTAGTCTACCCTCATCCCAGTGGCAGCTTCCGCTCTCCACTCCTCTCACCATATAAAATGTGAAAATCCTTTGTTAGCAAGGGTGAAGCAGACTCCATGAGAAAGGCTCCGCCCTGGAAGATGCCCCTGTTTTTTCATGCACATACGTACATTAGACATTAAGAATGCGAGGTGAGCTTATTACAGAGTCGTAACTGAACGAAGCAGACGTTCAACCTTCCAGGACACTTTCATATTTTCAGTTGTACTCAGAGGCTGAGGCTGGCTGTGCTGACACTGGGGACAGGAGCAGTTGTGAATTATTGGCTACTGGTGGTGGACATTCATAGAAACCCAAAGCCCACCTCCGCATGTACTCTTGGATAACCAAATCATTTTTTTTTCTACTCTTGGCCTTCAGACTAGAGTCAATACCTAGGGGGAAACAATCTCCTGGGGCTGCACCTCTTGACAGATGGGGAGCAATGCATGCTCTGAGGATTCTGTCCTAACAAGGGTCACATCACCCTTTTTCGGGTTTGATGGCGGGACCACCATGCCTGTGATGTAATAGTGAGAGTCCACGATTTTAGGTCATATGGCTTTGAACTTACTTTACTATGTCATATTTTATCCATTCCTGTATGCTACCCTACATGAGCTTTCAAATAGCAGAGTGAAAAATATATTTGGGGTCAACTGCACATTGGCAGAGCCACATGAGCCTGATTTCCAAATATAAAATGGCAGAACATATGTGGTTCTAGATAAGAAATTGCATTAGCTTTGTGCATGTATGAAATGAGTGAGAGGGTGTGTGTTCTATGAATATGTGCATGTGTGTCTGGAGATACACACACACAGAGAGAAAGAGAGAGAGAGTGAGAGAGTCAGAGAGAGAGAACTTGCTTGGGTATACACCTCACAGGTGATCCTTCATTGAGGTAATAGGATTTCCTTAATCGAGCCCATTAGACTATCTTCTTGTAATTATCTCTGGGGCCAATCTGTCTGTGTAACAGCTCCGGAGGAATCGAGTCTTCACGTTCTCACAGAGGAAATTGGTGTGCATGTGTCAGAAGAAAGCCATCTTGAAGAATTACTGACTAAGCGTCTCAACAACAACCCAGGGGGCTTTGCTGGGAACCGAAGGAAACTGTCGGAGCTGGAACTTTATTGCTCCAAAGCGTATTTCTTTTTTTCATGGGCTTTTTAATATATTTGAAATGTGCACGATGCCAATGGCATTGGGGACTCCATGCCATCTGGTGAGGTTGGGCAGGCTGCTGCCTGCCTGCTCTCTATGTGAGAGGGTATGAAATCTTAAAGGTTGGAGAGACTGCCAAAACTCTAAATGGCTTCAAACACAGCAAGCGGCTAGCTCCTTCGTCTCACTAGAGTGGTCTGGTCAGCCTTCCTGGTTCCCCTCCCTGGGCTGTTGATGCCTAGCATTGTGGACGTGAACAGTAAGTGTCATTCAGCATATTTGAAGGTAATTGGATTGTATAACAGAAATTTCATTTCTTCCTTTGCAAATTAAGAAAGAAATAATGAGAACATAATCGTAAATTACCGTAACTCTTTGAGTTGAATGTGCCCTTCCAAAGTCGATCTGGGGAAGTTCTAATCCCTAGTACCCAAGAACAGGACTGATTTAGAAAAAGGGTCATCATAGAAGTACTTATTTTAGATAAAGTGATTAAGATGGGTTCTAATCCAATGTGATTAGTGTCCTTATGAAAAGAAGAACTTGGGATAAGGAGACATACAGGTCCAAAGGGAAAACTCCATATGAACATCAAGGCAGAGAAAGAGTGGTATATATGTCCCTCCCCATGGACCAATAAATACTGCTGGTAAACTACAAGACACCGGGGCATCCTCCCAACATCACCATTATGGGCTTTGCCAAAAACGTGAGATAATACATCTCTGTTGGTTAAGACACCTGACCTGTGGTACTTTCTTAACAGAATCCCTGGTAAACCAAAGTAATAGTGACCAGTTCAATACTGAGAAGTTTGTTCATCTCATCTTAAAAACCTTTCGGTGTGAACTAGTCATCAGTGGGAACCAATAGCTTGGTGGGTAGTGGAAGGGTTCTTTGTCTTCACCAACACTTCAGTCACTGACCTGAAAGGACTAGGGTGCTGGGACTCACACTCTTGTTCCATATATGGCTTAAAAGTGTATGAAGTGAGCAAGGGAGGTTAAGAGAAAGCATCGCATCCTGGGCTCTATCCCAGTGTGAACCACGAAAGTGTTCTTTGCACATGGAAAAATGATGAACCCCTTGTATATATGGTAAGTGGTAGTTGATAATGATTGAATTAATTAACACTATTAATTAATTAAGATGGCATCTCTGTGTTTTCTCACTGTTTACCCACTTTCCTCCTACAAGTTTGATGCAACCCCAACTTCTAAAACACTGAAACTGGATCATGCTTCATTTTTGAAATAATCATTTCATTATTTTTGGGTTCTGTGTAAAACTTGTATCAAATCCTCTTCCTCTTGAGTTGATCTCTCACAGCTCCCTCCCAATAGGCCCTGTGCAGGACAGAGCAACAGAGCACTAAACCATGAAGCAGAAAAGGGGCAAGAACCCCACCGCGGTAAGTTACAATGTGCCTCAAATAGGATGGCCACAAAATCATTAAGCAAATGTTGCTGCCAGTCAGTCTGCCTCAGTGAGTGGTTATAGGGTAGGATTACCAAGATTAAAACCAAGACCAATGGTGAGCAAATATAGGCCCAACTGACCTTATTGATTCTCCCCCGCTGAGAAAGAATCACAGCTTAGCAGGCAGAAATCAATTCAACAGCATTATGTTAAGCTGAGTGTAGGTTTATTCAACACCATGCCTGGATACCATGTTATAAAGTAGCAAACCCCAACAAAAACCAATAACCCTAATTACATAAAATATGTTGGTTTACAAATACTTATGTATTTACACAAATAAAGATCTACTCCTCTAACCTGAAATCTGAAATAAAATGGAGACTATTATAGACCATTCTATTAGTCCCTCCTTCCCTCCCCCTATTCTTGGAAAGGATTCTGTGTTCACTTGGCTACATCAGCCATCCCCAGGTTTCAGGATGGAGTGACGAGAGCAGACGTAGATTTATATGTCTACAGCCTGAGACGCAGTAGCTGCTGATTGCGTCTGAGGAATTCGTCCCTTTTGGCTTTTACATTAAAGGAATCTGGCCCTTGAGCTCCAGTGCACCACGGGGAACAGAAGATCCATTCTTCCCTTCTCCAGTGAGAACTCAAAGACTGACGCGAGCTTTCAGAATCAACAATGGGTGGAAAGAACTGGCCTTCCAGCAGTGAGTATGTGAGCTTCCACCCCTACCTCCCGTGCGTGTCACCAGGGAGCCATCCTGTGTGCTCCTCAGCCCTGGGACCCCAGCCAGGCAACCATTTGTGCTTAGGGGTTCAGCCTTAACCCCCAAACTTTTCAGAGGAGCCAAAAGGATCCCTTCCCATTTCCGATTGCTAGGCAACACTAAGCAACACATTTTACTGCAAGGATTTATTTGTGGTTTTGACTGAGAATAGCTTAGAGTTGTTTCTCCTTTCACCATGTTACCTACTCCTGAGCCAGCCTTCCCTGCTAAGACATGTTTCTTCTGCCTCTGTGGTCTTCCACAGCTATTGTGGAATTTTAGGTTTATTCTGGGTCTCTGGTAAGGAGACTGTGAGGCAATTGACCTTTCTTAATAAAGCCGCATATGTTGACTGAGGTTTCTGTCCTGCATGGTTCCTGAAGTTGTTCAGTCCCAAAGAAATCACACAGAGGTCTACATTAATTATAAACTGAATGGCCTAGTATCTCAAGCTTCTTATTAACACTTACAACTTATATTATCCCATCATTCTTGCCTGTGGTTAGCCACGTGGTTTGGGACCTTGTTTGGGGAGGCAGTCACATCTTGTGTCCTCTGCGTCTGGGTCACGACAGCAGACTGAAACTTTCCTCTTCCCATAATTCTCATTGCCACACCTCTACTTCCTGCCGGTCACCATTGCCTCACCTACACTTCCTGCCTGGCTACTGGCCAATCAGTATTTTATTAAAAATAATACAAGTGACAGGATAAAAGACCATTGTCTCACAGCACATATATCAGCACAGAGATCTGGCAAATAGGAGGAATATTTACTGTCCGTTCTCAACTCAACAGGGGAAAAAAATGATCAACCCAAATGCTTTGATGATTTTAACTTGGGTCCCTAGGCAACAGGAGACATCTCTGCAGTAGTGTGGAGCCTCATCTCCCTCTAAATCTAAAATGTGCTGGAGTGATGTGGTCAGGATGAGGACCATGAGGTTGATGCCATCATGTCTGAGAACTGACCCCAGCCTTTCCATCCTGTGATTCTCTTCCCTGAGCTACTAGCTTCAGCACCCACAGCATCCTCACCTCAGACCAAGAAGGATTCCGAGCACTCTTCTAAGCTTTTGAATTCTTTTCCCAAATGAGATAGTGGAGACCCAATTCTCAGAGTTCTTTTGGAACATCTAATAAGAAAACAGTACCCTAGCAGCTCGGGGAGTTGTTGAATGATGATGAAACTGTCGTGTAGGCAGAGGAACATTGTTCAAGGACGTCGCCATGAACATCCTGTGCGGTAATCAGGACGCTCTAAGCTTCTAAGTCACAGCATCTCTTTGAACTCTCATTTCCCTATCTAAACTGCTTGCTTTCTACACAGGGAGAGAATGAGGTAATGGGAAGCCTGGGTGTCTTTTAAAAATGGTGAATTGTCCTAGAAAAGGGACTCCCCTTTGGAGCAACCCACTGGTTTTTGGCGTTATACAGCTCATGCAGTTCACTCTTGGCTCAGTGACAGAGCTTACTTGGCCCGGCTACAAAAACCTTACAGTTATTATGTGCTACACCTGTGATGGCCATGCATAATGTTAATCAAAAAATTAGGTTGGGAACCCAGAGAACGGCTGTCCCCACTGTGCAGAACCCTTCTCGCTTCCAGAAGGAAATGAAGGGCTGCCTTCTGGTCTCTCATACTGCATCCCCTTCTCGGAGAGAGATCTCAATCAGATCCACCTCAGCTGAACAGCATCCATCATGGTGTCATAGCACATCTGTGAGGAAATACTGACTGACTCAGAACCACATGTAGTAATCACTGCATGGAAGAGAGAGCTGGTGACAACCAGATTCAGGGGCAAGGCATTCCAGGGATGTATTCCAGAGGAGGGAGAAAGGGAAAAGGAAGGCGCGCAAAGAATTTATCCTCTACATTGTGAAGGGGAGAATGAGAAGGGGACTTTGGGGACAAAAATGACCGCATGTATTTGTATTTTCCCACTCTGTATGTTTTGTTGTATGGATTTTTTTTCATCCACAGGCAGAGTAGCCTGAATTGATCATTTCTGATAGAAAATGTGGCTTGAGTAAATGCTGGGTCTGTGCTGGCATCATACTCTAGGTTTGATCTCATGCGATAAGATGAACCAGGGCACCGCAAACCCCACTGTGGACTGAGGTTCTGGAAGGGCAGCTCAGTAAGTCCACACACGGGATTCAAATGCAGGCTATCAGCCCTGAGCCTTTCCTATGTTGGGCTGATTGTCGTCTGGGGACAAAGCATCACTCAAGGGCTATAGACTAGACTGGGTCTATTGTCAAGACCACAGACCCTTCCATGTCAGTCACCTGTTGTGGAATTCGGTTTTGCAAAGAGGCACTTTCCAAATGGCTCCATATCTCTAAAATAGCAGTCATGGAAAGATCAGTACCCATGGTACTGAGAAGGTGTTTCTAGCCACCTTCTCTACCATCACTGAGACAGAGAACACAGCTCTTGTCTCCAGCAAGTGGACAGACTGGCTGTGATGTCATGCTAGGGATAGAGAGAGTGGACAACATCAGTGGATCATTCACCTGGGAAGATCCTCATATGGTGTTTGGTCTGGCTTTGCTTAGCTTTGTCTAGAGACTAGACTGAACCATTATAACTGTAGTTCCCAAGCTATGCACTAAGCCACCTCACGGTGTCCCAGTTAGGTTTCCATTGCTGTGATAAAACACCATGGTTTAAGAACACCTTGGGGGAAAAACAGGGTTCATTTGGTTCACATTTCCTCATTATAGAGCATCGTTGAGGGAAGTCAGGACAGGAACTACTCAAGCAGGAGCCTGGAGGCAGGAACGGAAGCAGTGGCCAGGGAGGAGTACCACTTACTGCCTTGCTTCCTGTGGTCTACTCTGCTTTCTTATAACACTCAGGACCACCAACCCATAGATGGCACTGCCCCTAGTGAGTTGGATCCTCCATGTCAGTCATGCGAGTCTAGATTTTGCCGTACTGACCTGCTTACAGGCAAATCTGATAAACATATCACCTCATTGGAGGTTCTGCTTCTCAGCTAACTCTAGCTTGAGTCAAGTTGACAACAGACTAACCAGGACACACGGCAGACTCACAGGGGCGGCTCTCAAGTGTTCTCAAAGTCGAGGGAGGAATGGAACTAGTTCAACGGAAGGTGGCTTACATGGTCTTACTTGGTGTGCACAGAGGCCTGGGTTTCATCTCAGCTTTATAAAATGAAACCAAAATAAACTAAATATATTCAGACTCTGCCAAGTACTGTGAGACCTAACATGAAGGAATTTGCTGATCTAATATTAGCATGTGGTTGGTGATATATTCCTTTCACACACACACACACATACATAAATATAAAACTGAACATAATTAAAAACATACTGGATACAAATCAATGTCAAACAGATAAAGAGGTATCCAAAGGAATCCCAAGATTTGAGAACCTGGGTGGAGTCTAATGGGGTCCATATGTAATTATAATGCAGGATAAAGGATAAAGAGAAAACATAAATTAAATTCATGTGCACCACTTATCTTTAAAAAGTTACCAAATTGGTACAGTACCCACCTCCTCAGATGAGAGAGCTGCGAGGCCTTTCTTCCAGCCCAGTAGCAATGGGAAGGCTATGATTGCAGTAGTGAGCATGCTTTGGGCAAGGTAGCCTAGGACCCTCAGCTCTAGGAACTTCAGAAAGGCTGCTGCTGCCGAGCAGCAAGTGGCAGAGTGAGGGATGTACACTGAGACTGATTTTTCAAGACAGGGACCGTGATGTTTTCAGTTAAGCTGTTGCTATAGAGATAGTTGTGGATATCAGTATGTGGTTGTATGAAATGGCGTAGTGAATGGGAATGTAAAAACACCCAGCTTTCTCCCAACTATATCAACACCTTACAAAACACCAGGAGTGGGTCACGAGCAGGATGCTGACACTGAGTCAGTCAAGGTACAGAACACTCCCAGGACTGCCAAGGTCTCTGATGGTACCCTCTCACATCAACGCCCACCTCCTTTCAGGCTCACTCTGTAACCCCTGACAACCGCTCATCACTTCTCTATTTCTATAATCTTCTCATTTCAACAGTGTTATTGGAGTGAAGAACAGAGTTAAGAAGAGGTCATGACCCAGATCATAAACTTTGAAAATTGGCTTTTTCATTCATTCATTCATTCATTCATTCATTCATTCATTCATTCATGCATGCATCCTCTCTCTCTCTCTCTCTCTCTTTTGTCTCTCTTTTTGAGGCTCACCTAGGTTGTTGTGGGTACCAGTAGTTTATTCTGTTTTGTTGCTGAGTCATATCCTGGAGCCTAGAGACAGCACAGCTTGTTTAGTTATTCACCAATGTAAGGATACCAGAGTTATTTTAAGTTTCAACAATCATGTAATATGCTGCTATAAATATCAAAAATGCAATTCTTGGCTACATCACTTGTTTTATAAGAAATTGCCATGTTGTTTTCCAAGATGGCTGTACATTCTTCGTTCCCTCTGACAGTCTGTGAGGGATGAGAGAGTCTCTGGGTTCTAGCATGGCGTTGCCACTGGTCTTCCCTCAGCCACTGCGATACATGTGGCCTGCATTTGCATTCTCTCAATGGCTAGCTACGTCCATCATATCTGGATGAACTTTGTTTGTGTGTCTGCTATCGCTTACGAGGTTTTCTAATCTGATTTTATTTTTGATGCTGAATTCTGGAGACACTGCATACCTAGAAACGAGAGTTTGTGTGTGGTTTGAATACTTCTGTGACTTGTCTCATTTTCCAGTCAACCTTTTGCGGAGTAAGTGATCTTCATTTTGTTGGGGGCTCAGTTTACAGACAGTGCATTTGATGTCAAATGTAAGAACATTCTTTGTCCAGTTATAGCCAGATAACTTTCTATTTTTCCTACTTAAAAAAATAACTTTGTATATAATTCTATGATCCATTCTGGAAACCTAGCTATTTTGGCAGCCTTGTTGAAAAACTGTCCACTATTCAACTGTTCTGCACCTTGGTAAAAATGTATCATTTGTATGCCTCTACTTCCGGATCCTCTAGTCTGTTTCTCTGGTCTATGTCTTTAACCTTGCATTAATGATACAATACTGACCACTGTAGATCTGTAATGAACATTAAAATCAAGTAGATACAACCCTCTCTCTTTTTTTTTAAAATCTTAAAAATCCACGATTTAGCTATTCCAGTTCCTTTGCCTTTTCACATATATATTTGGTAGGATTTTGATGAAAGCTGCTTTAAAGGTGGAGGGCACTGACAGCTCTGCTTTGAGTGGTCAAGTCTGTGCTTTCAATCAACAAATGACAGCTCTCATTTATTTTAGGATTAGGTCACATGTTCATTGGCCCCAAAGGGGTCTCATACAGCAGATGTAAGAACATTTGATAGAAAACTGGATGTAGAAGCATATTTGTATAAGAAAGTAAGAACCACTGTTAGATGACAAAGAACATGGCTTCAGCAAGAGGAAGATAAGTGATGGTGAGGGTTGCTGGCTAGAGCCGAGGATGTCCTCTATGTACGGGACAGCTGCGACCCAGTTCTTGTTCCTAAGAACATGGCCGCCATGAAACCCATTAATTAGTATGCTAAATAAAATATAAATCAGGGACTCCCTCCCAGAATATAGTAACAAATATCATCTTCAAAAAGAACATGAGCCCAGCATTGCTATGGCTTATAAATTTTAATCAGAAGTCAGAAATCCATTAAAATGTTGGCAGCTACTCTGAATTTACATAAAACAAAATAGGCCAAATACGCTCATTAGTAGGCTGGATCCATGTCAGAAACCTCTCTTTGTTATCTTTACTTAAAGGAGTCAACAAGGGACGGTCTCCAGCCTTACAGCACTCCCAACCCACCCTCGGCAGTACACAGATACATCAGGCCATGCTCTACACTCTCTGAACATCAGAGTCCCTATGACAGAGGGCACTCTGTGATCTCGGAGGCCAGGGATGGCTCCGCAGAGAGTGACTCTCTGAGTTGTCTGTAAACATACTACGAAAAGCAAATGGGTACTTTCCAGAAACTGCAGATTATAGTGGGGGGTAGTCTTAGGAGACTAACCCAGCTGTGGCTTAGCTGTGTGATTTCGGCATCATATCTGAGGCATCTATGGATAGGACCAAGAGAAGCAGAAGTCAGCTCCAGAGCACCACGGAGTGGAAGGGAAAGAGCGCTTCCACCTTTCTCCACGCCTGGGCCACTACTCGTCAGTGGAGATAACAAAGAAAACCTAGGAGAAGAAAGTGCTCGTGCTTTTCGAATCAAATCTGAGCTCTCTATAATTATCCGTAAGTCCTTGTACAGCCTGAGACCCTCCTGCCTTTTCAGACTCCTCTCCTCTTTCCCCATCTCCCTGGTCTATGTCACAAGGTCTTCGTATTTTGTCATTTAACCTTTTTTTCCATCTGATATATTCTTTAAAGAAATGCTGACTGAAGGTGAGGATTTTGGGAATAAAGTCAACAAAGGTGACTTCAGTTCCTATCCTAATGGAATTGATATTCTAATAGAAAACATACATACACACACTTACTATGAAGAACCACAAAAGCACACCGAAGAAGAGAAGGGAACCATGGTGTGAAATCCTAAAGTGGGAATTTATTCAGTTTAGTGTAGAGTAGCCTAGGCAGGGTGCTACGGCAGAGAAGTGATGGTAGTACTTTCCAGAAAGATAGCTCTAAGGACTGGAGGTAGCTGTAGCTAGAACAGCAGTTTTTTTCCCATGGAGACCAACATGCTCCATCTGAGCAAGTGCCTTCTCAGCTGCTACCATGAAAGAGGAAGTGGTTTGAAATTAACACTAATCAACCTGACTCTCCTGGGGCACCTTGTACCCGAGAACCTCCAAGTCCTTGGTAAATGGAAGCGAAACCTCCTTGTCTTCTAAAGAATGAGCCCTTGGATATTCCTTTAAGTCAAGCAGAGTTTGCAGGAAAGGGGCTGTGATTGTCAGTAGACTAGGTGCCAGACAGAGTAATTCCCAGGTCTCTTAAAAACTCATGCTTGCAGAGGGCCAAATGGCTTATAAGACCCCAAGCTATTTTGCACATCAGGGTTCTGCCATGAAGTCCCCCTGAGAGTTAGGTGAATGAATGACTGAAAATGAGACCAATTGGAGTGCATGGGAAATTAGCAAAGAGCGTTGTAGTAAATAGATTACTTAACTTGGGGGTTTTATTCTAATGCATTTTTGCTAGGGAAATTCTAGTCCTATGTACTGATGAGGCACATGCAAGTCTTCTCCCCGCAGTGTGATCTGTACCAGTGAAAAATCTGAGAGCAATCTTAATGCGTATTGATCAGGAGGGGCATAATTAAATAGATTATAGTGGTTCTAAAGAATTGGGCTGGCCTCCGTGTGCTTTCATGGGGAGCTAAGACAGATTAGAAAGTAAAAAAAAAAAAAAACAAAGTGCAGGGTCATGTGTGTAGTGAATGACATACAAGGTCCCTTCAGTAAGCCCAAGATTCTTCAGTTTCCTACCTTTAGGGAATAGAGCTTGTTTAGTCTACCCGTGAATGTGGATCTGATTGCTGACTCATTTCTAAGGAATCAATTATGGCAGAAGGAATAACACATTCCTTCCAAGTTTGAGCCACACAAAGGTAGCACACTGTGCTATCTTTTGTGGTGGTCCATCTTTCCCTTTAGAGGCAGCCTGCTGAGAACACTCAAGGAGCCCTTGAGCAGAGGCCCATGTGGCAACCTGGCTCCAGGAATGGAGATTCCAACTAAGTACTGTGCCAGTGAGCCATCACAGAAGCTCATCCTCCTGCCCAGCCCAAGTTGTCCCAGAGTACATTTCTCTTTCGGTCTGACTACAACCTCCATAGGGGCCCTAGACTGACCCCCGCCCCGCCAGGCTTAATCATCCTTGGGTTCCATTCTCTCAGACAACGGGTGAGGTAGGAGATGTTGCTATTCCAAGATATTCAATTCTATATCGTGATCAATAGGTAATACACCATTTATATAAACACGAGTTTATATAGCTGAAGAGACCTACATACACACGAAGAGAGCGCAGAGAGTGACTTGGAAGATGCACAGGGTTGGGCCCAGCAGTGGTTAGCTCTGAGGAGTAAAGACAGGGGTGAAGACAGCTTGGTAAAGGAGAAAAGGCTGGGGAGCTCGACTTTGATCATCTCCAAGAAAAAGGCTTACCTGGCAAATGTGTTGAATAATAAGCAGGCTTATCAATGGGGCTCTCCAGCCCATCGTGGAAAGCCAAATCCCTTCAGCTCTCTTAACAGTCACCTCAGCACAAGTCACACACAATAAGTGATTATTTTTATTCATGTTTCTTATCTAACATTGAAGCAGGTCACAGAGACCTTTATTTGAATAAGGCCAATCGGCAACATTCTCACTTCCAAAGGGCACCTAAGTTCTTTTGAAGGTGACCAGGCTATTGAAAAAGCCAAGTTATATATTAACAGAAGCTGGTTTTATCGGGTGGCTCAGACCTAAAGAGGCTGTGTTATCAGGGAAGGGTGTAGGCGAGGTATTTTAAGTTTTACTTTGTACTAGATTTCTTTTAGGCTTATGCCAACTTCTTTTGGAGCCTGGGGTCTCCATCATTTAAACAGAGAATGGGAAGCAGAGGCCCATCGCATCTGCTGCTGCAGGCAGCAAAGCATCTGCAGTGGAATTGGGTCCTGAGCTTAACTGTGTGCTGCCTTCTGGGTGACCGACTGGAAATCCAATCACAACACATTCATTTCAAAAATCCCTTACTGCATCCATTAAAGGCAGCTTGCACACTTATATCTGCATAGCTCTTCCACGGGGTTCTGGAAAGCAAGAAGAATAGATTCCCGTTCAGCCTCCGGGATGACGGGAGGGAACAAACTGGAAGCATTTCTCTTCTTTGACTACTGGGAAGATTTAACACTTTCGAAGGGTTCTGATCTGGCCTTTCTATAACATGGGTCGCCGCCCCAGGAAGTCCCAGGGTAGCACTTGCAGGGCATTTCTCATCCTTCTGTGTGTGTCAGCATCCACTGCTCCATTGACGGCAGAGTGGCCTCTGGTTGTCCGATCTGATGAGGAGGGCCCAGTGATCCTCAGCAGCTGCAGGGACTGCTCTGGCTTCCTATCAGATGGGCACACTACTGAATAATGCTGCCACTGGCCAGTTTTCTGGGATTAAAAAGGAGTGCATTATAGTGGCTGTGATTGAATGTAGCACATCCAGTGTGACAGTACACTGTGTCACAGTGGCTGTGATTGGACGTACCACATCCAGTGTGGCAGTGCACTGTGTTACAACGGCTGTGATTGGACATACCACATCCAGTGTGGCAGTGCACTGTGTTACAGCATCTGTGATTGGACATACCAAGTCCTGTGTGACAGTGCACTGTGTTACAGTGGCTGTGATTGGACATACCACATCCTGTGTGACAATGCACTGTGTTACAGCATCTGTGTTTGGACATACCACATCTGGTGAGACAGTACACTGTGTCACAGTGGCTGTGATTGGACGTACCACACCCTGTGTGGTAGTGCACTGTGTTACAGCATATAGTGTGGCAGTGCACTGTAGTGGATTTGATGTTAAGCATTTCCCTGTGTTCCCCATGAGTGGATACCATAAGGGAGGAAAGTGCTCCCTAAGTTCAGTGAACTGAGGACAATGGAGGGGGAAGCCTGAGCCGAAAGAGACAGAACAAGGAAGAGAGTGAAGGCCATGGTGAAGGAGGGCTGCTAATTTTTCCTCTGTGTTGAGGGAGGCAGAGGGGTAATACAGTTTTATATAAATTCCATATATTTGTGACATTTAGTGTAAATTTTATTGTTAAACATATCGACTGCATGCAGTTATACCTAAGTTTAAAACACCGCTGGTGGCAGCCATGTGAGCTGTGGACTGTGGAATGGGGAAGCTAGACAAGGGATGCAAACGTGGAAGAGGAGCACAGCCGCAGTGAACTGTGGAGCGGAAGTGACGTTTCTGCAAAAGTAGAGGGGAGGCCAGAACCCCGCTGGAAGTGTCCTTGAGAGGGCTTTGCTCTTGAGTGCATGTGGAATGCTGGAGGACACTCAGCGCTGTACTAGTTGCTGTTTATCAAGTCACATGGGTCTTTCGTAGAGTTGCCCAACTGAATGGATCTCTAAATCTGCGCAGGAATGTGCTGTGGGCAGGAAGAGATGCCCTTGTACGCCAAACTACATTGACAATTTGGGGGCCGTTAAACCAAACTATAAAGAAGTCAAGGTTTTCTATGACTTGACCTGGACAGATGTGGAAGTACACTGTTCCCCAGTGTCACCTTGGCATTTGAAGGTCACAGAGATCCCCAGGGCTTCATTTTTGTTTTCCACAAGACGCTGATGCCCATTGGGCAGAGTCCATTCATGTTCCTTAATGACTTGCTTGACTGAAGGTGGAGTCAAAAGACAATGCCCTACTGGAAACCACCAAGGAAGAAGCTGAGATTCTCACTGACAGATTCACAAACCTGACCTGAGATGGCACTTGGTACAATGACACTATTCCTCGGCTGCTTTTGCTCAGGTTGTATTTCTGCTGTGGACTCTTGCTTCCTGGTTGGCCACATCTATCACACAGTCCCGGTAACTGTGATGTCTGCATTTCTCTGAGACTACTCACACGAGCATCTCCCTTAGCTATAGGCTTTTCATTGTCTAGTGAACGAAACTGCAAGCAACTACCCAGAAGCTTCAACCTACATAGAACATGAAGTGCCTTCGGAAGAGATGAGTTCAAGACCAGCCTTGGAAGAGGGACTGTCATCTTCTAAGTTTGTTCCATCTTGGTTAACAGTTAGCAACATCTAACTCAACGGTTTGTCCCAAGGATTAAGGTGCACACCAGTGGGCAAGGGAGATCACGAAGCCCTACTCCTAGCTGAGGAGTTACTGAAAGCTGATGGCTACTATGGAGCGGAGAGTCAGTGTTCTTCGGGGATGTGGCCCCCCAGTAGGTCACCCATGCTCCAGAGGATGACCCTACACCCCTGTACTGACTGGAGTCAGTGGGGGGGGCGGGGTGTGGTGTTGGGGTCTATAAGGAATTGGAAGAGGCAATATGGAGTAGCTATGCTCAAAATACATTGTATACATATATTAAGTTTTCAAATAATAAGCTAAAATATATTTTAAAATTATGCATGTTAAAGAAAGTATTTTGGCACTAACATCACCATCATCTGATAACATAAAATATGTATAAAATCTTCTAATATTCTTATTGATGTATACAATTATTCAATTCAGTCATCTGGTTACTGAATTCTCCATTAAGTTGGCTTCACAAAAGACCAAAGTCTTTGTCTGATTCACGTTCACCTTGAATCCCCGGCATCCAGAAAAGCAGTGGGAGTACCTTGCAGTGACTCACACCTATGGGCTAGTCAAGAATAAGGAAGAATGGACAAAATCTAGTCCAGGGGGCTGATGGAATGCACTCTTTGGAGAGACAGAGAATGTGACTCTCATTTGACATGAAGGGAAGCGTTTGGTTTTGCCATAAACTAAATTTCCAAACTACATTTAGCATAGAACAGGGTCAAATCCTGACTCTCTTCCCTGCCTATGCTTGTTTACTTCTGATTTCTGCTCTCTCCCACAGGGATTCTTCCCCCCATACCCAAGAGAATGACAGCCTAATGCTTCCCTAAACCAGCCTTTCAGTCGCTTCCTTAAGCCATCTGCTCTTTTATCTGCCAAACAGTATTGATTTTATTCGAAAACTTTTAATTAGATGCTTCCAGGCAGAGGCTGAGTTAAGTTTAGAAGCTTCGAGCTTGTCTCATACTCAGCAGCTGCAGAATGGCACTGAGGCTCATGAGCTAAGTTCATTATTATCTCTATGTTGATGTCATCTTCTTTTCTTCCCATACACTGTTGTTCCAGGAAGCTACAGAGCCTTGGAAGCATGAGACAAACACTGCTTCTCAGAAGCCACCTTTTATGGGATTTTCCACGTATGATCGGATGCTGGTAAAGCTGTGGGAATAAGTAATTCTCTTCGCTTCTGTTCACCAACTACCTGAAGCTACCAGAATGCTCCCTAGGCAATGAGTCAGCCAACTCATGATGCTCAAGGAAAAGGGCCTTAGCCAATGCTGAAGACTAAAACTGACTTTAAAGGCACATTAAGGATTGTCAGCCAAAAGACAATGACCCTGTTCCAGAGCCATCCTCATCCTTCCCCAAACTCCTCTGTGGGCTAGGGAAGTCTTACATATCCTACAATAGCCTAGTGTGCATCACCTCTACAAAGATCTTGTTACGTCCATCTCCTTTTATTTTTCTTCAAACACCCCACGCATTCATCACAACCCTCCTTAAACTTCTGGTACCCTTAGTCTTATGCCTTTTCCTTCACAGACTTCAGTTTCCGTGGATACACTGAGGACAGGCACAAATGAACCATTTTAGTGTCCCCTGAACCTACCCAATAGCGTGGCATGTGGCGGGTGTTCAATATGTGTTTATTTGGAGTAGAAGGGATCCTTCCTTAGACTTCAAAGTACACTTCATTGAGTATGGCCAAAGATTCCTTAGTTCATAGTTTAGCACTAAACTGGTTAAAAATTGATAGGATAAGGCCTTCTCCACCTGATCTAATTTTGTGTAAGGCATTCAGACTAGAATACGGAAGATCTCATAACTAATACTGATCCAGATCACACTGGACAAAATAGTTTCTGCCTTGCTTTCCTCTCAGTTCTTGCAGAATTTAATGCTACATGGATCAGTGGCTTTCAGCCTCACACTTAATTAGTGTATATTCACGGTGCAAAGTGATGGGTTTCATTATGATATTTTTTCATATCTATTCATATACTTTGTTCATATTTGCCTCCTCATGGTTTCTTTACTCATGGCAAATTTGCTTTTTAAAAAATTTGTGTTATGTGCACATACAAGCACAAACACACATTTTAAGTCTAGAATCTGCTTCATATGAGGGAAAAACATTTTGCAATATTTTCTCTTACAATTTGGCTTATACATAGTACATTTCATTTCTCTATTTGTTGATCTATATTTAGAGTTGCGAACAGCCTCACAATAAACATGGATGTGGTCACATGCATTATCGAAGTGTCCACAGGATGCGCTGCTGCTCTAAGAGATGGGTAGACTCTCAGGGGATATTGACAGTTGATGGGTGAGATGGAAACACAGTTGTTTAAAATTCACCTCAGCAAGCTGCTGTGGTTGCTCATACCTGCAATCCCAGGACTCGGGAGGCTAAGGCAGAAGGAACTGAAGTGTTAACTCCAGTGCCCCAGCTGCCATTAGCGATTGTGTTGGTGAGCCATCAGCTGCTGCAATGAATCAACAGCATTGAATGATGCCAGATTTGCGATTACCTGACCCAGAGTGTGACTATTCTTCTGTAATGTTGGGCAACAGAAAAGTTATGCCTTTTGAAGCTGATGAACTTTCTCTATCTTATGTAAAAAATAAATGGGATAATTGCATAGTAAACACTTAGCACAGCATGCGCCCCACAGAAAGCACCCCATAAACTCAGCTCTCTGTAATAACAGCAATGATTACTATTTATTGAGTGCTTATTATGTGCTAGGAACTATGCCAAGTGCTTTATATGGACCCTCTTAATATCTCGAAATGTTTTGAGGTATTGTTTTCATCCCTATTTTGTAGGCAAAGGAAGGAACCAGTGTGGTTGGGATTCACTGCTTGCACACCGCTGTGCAAAAAGCAGTGTGGCTCAGAGTTCATCAAGCTGGACTGCAGTCCTGAAGGAAGCGGTGCTTTCTAATGGCCTGGTGCCCTCAGGGTGCTGGGCAGCTGATGGATGTGCAGAGTGAACTCTGTTCTCCAGCAATTCAAAGTCGGCCTGGAAAAGACAGGCGAGATAGCCAAGAGGAAGGTGGCAGAGAAGAGATAAGACAATAGTGATGAATCACCAGGGTAACAGTTTAAACCAACTGTACCTGGCCTTCAAGGCTGAAGCACGGGGGATGGGTAGCTGGGTTTTTGGTGAGAGACTTCAGTTTGTGCTGCACTATGCGGACTGTGAATAATTGGTTTTGCTTTTGTGTGTGAGGGATAGGCTAGATGGCTATACTTGAGAAGGAGACATTTGCAGTCATATACAAATTTTGGTGGTGACTGCTGATGTCTGCCATCAACAATAATAGACTTGTTTAGAGGGCAGTCAACAATGGCTCGAGATTCTCTCATCTTTCTGCATGGCTGTCATGGCCCTCTGAATGCTCTCCTTGTTTCTGTTCCATCCCTAAGATGAGGAACATTATAGCTCGCCATGTCCCTGACTTGAGTGCATGAAACCTGCTATGTAACGAACGTTAGACAGATGATAGGTGTTAGTTTGGCCCTTACTTCACGAGGGAGGAAAAGGTTGAGGCTCACTCACCTAAGATCGAAGTCAGACATAGACTCCTCTGAGTCTGGCCGAGTGTTAGCTGGAATTTTGGCAGGGGCAGAGGTGGAGGGTGAGAAGATATGTTTCACACTTCCAATTAGTTTGAGCTCAAGCTTTTCTCTTTGTACCTAGTATTTTCAGCATGGAGTCATCTCAGTCTCTTGATCAACTTAGACTCCGAAGGGCCATTTAAACATAACACGGCAATACGATTCCCTATAGCATACTCTGACCACTGATGGAATCCCTTGAATGGATAAAAGTAATGGAAAAATAACTATTGATACTGTCCAAGGTACAAGAGTGGTCCAGGATATAGGATCATCTTTCACACGAGACATAGGCAGGTATGAAAAGGGTAGGCTCAATTACAAACTATTGCTCAATTTAATCAGTTTTTCAGAGACTTTTTTTTTCCTCATCTGTGACATGATGATTTAAAAAAAAAAAGGAGCCAGAATTATTATCCTGACCAAGTCCATGTCTGTCCTGCTGCAGGCTGTCAGCAGTCAGTGGCCTACGCAGAAGGCCACCAACTTCTGACCAGAGTCACTTAGGCCTCTCTGCTTGAGCTCCTGTCATTTGGCTAATGTGCCCCCCATGTCAGTAGAGTGACCTGTGACCTGTCTGGCCCCAGGAGCAGCTCTGAGAGCCTGTTCTGTTAGATTTCTGCCTAGAGCACTTGGCTGTAACAGAGTGGAAAGGAGCAGAAATCCATACAACCTGAACTGAATGCACACTTAAAACATCAACCTTCAGCTCTGGAATTGCACCCTGTCACCCTGTCACTGACATCCAAAGTGCTTTTGCTCAGCGACAACCAAGCAGACGTGACGCAGGAAGTGGAAATGGCTCCAGGCGTAGGCAGAGAAATATGCTGCCATAGATGGGAATACACACAGGGGCAGGTACAGGCGGCAGTTCTAGCAAGAACACACCCCGTTCAGTTCACATGCCAGCTGCGGGTCCTTGGGGATGTTTCTCCACCTCTCTGAGCCTTGGTTCCTTATTTAGAAAGTCTAATGGTGACAATTATCTTACCCCAAAATGGTAGGGGTGCTTTGGTATTCATGGATTTAGCAGATACAGCACGGATGGATTTGACTAATGCTCAAGGTGACTTACAAGGACAGCTCATGAGGGCAGAAGGCAGCCCAAACTGACCGTCATTTAATGAGCCATCAAATACATGTGTAACTTACATCACCCAAAGGTCTGTTCAGAGAATGCTTGATAATTTCTGTGGTGTGCCTCAGTATTAAGGACCAGGGATGCGAAAAGTGAGTTACAGAAAATTTCGCTTTTGTCAAGACCTAGCAATTTGAGAACAAATCTTCAGCAAGAATTCATAGAAAGAAAAGAATGGGCCAGGTGAAGGAAGCAGAGGAAGGGCAACTGGCTTGCCTGGAGAAGAAGGAAGGTGGTTAGTTGGTAATGTAAGCAGAGTTGGTGGGAAGGGCCTTCCAGATAAAGACTGTTGGAGGCAACTGGCAGATGATGCCAGCCATGTGAGCCACCTTTGAAGAGATTCACCTGGAGAATAAGCTGGGACAGGTCTGTACATGGACACCTCTCTTGGGCTTTAGTGTGCAATAGGGAAAGGTATTATTCCATACAAGTATTTAGGGGGCCATTTCTCCAGCCTAAGCAAATATATAAATCTCGAGCCTATCAGAGGACCCAGATCAGTAAATCCACAAACCAAGGACGGCTTCTGGTCACTGAATCACTCCCTAATGGACACACTATCTCGAGCAGGCATTGATTTCTCAGCCCTCCTGCTCTCTCCCCACCCAACCCCCGCTTCTACCCCTTGATAATACACTTGTCTACTTCTGCTTCACCTGCAAGACTGAGTTTATTACTCTTCATTACACACCCCATCCATTCATAAACAATTCCAAAGGGAAGGTCACAGCCTCTGGCCTTGAGGTGTCTGGAGAGGTTAAGAGAACTGAAGGGCTTCTAATTTCAAAGGTGATCAACCATGCCAGGCAAAGTCTGTTGATATTTGTAGATCATCTCCACCTCTGAAGAAAGAGCACATGCATGCTTATAGGTTGCCCTCTCTAAACTATCCTGGTAGCTCTTCTAGCTGTTTACTAAGATTCTACACTATTATTTTTTTTTTGTTAATCACATATGCCATTGTGGTGAATTTCTGCAACTTAAGAAGATTCTTCAAATTTAAAATCTTGGAAGCAAATGAATAGTCACAAGTAGAGGCATTAGAATAATAAGTAGATTTTTGTAAAAAGTATGACATACCTGCTAGTTTGTGATAAATTTACCTCTGTTATCTAGTACTAAATCAATGAGGAAAGAGTTGTAGACAAGTTAAGACCAATTTTAAATACTTGTCAAGAGACATGGCTGTAAAGAATACTGTCTTTCACATACATAACTATGTTATACATAACATAAGTCAGGCCATTAAGACAAAAAGACTCTAAATCTATAAGACAAAGTAACATCTGAGTGCGATCACATTCCTGTGCATGAACGGGTTCTGGAAACACAGGGGTAGAGACCAGGTGTGCTAACAAGTGTGAGGGTCATTTGCAGTGTCCACCGTCCTGACAAGATGCTCCACAGGTAGTTTTATAGAGCGAAAGAATGAGGAAAATCTACTCTTCCCCCTGCCTGTTCTGAATCTTTAAGTTTTTCTTACATTTGAGCCAGAATCAGGAGGGAGCACACAAACTACACACATAAATATTCCAAGCATATTGGCTTCTACTTATTATTTACAAAATTTAAGTTGGTACTCTGAATTATAAGTAGTTGAATAGCACCTAACTTGAAACCATTAAGACCAGTGTTTTCCCTTTCCATCTGCTGCACTGGCCCTTCAGTGTTAATGTATATTCTTCCAGCACTGTGTGCATTATTTTTAGACCTTTATTTCCTTGTCAGATATTTAGAGATGACAGTTAATTCATGTTTTATATCACAGGAAGCACTTTGAATAAATTTGATATAATAGAACCAAAGCATTTATTAATTCTCCCACATAACCATCAGCGAGACTTTAATTAAGTCACCCTGATGAGTGGGATGACTTTCACTAGGTCTCTATTTCTTGTGCCACTAACTTTTAAGTACAGTAGAGTCACCTTGGGGAAGCTTTTCCATCCACTGAGCTTCTTAGACCATCCATCTGTCTTAGTTTATGATTAAAGAATGTATCTAAGATGGAGGTATCTGAAGTGTATTCTTTTCACAGTTACTAATATTAGTAATATAACTTTACTAAGTCATTAATATTTATTTTCAAAGAAAGAAAATCCAGTAGTATTTCTTAGTGAGCATATTCTATTCTCTGTTTAGATAAAATGATTAGGATGTCTTTGCTGGTGCTGTCTGCCCATGGAAAGTTGCTACAGCACAACTAAAGGAGAAAATTCTACTCTCGCCTCTTAAACTTAATTTCAAGATGACTTGAAAAGTAATGTAAAAGAAATTTTCTCTGAATTAGCATTTGAGAGGAAGCAACCATCTTCTAGTAAAGCACCCCTTACAATATTCCAGTGCAGATACATGGGGAAAGATGTGTGACTATGCCACTAAACAGGGAGCATGTGTGTGTTGAGGTGCATGCAGACACTGTAGTTAATGAAATGAACCAAACTAACTTCTGAAAAAGGTGCAAAACATATAGTCGTTTTAACAACAATCCCTGACTGTGTTTTAGTATCCTCATGGTTTCCCCTTTTACAGAGAAAAAGGGGAAATTTGAAACATTAGTCACCTAAAAACTTATAATAACTACACCAGTCCAAAGGTTCTGAAATGTCCCACGGAGAGTTCTGATTCTGAAGCAGCCAGTGTTTCCCAGTCATCTAGTAAGGCTATCTAGCTTCTTCCCCTCCGTTCTCAGTATTTCTGTGGTAACTTCTTGTTCATGCTGACCTTCTCTCTTACCCATGTCCACTGCTACTGCTGGCCACACACCTTCTGTCTGCTTTTCCCCCCAACATCGCCTTTTTAACAAATGGAATGGTCATTCAGATAAAGATGGTGCCTCATCCCTCGTCTGCTCTCACCCTTGTTGGATTCCCACTGCACTGACACAAGTCCTCAGATTCCCCAAGGACAGTGTGACTCAATGCTCTCTAACACAGGGTCTGCCCCTCTGCCTTCCACTTAAACTGCCTCCCCAGCTAAGCAGCCAGGCATTCCCCGTGGTCATGAGTTTTTTACTTTTCAAATGTCATTTCACTCTCCTCTCTTCAGACAAGTTTCCATTACAGCCCATAGCCGCAGCATACTCCCTACCATGATATGTTGTTCCCTAACACAATGCATTGCAAAGTGTAGGCACCAGATCAAAAGTATAAGCAGCAACTAAGAACATGTTAGAAACACAGGTTTGCCAAGCCCATGGGTGTAATAGTGGCATGAATGTTATGGGAGTGACCAACTCTCTCTGAATAGATTTAAAATCCTCTCCACAAAAATAAATATATGCTGGTACTGTAAATTTCATCAAGAAACCATGGTTGCAGGGTGCAAAGGCTCCAGGGGGGTAAATCTACTATTATTTTACTAAAGGGACATAGTATCAAAGTACTCTCTAAATTTCTCTCCATACCTATAGACCAGAACTCATCAGAGAAATTTCGTTGTGTGGTAGAGGGTGGGCAGTTAAGTGCAGAAAGTAAGTATCTGTGTAATGCTTAGCCACTAACAGGCATCTGTATCATTATCCTCTCTCCCCAGAGTTCAGGAACCAATGCAGGATGTGAGGGGACGATTTCTAAAAGCCAAAGGTCAGGGAGAACTCAAGCTATACATTGTCTTCGGGACATGACAGGACGTCTGTGCTCATGAATTCATAGCAGACTTAGCTGCCTGTACAAGAGCTATACAAGACCAAACCAGTCAACATTTCAGTATGGAGAGGGGAGGGGCCATAAATTCCTACCCTTGGTTGGGGAGTTATGGATAGCTGATGGCTTCTGGGGGAGAAACGGATGATTATCTTTAAGGGTGTAGCTGCCGTAGCTCAGTTATGCTCCAATGTTTCCCCCTCCCCCCTTGAGGAGATGGGAACACAAATTGGACGACATGAAGTTGGGAGGGGGTAAGGATGTAGGTACATCTGTGTAGTGTTAGGGGGTGGAGGGATAACAAATATGACCAAATATATTGTATGCATGTATGAAATTCTCAACAAATCAATACAGCTGTTCTATTATTTAAAAAGGAAAACTAGTTTTTAAATTTGATCCCAGACTTGCTGAACCAGATCTCTGAGGACATCCTGGCCATTGTGTATCCATCCTGAAGCCTGCAGGTAAATCTGATACATACATGGTGAGGGTCTCCTATCAAATATGTTTCCTGCATGTGTATCACAAACTGCAACAGTTCCTTTTCTGTTGTGTCACTCCATCAGGAGATGCAGGACCATTCAGGGGCAGGTGTCTGTCTTTACAATATGCATGGCAGTGCAAGAGGCAGCCTGGTAATATCTACTGAATGAATGAGTGATGTGGAACACACACAGGAAAATAATGCTTTGTAAAGGCCTCCATCAGCTTAGGGTTAACCTTCCAGTATCTGTAGGGATGGTAGGTTACTGTTCCATATTTACATATGAACATGCTGGATTCTAGACACTATAAATATAACCAAGAACAAGTGTTTTTTCTTTAAGAATTTACAGACAATTAAGACTTTAAAACTGAAAAAAAAAAACTCCCACAATTTTGCCATCCTGTTAAGTAATATAATGATACGATCTAAAAATATATATTAAAAGGTTTTTGGAATGGACATGTACTTGTCTTTGACTCAATTAATTTAGTTGCAAAGAAAATAACCAGAAATATATACACAAGTATCCAAAATAATCATTTTCCAGTATTATTTATGTTAGAAAACAATCAGAAGTAACCTAGATGCCATCTGTCTCTAGATTAGGGACAACAATTTTAAAGAATCTTAGAGAGAGAAAAAGAAAACCCTAGCAAATCATTATAATTTAAAAGAATTATTAATTCTGTATGAAGTCACAACATTAAGTGTAAAACTAAGTTTTGAATTTAGTATAACAGAAACACTCAATATACTGGAAAATATATACAAAAATATTAACAGATATCTCTAAGTTATGTGACGACTAATAAATTTTCTTTATGTTACTCTTGTCTTCAAATTTTCTCTAGTACACTATTTTATTTAGAGAAAAAAGTGAAAGGCAGCATGTCAGAGTTGAAGAGAGAACATCTATTATAGAAGTAGAAGACATCCTTACAGAGGAGGGCCATCTGAGCTGAGGTTAGAAGGCCAAGGCTGGTGTCAGGAAGGCACCAGCAGAAAAGCACCGGTCAGCAGTGAGGAGTGGGATAGCTCACTGAATGTGAAGATCTGATATAGGGCAGCGTCATATGTAGCCTGCCGGGAACAATGTATTTGTTTACTTTTTCAAAACATGAAGCTCTGTGCGGACTGTAGCATCTTGATTAAACAAAATTAGACTTTATTTAGGTATGATGGGTTTAGACTCAGAAGTTTGAAAAGACACTGTTTTCTTGGTGCATTAAAGTGCCCAATAAATAGAAACAATTACAAGGTTTCACTCTGATGGATCATGAAAGAAGAAGGGAGGAGACACTCAAAGATATCCTTACATCTTTAGATCTCAATCTCCCAACGCCAGAATTCCAGGAGCATGCCAGAGTCCTGGTTTGGCTCTGATCAGTGCCCAGGAGGACAAAGTGAGCAGTAAGATAGCTCTTTGATGGCTGTTTATCACTCAACACCAATACAGAAATTTCAAAGGCCAAGATAAGTGGCTTGACAAGCTGAAGACAGGCGATAAAGTCTTGACTTCTGATCACCAAACACAATAAATCCTTTGTGAACAGGTGCTATTAATTTTTTAAAACTCTGTCTTGTGCTGTCACTCATTCTCAGGTCAATTGCACATGAGCCTACTGACCTAAGGAATACTCATACCTAACTGAAATCTAATTGGATGTAAATTCTGAAAAGTGTGCATGTGGTTTCAATAGAGGGGATTACCTTGGAAATGATTTATACTAGTGCTAACAAACTCAAACATCAGTTGACCCCAGGAAGATAATTAGCTATCTACCAAATGTTCTTTTCATCCACAGGAATGCATGTTGGCCTAGGACATGGTTAGGTAAGAACAAGCTTGAAGTTCACCAAATTATCCTTTCTGTTGTTCTTGAACATATAGCTAATTCATATTTCTTGGTACTCTTTGCATTTAAGAAAGGCATTTTAGGGCATTTCAGACAGTGTTATCCTATAGAAAGTTGGGGGGAGATGATGTACCCCATATACTGTTCCTTCGTAAGCCTTAGACTATTCTCTTCGTCTTCATTGTCAGAAAGACAGAAAGGAATCTAAGACCTTCTAAATGATCAGAATGTGTGCCTTGTGAGACTGAAGTCCCACCCCAGGGAAGTCATCAACACGTGTACACAGAGATAAGGTGCACAGCAGAAAGTTGGAAGCAACTTAAATTACATCCAAAGGAAAATGGTTAAATTCTAGGATATTCATTTCTGAAAAAGAAATATAACTTAAGAAAAGATTGTTATCTTGTCAGGGGGTAGGGGAGATGGCTCAGTTGGCAAAGTGTTTGATGTACCAGCATGAAGACCAAAGATGGACACCCTGTTCCACAGAACTCACGTAAACAAAATTAGGCATGATGCCCACATGTATAATTCCTGTGCTGGGGAGGCAAAGACATGAGGATTCCTATCACTCATTGGTTGGTAAGCCTAACCTCATAAGCTCAAGGCCAATGAGAGGCCCTATCTCAAAAAGTAGATGGATAACTTTTAGGGTTAGGGTTAGGGTTAGGGTTAGGGTTAGGGTCAGGGTTAGGGTTAGGGTTAGGGTTAGGGGTTAGGGTTAGGGGTTAGGGTTAGGGTTAGGGTTAGGTGAGGACACTGAAAGTTGCCTTCTGGTCTACACACACACACACACACACACACACACACACACACACACACACACACAGAGGTATACTTGCCCATGTGAATACACATACACAAACACACATATACAAAAGATAATAGGTATAAATAAGTGCACTGCTGTGGAAAGAGCTACAAAACCCAATGTTGGAAAATAATATAAAAATATTATTGTTATAGGCAATGGTGACTAAGTAATGAATGATGCAGGGAAAATAAAAGTCTTGGCCTAGTCAAATGTGGTGGTACATCCTTGTAATTTTACCACCTGCTGGGTACAGACAGAAGATCTTGCGTTTGAAGCAAGTGTGGGCTATATAGCAAGACAAAACACACAAAATAAACAAAACCAAAACCCACAATTTAAAAAATCAAGGACACAAACACTAACAAAACTGTGGCCTTTGCAGAATTTACATGTTGTAGAATGTATATTTTAAAAGTCTTAAAATCATGCTAATAATATGCATATATTTATTTTGAAATACAGAGGAACTTTCCAGATCGATGACCATTGATTTGTTCTTGGTGATGACCTCTACAAAGGTGGGTGGGATCAAAGTTCTGGACGGTAACTTTTGGATATAGTCTTCATGCTCCCTGACCTCTTTATAGGCATGCATTTGTGTATGTGAAGTGCTTTCACTGGTCTTCCATTAAGGGAATGACAGAGCTACTCTCTCGAAGGCTGTTGTGCCTACTTCCTCAGCGAGCATTGTCCTTCGTTTTTTCGCTTATGCCTGTGACACTTCTTCTGACTAAAGCTTTCTGTGACAGTAGGAGTTTAAGAGTAACCAGCCTTGCTCATATTTGGAAAATTAAAATACACAAAAGAATATAGATAAGATTACTACTTGGGCTTTCCTCTAGACTAATCCCAGACCATTTAAGGGTCTGTATTGTCCAGCTCTTTTGTTACTTAGGCCCCTCTGCCTGTAAAAGACAAGATTTTAGTTTTCAGATGTCAAATGTCACTCAATAAATATCACAAATGACTTCTGAAGGGGAAATGCCTTTCCAAATAGAAGAGTTTTGTTTTATTGTAAGATTGTGTTATAACCTCAAAGACCCCTGTAACAGTGAAGATAAAGTTAATCCAGCAAAGCATTTTCCATAAGAAACCTACAAAACAGAGGCACATTACTTCCTTCGGATGGAATTTTAAATCAGCGTAAGGGATTAGACAGCGTTATCTAGCAGACAGAACTCAATTCCGAAAAACACGATGGACTCTGGGAAATGGTCATCTTGTGCCATTTGTGTTCTGGGAACTCTGTTTGGCCCTTCCATGATTAATATATCTGATATAATTCTGGAGAGCTGGTGTCTTTTCTCATTTAGCATTTCATTTTGCTGTTTTGAAAGGTCTGAACAAAGCAGAGGCGGGCTTCATGTTCTTTCAGACTGGGGCTTATTATGTATGATCTGGTTTGAAACGAAGCAGTGGAAATGGCCTTAGCACTATCGCTGCCTGCCTAGTGTTAGAGGAAACAATACATCTTCTCTCGTATTAGCACAGTCACTAAAACAACTCATTATAGCATCATTACAGAAATAAACAATATTAGAACTCAGGCTGTACAACACACATAGCCCACAGGTAATTGAAGTCTTGTTTTATTTTTTTTTTCAGCAATCCTATTAGCTTGCCTCCATAGGCTCCAGGGCTAGGGTAGTTTCTCCTATGTTTTGTGTAAATGATCAGCTTTTCATTTAGTTATTGTTATTGTTTGTGTGTGCATGTGTGTGTGTACATGCAAGTGTGTATCTGTATGTGTACATGCTCGTGTATGATGTGTGTATGTGACTGTGGATACATATGTCAGAGGAGTTGGTTTCCTCCTTCCACGGTAAGCACCTTTACTGGTGGAGCCATCTCACTGGCTCATGATCAGCTATTTTAACTCAGATTGTCTTCCCACCAAACTAGCTTTTCCTGAACTATTTTAACCTTAAGGCTGATTTTAATTGGTTTGTTAAATGTGAACTATCCAGACAATCTGTTTCTCTCAGCACTGATAGTCTGTATTCAAGAGCTTTTTTTCGTTCAGAAACCTACCCTACCATATTCCCTGCGCTTTTGTTACAAAATAGAGTAATGCATGAAATACCTTTGGACTTACAGGCACAAGATGAGAGAACTTCACAACAAAGAAAAGTTTGCACCATTCCAGCAAGCTGGGATTTATTCTGGTATTGCAAAGAAGGCTGAATATGTGAAAATCGTCAATATAATTAATCACATTAATAGAATCCACAGGAAAAACACATCTACATCTACATCTTTGATAAGAAGATGCAGAAAATGCCCTTGATAAAAAGCTAACACCATTTTAGAAAAAATATAATAAATTAGGAACAGAAAGGACCTCTACATGATAAAGGTGAAGTGTGAGAATTTAGCATCATACTTCATAGGGAAAGACTCGCAGCCTTTCGGCTATGACTAAGAACAAGACCAAGATATCTGCTTTCATCCTTCTATTTCAATGTGATACTACAAATTCTGGCTAGATTAATGGCAAGAAAAATAATAACCATCTGAAATGGAAGGTAAGAAGTAAAACCAGGCCTGCCTGTAAATGATATGATCTTATACCTATAATCTCTGAAGATTATGCTTCTAAAATTAATGAACAAAGTCAGCAAGCTCAGGACAGATCTCTCTCTCTCTCTCTCTCTCTCTCTCTCTCTCTCTCTCTCTCTCTTTCTCTCTCTCTCTCTCACACACACACACACACACAAACACAAACACCTCATGCATGCATACACACACACGCCTCGGTCCCAGTTCTGTAAACTTATCAATGAATAGTCTCTTAAATTAAGAAAAACTTATGGATAGTAGGGCAAAATAGATAAAATTCTTATAAATAAATTTAATGAAGAAAGGGTGAAACCTGTGTACCAAAATCTAAAGGCTAGGAAGACTGCTTTCTAAAGAAATGTGTCTAAAGAAATGTGAGAACAAAGGGCTGGAGCGATGGGTTAGGCTTCCGGTGTGTACTGTTAAACAGAGGACCTAAGCTTGGTTCCCAGTGCCCACACTGGGCAGCTCAGAACTAACTGTAACTCCAGCTCTCAGAGATTCCATGAAGCTTTTCTTTTAGCCTCTCTAGGCACCTGCAACCCTATGCAATACTCCCACAGAGACAGAGAGGCAAGACACAATTAAGAATACAGTAAAAATTACTTCTCATATGTGGTATGTTTCCTTGAAGTGATATATGTAGTAATCCTTAGGAAGACCCGAACAGCAGTATCTTTTGTGTGAAAATAGAAAAACTGATACTAAAACTTGTGTGAAATCTGAAGGGAGTAAAAACAATAGCCAAAACAATCTTGAACAAGAACGAAGTCAAAGTCTGGTGTGGTGGGGGATTTCTATCACACCAGCCGAGGCAGGAGCAGCTTGAGTTTGAGGCCAGTCTGTGCTTAAATGCAAGACCCTAGCTAACAAAGAAAGAGGTTGGATGCATATGCCTTGACTTCAAAACTCGCTTCAAAGCTATGCCAACCACAATGGTGTTGTATCACTGTCACTGAAGTTATACCCACCCATGACAGAATTGAGAGTACAGAAAGAAATACACATGTTGCTAGTGGTTTCCTATAATTGTGCCAGGACCCCGCAGTGAGAAAGGCATTTCAAACAAAAGATGCTAAGAAGGCTGGATGTCTACATTCAAAAGAAGGAAGTTACATTCCCACTTTTCATGATACAAATGGAATTAAGTCACAAAGGATTTGAACCTATCAAACTTTTGGAAGAAATTCTGGGTGACCTGAGGGTGTCATAACCCTGACACTTCATGGCTAGACATGAAGGCAGAAGCACAACACAGGAAAACACATAAAACCACACTTAACCAAACAGTGCAGAAAGAGCACCATTAAGAGCAAAATCAAATCCCACAGAATAGGATAACAACGTGAGAATCACATAATTGATGGTAGGGTCATACCCGGAATATAAAGAGAACAATGGCAGCTCAACAATAGTAAGACAACCTGGGATCCTGGAGTGTGTAGTTTAGAAGTCAGCCATTTGCCTAGCACTTATGCCTGCTTTTGATCCCCAACACCACAAAAGTGATTCAAATGACAAGTTTTATGATATATATATATATATGTATATGTATGTGTGTATGTGTGTATACAGCATATATAAACATACATGTGTACACAATTAAAACTTCTAATGTGTCATTATTGACTTTCATAATACAATACCACCATACTATTACAGACATAAAATCCATTTAGAGCTTTTATTTGTGTATGCTTTTTGTTTGTGAGACAATCTCATGCTGTTCAGGGGACCTTAAAGTTAATCCATAGCCCAGGCTGCTTTGAATGCCTGACCTCCTTACCTCTACCTGGGATCACAGGGATGAGCCATCATGCTGGCTCTTACATTCAATTTGCTAAGCACAACTGTAAATCTTAGAGAGTGGCATTTTTTTTTTGCCATGGAATTTAAACATATTTTCGCCTAATAGAGCTAGAATATGCATTTTGTCTAAATGTATGAATGTATATAAACGTTAAAAAGAGAACATGGGGGCTGGGGCGATAGCCCTGCGGATGAAAGTGCTTACCTTCCAACCCTGACAGCTCGAGTGTGCTTTGTTTATTTTTTGTTTTACCATGAACATGCAGATGCCCAAATTTTCTGAGTATTTTCAAGTTGCTTTCTGGGATGAATACAGCACTTCCATCCCAACTACACAGTGTGAGGATTGTTCCCCATCAATCCTTGGGATGACTCAATATTCAACCATTTTCCAAGTGCTTTGTGGCTCTGAAGAGACAGCTTTGATGGTAGAATTACGGTGTCAAAGAGACCTCGTCTCAAGGTTGGAAGGCAAGGACCAGTGCTTGATAGTCATGAAATATTGAATGATCACATTGCTGGTTCTTATTTTTGTTTTTGAGATTTTGGATGAGATCTGGATATATCCTTCAGCTCATTAGGAGTCTAAGCTTCCATGATAATAGCACAGAAAGTTTCCCCAAATTAAACAACCCCCCTTCTTCCTCAGGTGAGGGCAAGCCTTCTCTTTCCAGTATTCCAACAATGTTGCTCTCCAGCTCTGGCGATACTGCTGCTAAAAATATTATTTGCTATCAACATCTGACCTGGACTTTCCATAGAGCTTACCAGGGCACATAAGACACATTATCTCAATTCTTAAAAGTTCAGAAAATTTAACAGATTTTTTTTATGGAATTGCAGATCAGAGGATGAAGTTCTCTTAACCGTAACTGCCTCGTCTAGAGTTTCCAAAGACAGCACATGATGAAGCTGTGTCCGATTTCCACATGCACTGCCAGCCTCAAGTACGCAATGTGTTCTAAGGCAATTTGAGGAAAGCATGTCACAGTTACTGTCGGTGTTGTCACCTCTTGATTATCTTCTTTCCTGTGTTTTGTTCACTGCTAGTCACAGCCAAGAACTGTGGTGTCACCCCTTTCTGGAATTTGCTTACTCTCCTTGGTTGTCAGGATCGTGAGCTTTCTCAACAATGAAGAGGGTGATGCACAGAGGAAATGCATTGACTCAGCTGACCAAGCCGGGACAAATAGATCAGAACACAGAGATGGGCCACGAAAGACATTTTTAAATAACGATTCTGAAAATTCAGAACATAATCAGACACATGTGTCTCTCATTGTTGCTACCTGCTGCCAAGCCTTAAATGAAGATGCTTAAATTCCCATTCGTGGAACAGGACCACCCTCTACGAGAAAACAGAGCCAGAGTTCAGGCTGTTCTGTGGGTCTTCAGAACAGCTAGCAGCTGATGAGAGCACATGGAGTGTGGGGCAGGATGAACACAGCTGTCCAACATCAGCAAGACTGATGAAAACCCCGTTCGATTTGTGAGCCGAGTCACCCCATCTGGAAAACCCCTCAACGCAAATAGTTGGAAATGACATTTTGCCTCTACTTTTTTCAGTCAAAACCCTGAAGCAGAAATTCAGGAGCAGCACGTCATCTGGATGCTGTCAACACTGACGTTCCAGGCTCTTCTGTTCTTGAGAGCAATGTCAGCTATTCAGGGGCCAGCACTGAGACAGAAGCTCTGGGCACTCGGAACAGACTCACGCTCACCCCTGGATTCCAGGAAATGGATTGCTGTGCTGGTGGTTGATTTTTTTTTTTTTTTTTGCTATCATGAGATCTGAACCCCAAGCCTGACGTACACGAAGGCACGTGGTTGGCATTTACAGAGACCCTGACATTCCGCACTGTGGTTCATGATTGGTGTCAGACAAAGGAACGTATTAAATGACTGCCAGCCTGATGATAAGGCCTGCTATTATTGAGGTGTAGTTTCCCCAGGTCTAAAAACTCATAGTGTTGCCACTGAAGCATGCCGGAGAGAAGATAAAATTTAATTAATAATTTCCGTAGAGGCCAACAGTCTATTACCACTATGTTCCTGGATGGTTTTTGCAATGACCTTATGGCTCATAAACATTATAGATACACACTTGGTCATAGTCTCATCCCCAAGTTTAATTTATGGCTCAGATTGTGCTGCATAATTAGATCAACTGGAATGAGGATTACCTGATGCTGGAAGCGTTACAGACTCTGCGAGCAGTAGGTGTGTGCCTCCCTCCCTTCTGTTCACCCTGATGCCTAGATTAGAGAGTGCAATTTCCTAGATGACTAGCTGGAAGCCTGGACACAAAGCTGGACATAATGGCAAGGCATGTCTCACTGGTAGATGACAAATTTGCTTTTCCATTAGTATCAAAAAATCTGTACACTGAATTGGGTAGCTTTTGGGGGTTGTGTTTTTGGGTTGCTATAATATTAAATGGAATGGGTCAATCTGATTGTTTTTAGCAATGCAAATTTGTAAGGAACAATGTAATATTGGGTAGGTATTTCTCCACTGGAATAAAATACATGCTCCTTCAATATCCAAAATCAAATATTTTGGACCTATTATATATCCATAGGAGAAACAAATCGTCTTGGTTACCTTTGGGATCAGTGTTTCAAAATGGGAAGAGTAAAAATTGAGTAATTACCAGGGCTAGGAACATAGTTCAGTTGGTAAAGGTCTTGCCTTGCATGTATGAAGACCTGAGTTCCATTTTCAGAGGCCACACAAGAATGCCAGGCTTGGTGGAACATTTATAATACCAATACTGGGGAGAGGAAGACAGGAGGCTTTCTGGGAGTCACTGCCTAGTGAGTCTAATCTAATTGGTGAGTCCAAGCTAGGGAGATACCATGTGGCAAAGGAGGTATATATATACAATGCACCTGCACACACATGAAGATACACACACATGCATACATACACTAGACAATAAATATTGGATGCATTGTGAGTTGACTGTGGCATAGTTTGAGTATTTTCTTTACAGAAAACATAGTGTTTATGAAGTCAGAAAGATAACATGTTCAAAATGAGAGTCCCTATCTTCTTGAGAATGAGCAATTTCTACATGCCTCCTCCCAGGTCCGTTGGTAGCAGGGACACCTAGGATGTAACAACATCCTTAATGAACAGCCCTTAAGGAACATCACAGAATACAACTTGAACCTCAAATGCGGAATTTTCTTCCATGGTTCTGATATATTCCCTTCCAGGTGCTAAGTTTTCACCAAGTAGATTGGCTTTGCTCTTGTGCCTGGTTAGGATACAGTCTCAAAAGACTTTTAAGTATGTGACATACAAAAAGAATTGCCATGTCCTTTTTGGGGACATTCCATCAATTAGACGTTCATTCCTAATTATTCATGCATTAAAACTTTATCCCTTTTGGCCAAGGTAGAACATAGCTATAATTACGGAACTCAATAGACTTAGACCAGAAGATGATGAGTTGAAGGCCAGCCTTGGGCTGCAGAACAAGACCATGTCTCATAAAACTCAAGCAAACAAACAAAACAAAAAATGAAAGAGACAAACAGAAAGCTCTCTGCTTCCTCACCTACTCTTCAGGAATGACTTCAAATACCATTCAAAGTGCAGCAGTCTCTTGATAGTGCCAGGAGACTGGGTCAGGATTCCCCAGACAGACCAAAATTCATAGAGGCTCTGCTTCCTTTTTTTTCTGTATTTGTATGCAATTTATAGTCATCCTCTCTTATGCTTTAGTTCACCTCTAGGTAGATTCTTGTAATTTTAGTATCATGTAAATGTTATGTAAATTATTGTTCAGCAGATATGCAATTTTAAAGATATGTTTTCGATTGGTGGTTTGTTGAATCTGTGGGTGAGGAATTTCTAGATGGTGAAGGCTGACAGTTGCAGAGCTGGTACCGCTTTCATTTCTGCCTTTAACCACGCACTCCCCTGTGTATATCTCGCCTCATTCCAAACTAGTGGAGGAACCTCACATGTTGGCTGAAATGCACGCAAGAACAGGATGCAGCCTGCAGGGCCCAAACAAGCCACTGTCTTTTCAGTCCTCACCCACATCCCAGCTGAAGATGGTGACTGAAGATAACAGTGACAGGGTACTCATTTGCTCTGGACTATGCTAAGTTTTTCAGATACAACTGTGTCATTCATTTGCCAGTACTCTATGTCATATGTATAGCGCTATGCCAGGCTACAAGGAAGGGGCCTAAAACAGAAGCTTTGGTGAGTCCACCCCAAGTCACACAGAAAATATTGGTATTTCTATTGATCCATGTCCAAGTCTGAATCTTTGCTTTCACCTCTACATCATCCAGTGTCTCTCATAACTTGGAAACTTATACACTTTCCATCAACGGATGTAAAAGTGTCTCTGAGTATCACTGAAGGAGCAAACTTCAGCAGCACAACTGTCTGGTGTCAAGTGTCCAAACTTGTGCAGCCTCTGGACCACTGAGTACTTAGTTTACACGAATACAACCATCGCATCATTTGAAAAGCTGATAGGCAGGCAAGCTAAGTGAGCATTTTAGATTCTTACTTAGGTAAGCTTTCTCTCTCTCTCTCTCTCTCTCTCTCTCTCTTTCTCTCTCAACAAATCAGAATGTAAGTGATTTGAGTTGAAGGTCAAGACAGAAATTTTTTAAAAAAGAAAAAAAATCCATATTGCTTAATCACATTACTATGGAAAGTACATTTTCCCTGTGAACTACTGCTGTCCTTTGGAGGCTCGTAGTCATCCTGACATGATGAAACAGGAGAAAGGATGATTACTTTGAGATTCAACTAAATGGGGAAGGGCGATGTCGTTAATGTGTTCCATTTTAGGTCAGTCTGATTCTTCTGCATCCATTGTGTACAAGAACTAGAAGGTTCCTGCCGGTGCTGAAGTTTTATATATATTTATATATATATATATATATATATATATACACACTATAGTAGCTTCAAACCTAAAGAAGGATACTATTCTGAACTCTCTTCCTGTGTGGAACAGCGTGTGTTCTGTACTAAGGAGTTTGGAATCCAAAGGTTTCCCCTGAGTGCTATCCTGGAGCTTTTTACCATTGTCTGATTACGGAATGCAAGAGATGGCTTATGGGAGCTGATACTTCAGCCTGACCGTCCAACTGACTCCTTACTCTTCAAATAATTGGGAGATTATATTCATCCTCTCTAGACTTTACCTTCTTGCCTGAATCATATCATAGCAGAGGAAAAGGAGATTTCTCAAACCAAAGACCTCAAGAGATTTTCCTTTTCTTTGCCTGTAATTTTTAGAGTTGACCGACAGATTTTGCATACTTCTTCATGTATGATGACCACCTCCCTCAGCCACTTCACTATTAAATCTTTAAACTTTAAGGATGGTCGCATGCATGTGTGTGTACGAGCGTGTGTGTGTGTGTGTGTGTGTGTGTGTGTGTGTGTGTGTGTGTGGTGAGACAGAAAAACAAAAACCCAAGAAAGGGGTGGTGTGCATCAAAATGTGGCTGTAGTAGGATCATGGGCCAATTTATCAAGTATTGAAAAGATTCCTCAAATTGCTATCAAATATCTTAAGTCAAATTGTTCTCTCAGAACTCGCCCCCCCCAAATACCTACAAAATATATAGGTAAAAGTTGTTATTTTAATAGTATCAAATCAGGGCCGGAGAGATGGTTCATTGCTTAAGCACTTGCTGTGTAAGTATAAGGACGTGAGTTTGAATCCTCAGTGTGTACAAAGTTGGGTGAAGTAGCCCATGCCTACAGTTCCAGGGCTCCTGTGGAGAGACAGGAGGAAGACTCCTTAGGTCAGCTCTCATCGTGTACCCTTCAGAGAACAAGAAAAATGAGAGAAACTGGAAGGCAAGTGCAAACAGCCAAGGTGGTGCTCTGAGCTCCACGTGTGCACTGTGGCATGATAGTGCCCATATTTATGCACATCATCCACTCACAGACATGAAAAATATCAGAACGACCCAAGTCTAAGAATAAAGGTTGCATAAAATAATCTGCATTGAGATGGCAAGCTACTGAAAAAGTAATGGGGCAGAAGAATATTCAGGGACACATTCCTGGTCTGGCCACTGAAGCACACATGGTCATCATCTCATGCCCAGGGGTAAGTCACAGCTCAAGGACACAGCACAGACTGAAATGAATACTCTAAGGTGTAACTATAGTGACAACGACCGCATAGTAAAATATAAGTCCCGTGTTGACAGAAACCCCCATATGTATAGGCTAACAAGTCACATTTCTAGAAAGCTATTGATAGCACCTGTTTGGGGAACTTTAAATGTCTCTTATTTTAGACTAACCACTTTCTCTTCAATTGATAAATAGTATAAACATTTCACACTTTCTATTTAACTGTTTCACATTTTTCCCATTTTCCAAAGTCCAATATGTTTTGTTAATTGGTTAAATATCATGTTTTTAATTTTTTTAAATGACGAATGTCAGAGGCTGTAAATGGTATTTCAAAAAAAAAAAAAAAAACCCAAACCAAAATAAAAAAAAATCCAGCTAACTAAATACTCCCACAAAACACTCAAAAGGGCCTTCTTGGAGAGGGGTGCCTGTTTCTGTTAGTATCAACAGGTACAGAATTATGACCATGTCTGCAAAAGTCCCCTTCAAAGGTGTGATTTCCATGAACAGGAAACAAAGACTTCCAAAACCCAGGGCTTTAACCAGTCATATCACTCTGATCCAGGATGCAGAGATTTCCATGCTGTCTGATCAGGGCACAGGAGGAACCAGAATATGCTTCTTCAGGGAACAGTAGTAACTGACAGTGTGTGACGATTAGCTTTAAATTTTAAATTGGATAAAATCTACAAAGAGATTTTACCTAAGAAGAAAGTCTCAATGAGGGACTATCGACATTGGGTTGACCCATGGCATGTCAGTAAAAGACTGTTTTAAGTTAATTTATGTGAGGAGACCCAGCGCATTGTGGGAAGCATCATTCCCTAAGTAGGTGTCTCGAATTTCAAGGGTAGAGAAAGCAAGCTGAGAACTAAACATATATGCATCTATTTTTCTCTGTGCTCTTGACTGTGGATGTAATGTGAGTGACATATAAAGTTCCCGATGCTGTGCCTGCCCTGATGGACAGTGACCTAGACTTGTAACCTTCCCAAAGTTGTGTTTTGTTGGGACATTTTATCACAGTAACAGAAATGAAACTAGAACAGAATTTCAGAAGTTTAATCTGGTGTAATTTTTCTGGGTGTGCTTGTTTGTGCATTTTTTAGTATTTAATGAGCAGAAAATATAGACCACCCAGATTTGTTTACAATGACTACTGTCTCAAAACCTTTAACACCAAACTCAAAATTTGTACCCTTTCTTTATTATAAATAAGAAAATGGGATGTTTCAGCCTACCAGCCATTGCACCAAACTTCCAGTTTCCTCTATACAACAGAATGATGTACAAAGGTTTTCTCAGTAAACAATTCTAAAAACAAAAAAGAAGGGTCATCTATGTCAATCGCCATGACTGAAAGTGTGAATAGCGAGTAGCTTCATCAGTCTAAAAAGCCTGGATCATACGCCTTTGTAAAATAAATATAATCATTACTAAGTCAAAGGCATTTCCCATCACACTGAAAGATTGCCATGAATGAAGGTTCTTCACGACCTCGTTTAATTAAGCCGGGGCAAGGCTAGCATCATAGCACTGGTGTGAAAATGGATTCATAGACATGCTCCTGAGGAACAGTGGGCATTTCCCTTGCCGCAGTCTGAAACACCCTTTTCACATTTTGAGTAAAAATGATCACTTCTTGTTAGTGGCAAATGAGAACTAACATTGAGTAGAATTGCTACTCTAAATACATAGAAACAAGCTCATCTTACTTTGCTCTTAGCTTTACTTGTGAAAATGCTAAATGATATCCTGTATGAGCACAATTTCTTTTCATCTATCTCTCCGTATCCTAACATATCACTCAGGGCTTGGAGCTGTGGCTCAGCGCAGAGCACTTGCCTAGCATCGAAGAGACCCTGGACTCTACTCATAGCATGGCCTCCCAGCCCCCACACAACACTGCTCCTTCTTTTATAGCTGGATAAATATCTTCACAAAGGAATGTTTCTTTCTGTCAACTTTACAGAGTGTCAGCTTCCTGGTAAGCTCAAGGCAAGACAAACTTAAAATGCTATGATGCCTTTGACTGGACACACACATACGGAGGAAATAAATTTAGAAACGAAAGGGGATTGGTCATCAAAGTGTAGGGGATCAATTATTGCAGACACAGAAGCAAACAGAAAGTGAATTGTCTAAGAGCATGTGAACACTGCCATGAAGTTCTTGTCTAGGGGTCATTTCTCAGCCTGATATAGCTCTGGAGTCAAGATTTCTTTGCTTCTCTGGGGCACATATCTTAATAATGCTCTTAACTGCAGAGTGTGGTTTCACACTCAAGACCAGTCAGGAGCCAGTTTTGAAGTTGGTCTCTTCCTATCCATTCCATGTTCTGATTAGAAAGACACTACCGTTTCCTGGAGCACTTGGCTTGGGATTCTGTGTCCACCTGTGCAAACCACCATCCACCGCCAGGTGCTCTTGTGAGGCTGGGATGCACACAGGTGGTAGAAGACACAGCACCCTCTGTGTTCTGAGCGTTCCTACTTCGTAACTGCTGCTTCCTATTGACTGCTTTCTCCTCTCACCCAAGGCAATGCTTCTTGGTCATTGGAGAGGGAGTGTGACTCTCAGCCTCTCCCCACAGCCCTCCAAACTAAGAGAGAAAAAGGAGGACACCTTTGAGTATGACACAATTGAACGAGTTCTCTGTGAGAGACCAATTAGAGAAAGAGGTGAAGTTTGGGAAGACAGGGCCTCAATTTTTATTTAAGTCCAACCATCTCAGGAAGCTTTTCCCTTCAAGCTCATAATTTGCTCAATGCATTTTGCAGTACCACCCGTCTACACAACGCATTGCAGGGTTTATCTTGCTCATCCATGGCAACACTAAGAAGCTGTTCCTATGGCAAACTCCATTTTGCTGTTGGAGAAATGGGAGTGTGGGGAGGTCAAGGTCTAAGCCAGAGCAACTTGGTACTTGAGTAACAGACACAGTATTTCAATTTGAGGTCTGTTGATAAAAACAAACAAATATACATAACTAGTATTTTTAGCAACCATATTCCCCTTTTTTGAATCTGTGTGGGGAGTTGCAAGCTCAGGTAGTTTCCATAGTTGGAGGTTCGGATTGGAATCGGGCAGTTTGGAATTCCTCTAATGATCTATATGGGAAGATCGCCATGGTCCCATTCTAGCCAGTTATAGCTATGAAGAGCCTGTCCCACTGAGGGCACACAGCCAAATCTTCAAAGGAAGATGGAATCATGGACACTCATTAATATTTAGAATTTTTTACTTGTAGTTTACACCTGAAATGCCAATGATTTTGAGGAGTACAGAAGCACTATGAATTCCAGTCCTGCCTGATTTTAAAATCTTGTCAACTCAATTCTATATTAGCTGGATGACTCCTTGTATATGTTCCTAGCCCCTCTTTTTCCTTCTTGAAGTCAAACCTCGACAGGAATGACAGCAGCATGCTTCAACGACACAGCATGTCTTTGAACTATTAAGTCACCTAATCAGAACCCATGAACGGGCTCACAAAGTAAACACGCTTGTTACCAAGCCTGAAGACCTGAGTTGGATCCCTGAAATCCACTGGGAGGGGAAATCAACTCCTCCAAGTATCCCCTGACCTCCACACATATGCATAAGACCCCTAAATGAATAAATGCAAAAAGGCTTTTTAGAGAGCAATCACAATTAACCAGATGCTGAATCTATACACCCCAGCAAACTTGTGTAGCGTTAAAGTCGTCATTCGGAAGATACTGGGGAGCGTTGCACTGGCTTTCACTCTTTTCACTACCAAGCAGACTTCTATACACTTATTTTCCACCACAATGGTAAAGTATGAGCAAACCAGAACTGTAAAACCAATGAACTTTATATCGCCTCTTTCATGACTCATATCCATACCCAGTTAATTTTGGTGCGTGATTTTTTTATTTGCATTTTTAAAACATAAAAGTGTTTATAAAATTAAAAAAAGTAGTCAAGCAATCAAATCACACACACAGTAAGGTAAGAAGCCGAGTGCTGAACTCTGTCCCATCGGGGCTCTAGGAGGCCATCCAGAAATGAACCAGACAGGGCAGGGCTCTGTGTTCCCAGCTAGTGATGAGAACTGGTTCCCTTTCCTTCTCTAGGCTGTTGTGCTGGCATCTCTAACGTTGCTGCTTAGCTAGCTGCCTAGTGACTTCTATTGGTCTGACCATCATTTGTGTCCTGGGGAAGAGAGCAGTTCCTCTGAGGCTCTTATGTACAGCTCACTTCAACCGCTTTGTCTAAGTTTTAGAAATGGTGGTGAATTCCACACCCAGCCAGCACATCTTTTTTTTCTCCTTAGCACACTGTGGTTAAACAAGCAAATCAAACAACAACAACAAAACCAGGGTAGTTGCTCTCTAAAGAGGGATGCTGAAGCTGTGAAGAATAACCTACAGAGCAGTTTTGGGTCATTCGGGAGAGCACTTGGCGCTCTAGGAGAGGGTGTGTTTAAATACAGCCTTTGACTTTGCAGTCAGACACAGCAGCAAGCCTCTCTAGTTTGAGGTTGGCTTTCACCAACCCCTGCACCCAACCACTGCTTTGGTTTCTTCTTAAGACTTTAAGAGGAAAAGATCAGTCAGTCTTGCTCAGGGTTGGTTCCAAGCACCTGGCACACACATGAATAAATGTTTGTTGAATAAATACATACAGTGAAAGGAGAGCTTAGATCAGTTGGGACCAAGATAATATCTATGTTGTGATTTATTCATTCAAAGGATGATGCTCGAGAAACGAAAGGTTGGTAGTCATCATTAGATCGGAGGCTTCCGCGTAACTGTGCAGAGTGGAATCTGGGGGCACTTGCTGGTTTTTGTCCAGCCAGAAGAAGAAGGAGGAGGGTTTCAGGTAAAATATCCAAAAATCAGGGAAAGAACAGCTGGAACTGGATGAGAACAGCAAACAGATAAGGAGGAGAGGAGACTCCGATGGGGTGTGTGGTGAGCGCTCACCAGTGTCCAGAGAACTTCCCATAAAATGTCATCAACTACGTTGCTGTCATGGGATACGGCCAGATTCAAAGTATAACTCTGGGGCGTTTTCAACACAGAATAACAAGTGTGAATGCAGGAGGGTCTTTCTTGGAGCAGACAGTCCAGGGTGAAATGGCCAGAGAAATACAACCTTGAACTGTAATATAAAAGAACTTGGATGAGTGCACAAGGCATCATTGACTTTAGACATTTGGTGAGCACTTAGTGCCAGGCACGTGTGGGGCCCTAGTGTTACTGTGGCAAGCAGGGACTCTAGCTCCCTTATGCTCAAGGAGAGAGAGGTATTGCCTATGACAAATAAGCTTCATAGGAGACAGGAATAGAGGGTTGGTAATGTGATCATAGAAAGGAATGGAGTTCTACATTAACTAGGTTGTCAGTACTGGCCTCTCTGAGTGGCTGCTGAGCTAAGAGCTGAAGGATGAGCAGAAGCCAGCCTGCCTAGGAGAGGAATCCTCCCCACACCCCCGTGGGCCAGCCATAGGTATAAGGTAAGTGATGGTGAGGAAGGCAGTGCCTGGGTCAGTGAAGCAGGGGTTGGGTTAGACAGCCAGAGAAGCATCTGCAAGGATAATGGGTTGACTGGCAAGGATGCTGGGAAGTTGGCTGGAATGCAAAGGTAAAATGTAATCACAAGGCAAGGGGCCTTGACATACACTGTCTCTGGGGGCAAGGCTCTTAAACACTGGCCCTCCAGGGGGCAGGAAATAATGTAGTCTGGCTAATTGCCCATAGGGATGGCTCCTTACATTAATGTAAAACTAGGGATTATCTAGCCCCAGATGTAAATGAAAAGGGCACAGTGGGTCACTGGTTTTTCCAAGACTCTTCTCACTTGAGGTTGAAGCAAAAATGCCAATTACCCTCATTTCAGCCCAAAAGACATGGGAGGGAGAAAACACTGGAGAATTGTGATTCCGACTGACTTGAAGATCATAACCACCTCCCCAAAATTAAGAGCGGAGGGGGGGGAACTCCTTTGCTCTTGGGACCTCAAGTGATTAGAAAGAGTTGTTATTTGGCTGATTTTCACACTTCATTAGCATATGCATGATTTAATGAGGAAACATGCTGGTGTGGGGGCTGGCACAGCAAGGGCAGCTCTCCCTACCCACATTCTAGAAACTGGGGCAGCAGCACCGGGAGTACTTAATTACGCCAACAAGGCAACTGAGATTATTGCAGAGAGGGAAGAACACATGATGGAGTCTTGGATGAGCAGAAAGACACCAGTGTCTCCCTCCACCCAGGAGCACTCCTGTGCTCACAGCCCAGGGTGTTAGTGCCTCAGGACTCCCCCCAAAGGCAGAGCACCAGGATGATTTCATTTGCTAAAACCAAGAGTGAAGCGTTATGAATGCCTACATTCTTCCTGACGCCGCCGAGGAGTGGAAGAAGGGAGTGGGGTGAAGCTTTGTGGAAACAGAATAAAATGAACTCTTGAAGCAGAGTCTGGCCTTCCAATATCAATTCCGGTTTTTCAGATTAGCTCCAAAAGAAAAGCAGCAAGGACAAGGGTCCTACCCAAAGCTTCAAAGTCATTAATCTTTAGTTTTCTGTTTATTCCAGTAACAACAACAACAAACCAAAAAACCAAAACCCTTCCAAGGAAGATGAAATAACAGGCAAGGCATAGTTAGGCTACTTATGACAGAAGGATGGACCAGGCACAGCCAACAGCCTTTCTGGACTTGTAATTGGCGCATGTCCTTCAGAAGCACAGATATAGGACCCAAGCAAAGCTGAGTACAGCAATAAGGATCTTTCTGAAATGAAGGGGCAATGAGAAGTGACAGTACCAGAAAAGAAAAAAAAAAGTCACACCTGTGTTCATGATCCTACAAGCCTGAGAGAGTGATTAGAACTACAAAGTCTAGAGAGTTTGAAAGGTGCAAATCTAAACCTGAAGTTATCTGGTACTATCCTTAGTCCCTTTACTATCCATTTATTGTATATGATCTAACAGCCCTTTGGACTACCATGAAAAACCTCTGGAAATTAGCTTAACACAGACCATTAGCCTCTGCCAACCCAAAAGCTGAGACTGTCATCAGACACATCTTGACGTCCCTCCCCTCTGCTGTCACCTGCCTCCCTGCTGTCCCCTATCCAATGCTTTGATTTATGAGTTTTGTTCCATGGCTGTAGAGATGCACACAAGCACCTGCATGGTAGAATACATCATTCCAGGCAGCCTGAATCTGTTTCTGGGCCAGTGTCACTCATATCTGGCACAAAATAAACTACCTCTTCTTTTCTTAAGGTTCTTAAGAAAATCCTTTTTCTTTTCATCTCAGTTCCATCTGGTGTGTGTGTGTGTGTGTGTGTGTGTGTGTGTGTGTTATAGACCTGAGCTAATCTGTGTAACCCATGCACACTGGAAAAGTGATTGTTTCAGGCATTAAAACAAATCCACCTTGGATGGATAAAAGTTATGTCCGGACTTCCGCCGCCCTAGGAAGACCATCCCAGCAAACTCCTTTTGCTCTTTTCACACCCCCTGCTTGAAGCTCTCCAAACACGTCAAACACGTTCATACCTCTGCTTCTGCAGACGCTATCCCACTTCTTGGCTGAATGAAGGAATCCATCATCTCTTCCATCTGTTATTTTGGCTTGAATCCCCAAACCTTATGCTACCGCATTTAACTCAATAAACACGCAGTCACTGCTATTACCCCAGAACACTGCCTGTCCTCTGTTTCCGCCAAAGACTCCACACCCCCACCCACCTTGTGTTCACACTCAAGGGAAGTTTGAGAAGTGTGACTCTTCCTCTGTCAGAGAGAATTCTACCTTGGTTAACTTCAACTACTTCATATCACTGAGAAGCAAGGGATCAAGGAAGGAGTGGATTCTAAATAGCACTGTTGTTAGGAGATATTTCATAATGGTTTAAGGCAAAGATGGGACGTACCACACTGTGGCAGTCAACCTCATGCTGTGAGCTCAGAGCTTATAATAGCTGCCAGGTATCCATAGGGAGCAGAGCAGAGAGACGGCTGACCCAGGACCACAGACCCAAGGACTGGATCAAGTCTTATCTGAACTATTTCCTTTTTTAATTTCTAAGTTGTAAATGACATTTGTTTAAAAACAGGTCTTGCTCTGTAACCCAGGCTGATTTGAAACCCCACCTAAATCCCAGGCTATCTTCAGACTGAAGGAGAGTACGGGTTTGAACCACCACACTGGGCACCAAGTTTTAAAAGCAATGATGATGCAGAACACACTTGCATGCTTAAAAATACCACACACACCATCACAGTGTGTCATACATGAAATGGATCAGACTCAAGATCAATGATAACAGTCCCAAAAAGCAGGAATTGACTGCTGCTTCAACACAACACATTTTTGAAAATTACAGAACTGAAAGTTGTGAAGATTTCTACGGGGGCAAAGTCCATTCTTCCACATGACTTTAGCTTAAAAGCATTTGGAAAACAACAAACAAACAAGTGGTTGTTTTTGGTTTAGTTGGTTGGTTAGTTGACTGGCCATTCCCCCTCCCCCTTTAATTTTGCTTTGAAATAGGGTCATATTATGCAGCCTAGGTGAACAGCAAACTGACTATCTTCCTGCCTCAGCTTCTCTGGTGTTGGGATGACAGGCATACACTACCATGGCCAGTACAGTGTGTTTTAGGCAGCTGTACGAACTAGAAACATTCTACAATAAAGAAGAGTTCTGAGGTGTGATCCCTCCAGCTTGCCTCTGGTATAAGATTATACCAAGTTATAAGCAAAATGTCACCTTGTCCAAAGGTCTATGGTAGTGGAGGCTCAAGCTTGTGATGGGGAAGATGAACATGACACCTATTCCACAGCAAGAATAGCACACACAACACATTTGTGTACACACACACACGTACACACGTGTGTGTGCACATACCCAAAGTTCCAAGATGCACACACACAGAACATTAAAAGCACCACTTGATGTGGTCTAAAAGACTGGACAGGTAACTATTTCAACTTTTAGAATGAATACGTGAAAAAAGCCCATTTTCTCAAGTCTTCGGTTAGATTTGATTGGTAGTTCATATGCTGGACCCATATTGGTATATATACACAATGGAGTATTACTCAGTGGTAAAAAAAACAACAACAATAACATCTTGAAATTTGCATGCAATTTCAATGCAAAAAACGCTCCATCCTAAGTGAGGTAACCCAGACCCGGAACAATGATCATGATATGTACTCACTCAGAAGTGGATACTAACTGCAAAGCAAAGGATAACCAGCCTATAATCCATAACCCCAGAGAAGCTAAGTAACAAGAAAAACCCTAAGAGAAACACATAGAGATCCTCCTGGGCAGGGGAAATAGACAAGAAATTGGGAAAAATTGGGAGCATGGGTGTGGGAGAAGAAGGAGGGTAGAAGGGGAGGAGGAGGTGAGAAGGAGTGGGTAGAGGAGAACTTGAGGGAAAAGATAGTCAAAATGGGGGAAGGACAGACACGGAGAGCAAAGAAAGAGCTATCTTGATTGAGGGAGCCATTATGAAGCTAGCAAGAAAGCTGGTACTAAAGAAATTCCCAGGAATCCACAAGGATAACCCCAGCAAGACCCTGTTTTTATGTTTATAAAAATAAAGGTAAACAGAATTTCCAGAAATAATTTTAGCTTCTTGAACCAAATAATTCCTGATCCAAACAATGCTGCAAAAGATAACTATCCTGCAGACCTTATGACAAACAAAGATAGGGCTGAGCGAACCAATGGAGGTCCTCGTATCCATCAGATGCCCTTAAGGACCTTGCTGTAAGAGTAAGCTTCCTAGGTGGCTACTGTTTTGGATCTGAATTAAAAGATACTGACTGGGTAGAACTTTGGAATGACATTTGATTTGCATCATGGGAAATTCTAAACATTTTGAGCAAAATTACCATACTTTGATTTCCTTCTAGTTGATAACTCTCCACGTAAAGAGATTGATAAATCCGACTGTAATTCAGCTGTGCATTCACAGTTCAGACTGACCGAAGGGAGATATCCATCCAAAACTAATGACTGCAGCTTAGCTTGGATAACTAGTCTGATGTGCTTTATAGACATCTTTCGTCTTTTTCGCCAACCATAATCAATCTCCTATTCTGATTCTTACATGCATTCCTATCGGTAAATGAAATGGTTTTGAACACTGCCCATCAAGCGCTAAGCCCTGACTAAAAAACTAGTGTGTGTAGGAAGGTTATACCCTGCGTGTCTCACTGGAGATACAAGCTTAGTCAGATGTCTTTACTAAAGAGGGTGGCAGAGCACCGTAGCATTTAACGTATGCGTGCAATTGGCTCTCCTTTGTCATAAACTGCAAAGCAGAGCTGTAAATAAGGTGGGTTGCTGTGAATGCCTACTTCTTTAGCTCTGTCCAAACAGACAAGTACAGAAATGCTTGGAAACCCACATATCACTCCAGTAATTTGACAGTTGGATAAACTCAGACAAACAGGTGGAAAATAGCTACTATTTGCTCCCAGTTTGGGTAAAATCTCCCGCCTCTACCAAATACTGCTTCCAAATGCTGCTGCATCTATTGCTTTCTGTTTCTATTTGGGGTTTGAAAATAGTTCCTTCAAATTGTCTCTGTTTAAATAATGTGACTAATCATACATCAATATGGTATAGTTTCAGTTTAACTGAAGAATTTCTTTTCACAAATCATTGACTCATCCAACTTACTGGTTTCATTAGGATATGGTCAAATGGAATAGAACTGGTACAGTTCCTGGGGGAATCAGCATAAAGATCTGCAAGAAATTAAAGATACTACAATTTGGCTCAACTCCGCCATACCTAGACATACACCTTGAGGAATCTAAGTCAGATTTTAATGGAAAACCTTGCCCATCCATGTTAACGAAGATGTGCTACTTTCTTTTTTCATCAACTTGAATCAGGCTAGGGTCATCTGGGAAGAAGGGATCTTAAAGGAGAAGACACCTTGTAGGCAAGTCTGTAGGATGCTTTCTTTCTTTCTTTTTTTTTTTTTTGGTTTTTTTTTTTTTTGAGACAGGGTTTCTCTGTAGCTTTGGAGCCTGTCCTGGAACTAGCTTTTGTAGAACAGGCTGGCCTCGAACTCACAGAGATCTGCCTGCCTCTGCCTCCCGAGTGCTGGGATTAAAGGCGTGGACCACCACCGCACAGCTAGGATGCTTTCTTGATTGATGATTGACGTGGAAGGACCCACCTCACTGAGTGTGGTGCCATGCTTGGGCTTGAGGTCCTGGATACTATAAAAAGTAGGCAGAGCGAAGAATGGGGAGCAAGGCTCTAAGTAGTATTCTTTTGTGGCCTCTGCATCAGTTCCTACTTTCAGGTTCCTGTCCTGTTTGAGTTCCTGGCCTGACTTCCTTTGATAATGAGCTGTGGTGGAAGCGTAAACTGGAATAAACTGTTTCCTCCATGAATTGCTTTTGGTCGCGATGCTCTATCACAGCAAAACCCTAAGACAAGAGGGATGACTCACAGTAGCCAAGATATGGGACCAACATTGACATATTAACAAATGAATGGATAAAGGAAATGTCACACACACACACACCACACACATATATGCACAAGTTTATTTAGTCATAGAACATAGTGAAATTACAATGTTAAGAAAACTAAGGGAAGAGAAGGTAGTGGTAGGGAGAGGAAGGGGATGAGGGAGGGACTGGAGTGAAGATGAGTGACTAAGAAAATGCCACTGATTAAAAAAAAAAAAAAAGAGCACATTGATAAAAAAGAGTGGGTGCTACAGAGCTTGGCTAGCGTGGGAGGGACCAAGATTTAGAACTGCCTAAATAAACAAAGAGTGTCAAGCAGTTTAAAACAAAAACCAAAGAAAGAAAACACAAACGGAATCCGAAGCAAGGAAGTCAAGACAGCAGCAGTTTCTAACCCGCTACACCCTTTCCCATTGAAGTAGGATCACGTCTACTTATCACTGTTTTCAGAGTTTTAAATAGAGAAATGTGTAATGCCAGGTACCACGCAGGAATATGTGTACCCTAAAATTGTATCATTACATTTTAAATATGGAAGTATAATATTTTTTGAGGTAACAATAAATATTTAAAAACATGGAGCAGAAGGTTCAAACACACAGATAATATACACGAACATGTTTTAATAATTAATTACTATTTGAACCACACTGTACTTTCAGGACTCAAGACCTAAAGCAATATAAGCTATACAAAGGAAAACATAAATAATAGTTTCAGTCAAGCTTTATTTTTATTTTATTATTTTTTGTTTTATTAAAAAAAAACAAAAAAAATCTTTTTTTTTTATTTTACATACCAATCCCAATTCCCATTCCCCCCTCCTCCTGTTTCCTCTACCTTTCGCTCACCCCCACTTCCCATCCACTCCTCAGAGAGGGTAAGGCACATTGTTTTGAGGAAGGTCCAAGACCCTTCCTACTATATCTAGGCTGAGCAAAGTATCCCTCCAAAGAAAGGTTACAAAAAGCCAGTACAAGTAGTAGGGATAAATCCTGGTTCCACTGCCAGTGGCCCCGCAGTTTGTCCCAGCCAACTGTCACTCACATTCTCAGGGCCTAGTTTGGTCTTATGCTGGTTCCTTCCCTATTCGGCCAGAGTTGGCAGCCTACTGAATGGGAAAAGATCTTCACCAACCACACATCAGACAGAAAACTGATCTTCAAAATATACAAAGAACTCAAGAAATTAGACATCAAAATACCAAATAATCCAAAGAAAAAATGGGGTACAGATCTAAACAGAAGGATCTCAAAAAAGCCAAAAGACTCTTAAGGAAATGCTCAACATTCCTAGTCATCAGGGAAATGCAAATCAAAACAACTCTGCAATACCATCTTACATCTGTCAGAATGGCTAAGATCAAAAACACCAATGATAGCTTATGCTGGAGAGGATGCAAGGTAAGGGAACACTCCTCCATTGCTGGTGGGAAACTTGTACAATCAGTCCGGAAATTAGGATGTTGGCTTCTCAGAAGATTGGGTATCAACCTAGCTCAGGATCCAGCAATACTACTCTTGGGCATATACCCAAAGGCTGCTCAATCATACTACAAGGACATTTGTTCAACTATGTTCATAGCAGCATTGCTTGTAATAGCCAGAACCTGGAAACTACCTAGATGCCCCTCAATCAAAGAATGGATAGATATAAAGAAAATGTGGTACATTTACACGATGGAGTATACATTTACACGATAGCAGTAAAAAGCAATAACATCTTGAAATTTGCATGTAAATGGCTGAACTAGAAAAAACATCCTGAGTAAATTACACCAGACCCAGAAAGAAGAGCATGGTATGTACTCACTCAGAAGTGGATACTAGCTGTAAAACAAAGGATAACAAGCCTATAATCAATGACCCCAGAGAAGTTAAGTAACAAGGAGAACCCTAAGAGAAACATATATAGATCCCCCTGGGAAGGGGAAATGAACAAAATTTCCTGAGAAAATTGGGAGCATAGGTGTGGGTGAAGAAGGAGGGCAGAAGGGGAGGAGGAGGGGGGAAAGGGGAGGATAGAGGAAAACTTGAGGGAATGGGATAGTCAAGATGGGGGAAGGATAGAGACAGAGAACAAGGGAAGAGCTATCTTGATTGAGGGAGCCATTATGGGGCTAGCAAGAAAGCTGGTACTAAAGAAATTCCCAGGAATCCACAAGGATGACCCCATCTAAGACTCTAAGCAATAGTGGAGAGGGTGCCCGAATTGGACTTGCCCTGTAGTTAGATTATTGAAGACTATCTTAAATATCACCATAGAACCTTCATCCAGCAACTGATGGAAGCAGAGACAGAGAACCACAGTGGAGCACTGGGCTGAGCTCCCAAAGCTCAGTCGAAGAGTGGAAGAGTGAGATGGATGGATCTAGAATCTATATTACACCAAGTGAGAGCCACAGACGAATGTGACATGATCTCACTTCTCTGTGAATTTTATTAAAGCTGAAGGCAATGAAACAGAGTGAAGGGTGGTTACCAGGAAAATAGGTGGGTAGGATGAAGGAGATGGGGAGATACTGGCATTCATTTAACAATGAAAAAAATCCAGATTTGATGACTTAATGATCTCGATACTTAAAGTTTCTGAAGAGCGGAGGTTAAATATTTCTCCTCCCCTCACACATGTGCATAACAGACAAAAGAACAATCAAGTTTTAATTATAAAAGGAAATAGATTGGTTAATCTGATGGCTGTATTCATTTCACCTTGAATGATGGCATTTCAAAACATCCAGTTGCATACTGTTGGCTTATACAGTTCTTAACCATTGTATATCAATAAAAATAGTCAGTTTGAACATAAAAAAGATTAGATGGACATAAAATGCATATAAAACAATGAAGAGTCACAGCACACAATTATCTCTGCTGCATGCATGCTCAAAAGCCAGAGACATGTGTGCACATAATGTGTGTGCACAGAATCTGGCACTGTTTTTTGCCACTCTGCACTTGCACTCAGCTGCCTAACAGTGCCTCATAAGCATCTCTGCCCCGGCAGCCATTCATTCACTGAGGTTTACTGCTGACTCACAGGATGTGGCACCAATGATGAGAACATTGCCCACACTACCTAGCAATGACCCTCAATCCAGGGAAGATGTCAGAGGTCCAGCAGTGCAGTATTCTTACTCATTAGGGGGAGTTAGAGACACAGGGACACTTCACGATGGATCTGTACATTGGTAAAGTTTAGTGTGCATAGGTGATCTGTGCCCATGCTTCTAAGTCTGTATACATCTGTTTCCCAGCTAGCTCATTATCAAAGACAGAGTCATCATAAAGGATCAAGTAGGCAAACCAAGTGACCCACCTGGTTGCACTAGGTACAACCAGGTGGGTTGAGGGACAAGTTTAGATTTTAAAATGAAACACTATTTCCCTGGCATCTCCCTGTTCTGGTAGTTGAGGGGCAAACATTCCCTTTCTTTGAATGTATCTTCTTATCATGTCTGACATGCCATGCACTCCATCTAGAAGCCTTGAGTAAACTGAGTCAAGAAAGATGTTTTCCAGTTAGGTACATTATACTGTATCTCCAACAAATGTTATAGCAGGGAGCCTACCCATAGCTGATGGATCAATAAAGATTTGCTTTGTTGAATGAGCACACAAATGTACAGTTTAGGCAGTCCCCTCTACGAGTCCCAGGGAGAAAACTCAGAAAGCCTGTATTCCTAGGTACAATTTTGTCTCACAGCTTCCAAGTCTGGCCAGGATACACAAGCCTTCTTCAGGCCACTGCTGACCACCTAGCACCTCATCATCATATGGCTTATCCAGTAGGGATCTGCATCCTTCAAGTAAAAGAGTACCAGTGAAACACTTCACAAAGTACTTGGGCATCAACCCTTTGCTAGACCCCAGTGTTCCTGCTGTGTCATCACTGCACTAGAGTGGTTTCACTGTGGTCCATGCAATGAGAGGCCCCAGTCCATTGTCTCCCCCAGAACACAACACTCTCTGATAGGCACTAAATGCTGCTTCAGCTTATGTGATATTCAGGGAGTTGAGGGTGCCCCATCTGTGGATCTTTCCTATCATATAAAGCAAATAATTGCTTTTGAAAATGCATCCATGCCACTATTGCTAATTTTTTCATTTGTCCAAGCTATGCCACTAACAACCTCTGGGTATTTACATAGTGTATTTGATTATGCAGTGGTTTTGTGTGTATTTGATTATGCAGTAGTTCTGTGTGTACGGGACTATTACAAAGCGGGTCTGTGTACACTAAATTCACAGCCCTGATTTTTCAAATACATTCCCTTGCTTTGTTTTCCTCAGCCTCTATTTTTAGCAACAGGCCAATAACACCAGTCTTTCAGGCCTCTGGAGGGATTAATGTTCTTACGTGCTGGAAAGCTAGAGGAAGCTGTATCCATGCTGAATAGAACACGATATATTTTGAATTCTGTGCTTAAAGAGATCTCTCTGCTGTGCATTTCACTCAGGCTCCCAGCAGCTAAGCTTGTGACTGCCATCAAATGGAGTTAGTGACCAGGCAGCGGCTGTCTTGTGAGCTCTACAGTAAGGGGCACACCTGAGAACCTAAATTTTAAAACATTCCCCTCTTTGTTATCTCTGGTTGTTTGTTTGAGAGCCTGACACTATGATTGGGGCAGAAGACTCCAACACACGAGTGCAGTTTTCCTTTTACCATGGCAGAAAGCTGCCACCTTGAGATGTAGGCTTAGCTCCTGGAGTGAAAAGCTTGACAAGTGCTTTTGAAAGTTATACTCTGTCGACATTAAAATCAGCAGCTAGTCCAGGTATGATGCAGTTCACAGGAAGCAGAGGCAAGGAAATATCTGAATTTGAGGCTCGCCTGGTCTGCATAGCCAGTACCAGGCCAGCCAGAACTACCGTGAGGGCCTTGTCTAAACATGAAATAAAAACCAATAGTAAAAATTCAACAACCGTTAACACAGCCTAAACGTGTGGGTGCTAAGTGGCAATGAATATTTACTCAGAACATAGCCCCGTGCAGGAACACAGCCACTTGCTTTGCTAGAACTGGATCTTTGAACTTCATCAATGACTTTACGAAGCACTAGAATTCTAGATGGGGAAATGTAGCTTTAAATTAAAAGTTGGCTTTCTCCAGGGAACACAAAACCCAAGGGAAATCACAGACTCCAGTCCACGTCTGCTCGATTCCAGAGTTTGCCCCAAGTTATCCATTGTGCTTTCTCTTCCCTTGAGTCTCATTTCACAGAATCTGTTCATGCGTATCTTCCCCAAGCTCAGTCAAACTTGACAAGGTTTGAGACTGAACACGACCTTACACCCAGAGATGGGTGATGGACACAGGAGCCTTGAGAAAACTTTTCGGCTCTAAGGAGGATGTCTGTTGATCCTCGTTCTAGGTCAGGCAGAATAAAACTACGGCCAAAGAAAGTTTTTCTTCCTCCTCAACTGTTAACAACTGCTAAGTGGGTCAATAGACTATTCATTAAATGATGGAAGTGATCTAGGTTCTTATATCAAATCTTAGTCTGTAACTATGGCTATATTTTTCCTGGTCTTTGTCTTTAATAATTATAGCAGGCTAATTTAAATATGAATAAAGTAAACACTGTAACAAAAAGGGGAGAAGAGAGAGAAAGTGCTCATGCATGAAAGGAGGTTGGGCTGTGGTGGTGTTGGGAGGGGTTGTCTATTTACTTTTGGTTAAATGCCAGCACTGTAAGTGTCTGAGGTCACTAAGAGAGACATGAAACCAATTAGGGTTTCTTAGCTTTTGCCTGTGTTGTGCCTATGCATACTGCACACCCATACTATACGGTTTTGCAGGGAACTATGGATGGATGCAGGCACTCTACCATGCTATACAATGGCTTGGTGCCAAAATCCTGGGACAACACATGTCCACTTTTCAGACTTGGGTTAAAAGTGCCACAACTCAAAAGAATGGGGTGAACAAAAGAGTAAGAGTGGGAGCAAAGCCTGAATCCTAGTAATTACCATCAGAAGCTGAAGGGAAAAAAAAATACAACTGCCTAATCTCTACAGCACTGTGCTAATGGCTGCAACTGTAATTCCTGCATATTTTAACAGATGTTCTGTTTATAAAACTGCAAACAGATTTAGGGTTATGAATAAAGTCAGAAGGCCCTGGAGATGTTTCTTTGTATGATTAACTGACCACAGGCCATTTGTTTTACAACAAAGATGCTCAATGATCCATGGTCCATGATTTATACCAGCCCATGTGTACTAATGGCGGATGTCTCCATGGTACTTCTCATTAGCATGGGAAGGCAGATTGGAGGAGAACAGATTATGGGAATAGCTCCCCCATTGCTCGATATGATAGTTCATTAGTGAGTGTAGAGTCAATCTCAAAGAAAACTAAAATAATCAAAAGCTGGATTTGAAAAATTATAACAATTAAGGAACTCAATTTGATGATGAAAGAATATGGCTTTGAATAGTCCCAGCTTTAGATGCTTTGATTAGCTGGAAATGAGAGGATGTTCTATGTTTGCTAAGTGAAAGACAAATCATATTAATATTTCTGATAATAGTAAAGTCGCATGCCTGACTGCTGTTCGTCAACTAACTACACACAGGCAGTCTGTTCTCACGCTGTGCGATCTCTATGGACTAGAGGTAGGCATCAGGGTTGGGAGGCTCCCAGGATCCTGGATACCTTTTTTTCTTTCTGATGATGCTTCCATTTCTAAGTTTGTATCTCACATGTTCTTCTCATAAAATGTGCTGTTTAACTCATTTGTACTGATGCTTCTTTACTTCATGGTCCTTATATGTGCTCATTGTTTCATTACATTGTAAGTTTTAAGACTAAATAGTCCACAGGTAATTTGTTTTCTAGTCTAAATTCCTAAGAAAGTATCTGATAGGCTCAATTTTTTCTTTCTCTTTTTGGCATGAGAGGGAGGGGAGGTGGAGTGCTTGGAGTCTAATGTCACCTAAAGAATGACAATTGGTTTTGTTTCTGAACCCTTTCCCCCCCCTATACAATCAGATCCCTTTTCCAAGAAAATGAAATTTCATACCTTCATTTTCACCAACAGATGATGAGATAAAGGAGAAACAGAACACACATACACAGAGGTATACACATGCACACCCAGATGAACACACATGAATACACACCCGTCCCTACAATGCACAGATACACACATACACATGAACATGTACACACATAATATAATAGTATAATCTCTCTATAAAGAAGGCATTCTGATGTTTCCATTAACATGTGCAAGTTCATTTATGTGTAAATTCTAAAAGATTCAAACTCAGCTGGGTGTAGTGTCTCATTTCTGAAGTCCAACACTAAGAAGGCTGAGGCAGGAGGATTGCTGTGAGTTCACTGGACTACATAGTGAGTTCCAAGTCAACTTGGGCTATAAAGTGAGATCCTATTGCAACAAAACACCCCAAAATATAAATAAATAAATAAATAATAAACAATCCAGAAAATTGTTAAACTTAGAGTCCATGGGCCTTGGTTGGGTTTAGGGGATGAGGAACTGTGAGTCCAAGGGTGTCAAGGGTCAGTTATATAGGATGGTAATATTCTGTAGAGATAATGAACAGCAATATGTCTGTAACTAACACCACTGAACTCCATCCTTGAAATCTTCCAGGCAAGGAGAGCGAAAGTGACAATCACCACACACCCACACACCTACCCAAAGGGACTGTTAACTCTGGGAGGAATTTGATCCATTAATTAGCTTGATTGTGACTTATTTCACAGTGCATCAAATTCTTAAGTAGCATCCCTGGAAGTCAACAAAAGAACTGGACAAAAGCAGTAACTTCTATAAACCTTTGAGTAGAGGCTAAGTGGATCAGATTCCCCAAGATGAGAAAACTACCGGTGGCACATCCAGCACATCCTAAGGAGAGAGAAGGGCTCAGGTTGTGCTGCGAAGATAACCACCTTTGCCTTTGATTAGTTGGGGAGCAGTATTGGTAAAAGATAGTTTTATTTGCACTTCATGAAGGAAACACAATACTCTACTCCATAAAGGTGTTGGAAGTACGAGAGGCATGGACAGTGAAGCCACAGTGAAATGCCAGCTGTTATCCTAATCCTATCGATACAGGTTACTAACATCAGATTTTATATATATATATATATATGTGACCCCGAATATGGAGGTGAGGTAGAGCTCTAAGTGGCCCCAATTAACCGTACTGGAGTAAGAGTGAAGAGAAGCTGTGCACATCTGCAATTCAAATCAGCTTGGGTAAGTCTATTCTGACTGTGAGTAGGCAGAGCAGACTCCTCAACTGGTTGCAAATGAGGAGGGGCTTTGTGTTTTACAGAGGTTAACAGTGGGCAGGCAGATGCCCTGAACCTTCCTCGAAAGATCTTTACCATTTGTGTGAGAGTTCCTGAAACTCAAAGGCAACATTTGACTCGAAGGAACTCACACATTTCAGACCTGTTTGCAGCTTCAGACCCCCTTTCTCCCAGTCTGGCTTTCCTTAATTTCTCCAGGACGTATAGAGCCTTCCATTCAAAATGTCTGGGTCAATCTCAACATCTGGCACAGACTCCAAAATTTGGTGGATAATTAAATTCTACCCAAGAACTCAACAGGGGGTGGCAAATGAAAACCCGGGGGCACTTGCCTGGCTCTGGAAGTTTCATTTGTGTGCAAATTATGACTACGTGTTTGTGGGTACAGGAAAATTATTGAGTGCTTCTAAAACACCATCTCACTCCATCTGTTGCCAAAGTTCACATCAAGTACCAAATTCAAGCGAGGAGAATGAGCTACACAAAAACAAACTTGCACTCTGAATTTCAATGTCACTGGCGATGCAAACAGACACACTTAAACTTGTTCTAAAACTGCTGAAGCCCTGGGACTTGTACATTGATCCAAGTTATTTAAACAAGACATGGCGTTTCCTACAAGAGGGTTTTAGCAGCAGGTTAGTAAACAGCTTTCCTTCATTTTCACACCCCAAATGATGGTGAGAGGGAGCTAAGGATTTTGTGAGGTCTCTCTCTGTAAAGGGAAGACTTGGAAAAATGAGAGATCAGACCTTCATGTTTGACCCAAGACACATAAGCCAGCATCCATTTTGCAAATGTGTTGAGGCAAAAGGATGTTGGGGGTGATTGGAAGGACTCCAGACTGGCTATTAGAATTCAGTTTCAGATGCATTTTGCTCCTTATTAAATTAATATAAAGCCAGGGGTTAAAAGCAGAGCCCTATGGAATGTTCTTGTTGTAAAAGCTAGGGTGCTGGGGAACACTAGAAATACAGTCAGCTTGTGGGTGTGTATGAACTACGAACGCATGCTGCTCAGGCACACACCCATTACCGTCTGTACCTCTCAATGCTCCCCAGGTACTTCTGTGGATGCAGAATCGGGGCACCTTTAAAATGTATGTTGTACGAGCAAACCACAGGCGACTCGTAATGCACCATTTTCTTACATTATTTTTCAGTACTATATGAAATTCATTATTAAGACTCATGTAAGCCTCATGTGGGAGAATGGGCCAGCGCAGATTTTATCAGCCACATTTGTTAACTTTAGTGCAGCGGAGACACTTTTAAAGATAAAGGCCATTAATGTTTCAGCACATCATTAAATTTAAATTCCGAACTGAGCACTGTTATAAGTGAGAATCCCACCAGTTTTAATTGGGCATTTAATAACAATTCTCTATGTGAAAAAAAGTACTGGATGTTGGAAAGAAAAGAAAAGACCCACAATGGAACGAATGTTTGAGAAATACTATATTCTAGCTCAGTCATGTGGTTTTAGTGAGTCAGATTTAGGAACACCCTATGTTACGTGTAGTTCCTGAAAACACAAAGACAGTTTGACCTAACCAGACTGGGGTGATAGGGTGGGATAATGTGGTCCAGAACAAGCACAATGATTTTCAACTTGTCACTTAGAAATGACATTTCCTGGGCCTCACTTTTCCCATTTACAAACTAGAGCAAAGTCATCATCATCATCATCATCATCATAATCATCATCATCATCATCCAGGGTTAAATAGCCATCTCTTACAGAACATTCAATGTATGCCAGACATTGCTATAGATAGCTTGAGAACTTTTATTTAATCCTCATTATATGCTATTTTTAAAGAGAGGAACCAAGACCTAAAGACCAGCAATGACTCGCTGCAGGCATCACTACTAGCACTCAAAACCAAATTCACTGTTCCCCTGCCCTGTGTCCTCCATGCCCACCCTTGGCCCATGGACTGTCTTCTCAATTACACTGTAAACATCCCGAGAGCCAGCCAGGGCTATGACTTGAGACACAATAGTTGCCAAATGAATGAGTGTATCACCTGAGGTTGTTTAGGAAGACGGAAATCGGATGCTGCTCAGAAGCTGTGTGTCCCTTAGAAAGCTTAAATGAAACACAGGGCAAAGGTGTGGGAATTCTAACGTGACTAATATGCTGGCCACTAAACCCTTAAGCCTGGGACAAAACCTGTAAGACAGAGTAATTGTAAAACTTTGCCAGTGGCCTATCAAACAAAGCTACAGGCAGTGAAGTAGAATGTTCAGTGGTTTCCACTGCACGGTCAGTTCTAAAGGAGGGAGTCTGGGAATGAGCAGAACAGCCTAGTTGGGGGTGGTTTTCGCATCTAACGTTTTGCTGCTATAAGGCTGTTGGGTTCCGAGGGGGCAGCACCAATGACAGCAACTTGCTCAAGTGCTATAGGGTCAGGTTTTATGTGGTGGTAAAGAGATTAGCGTTATTGCAGAGAGAAGGATTTCGTTGCAGAGAGTGATTATGATTAGCCAGATGCTTAGATCAATAGAATGTAGGTCAAACTGGGCTCAGAAGTATGCACGGCTCTTATTACATGGAACGTTGAGGACTACAAAATCACCCAGGGGCTCTGGGTCACATGAGTATGAAGTCAGCTGCATCCTTCTGCAGCTGTATATGCATTCTTTACTTTAGCCGGAATCCTGGCTTGCTGATGCTGGGAACGTCACTCTCTACTCTTGGAATTGGAGAGTGCCATTAAGACAGCTGGGGTTGTTTAACTTAAACACTGTTCTATTCTAACGCTGGGAAATAACCCCACACAGTCTAACTTGCTATTCTCTCACCACCACAACAAAAATCACCAACTTTGGAAACGGAAGTGTTCATTCCCCATTTATCTGGGGGGGGGGGTGATTTAGATAGCATCAAAGAGACTTCAGCTTCACTATCCCTCACCAAATGGTTTTTTTAAATAAACTATGCAGCTCATGATGACCAAGGAAATAAATTTTTCCTATGGACATTTGTTGTTTTATTTTTGTCTTTCCACATGGAGCTGCTATTAGTTTTGAGGTCCCTAAAATAAAATGTGTGCTTCCAGGAAATGGCCAAGATGGATGTGCTAAGCACCTATTGCTACTTTAGCTGTAAAGCCATATGGTTACCTAATGTCTTATAACCAAATGCAAAAAAAAAGTTCAAGAGTTAGAAGGGCTGGAGAATTTTTTTGTTTTGTTTGTTTGTTTGTCGAGACAAAGTTTTTCTGTATCTTTGGTGATTGTCCTGGAACCAGTTCTTGTAGACAAGATTGGCCTCAAACTCACAGAGATCCTCCTGCCTCTTCCTCCCAAGTGCTGGGATTAAAGGCGTGTGACACCACCGCCCAGTTGCATAGATCCAGGTTCAATTCCCAGAACCCACATGGTGATTCATAACTATCTGTAACTACAGTTTCAGGGAAATCTGATGCTCTCTTCTGATCTCCTCAAAAAAAAAACAAGCAAACACACACACACACAATGTATACTAATCAAAACACTCATATACACAAAATAAAATAAATAAAAAATAGAAGAAAATACCACTCATGACTGGATAATGATTCTCTTAAAGGTGGTGGGTGGTGGTTTCAGTACCAAGTATGGGACCCTTATTATTTGCTGTTCAGGGAGGACCCAGTAACACCTTCCCCATACAACACAGGCTTTTGCCATTCTGCTTGGCTGACAACCAGAACTAGATAAGACCGTATTGCTGAAGAAACCCCATCCCTTGACTGTAAGAAAGAAAGCTGGAACTGAGCTGAAAGGTTCCTCCCTGTTGGAGAAAGTGCGATGCAGGCTGCTTGGGGAGGAAAGGCACCAGGAGTTTTACCAGGAATTTTAACAACTAAAACACGAACCTTGCCAGACAAGATATGCCCACTCATGCACCCGTGACATGAACACCATGAGTGTAACCAACCCCTGTTTGATTGGATTTGGAGCCACAGGAAGGAACCCATACTTGGTGGAGTAACCCAGCCAAAACTACAAGTCTACAAAAGTCACATGTGTATAGTACTCTAATGTAGACTGGCCTTTAGGCTCCAATAGTGATGGGTGCTGCTAGCCACTGTCGCACACAACATGGAGCCTTCCCAAAATGTAAAAGAGTGGCACAGGCAGACTGGAAAGAGCTCTGGAATAAGACTCAATGTGTTTTAGCTCGAGCTTAATTCACTAGAATTGTGGGCAAGCAGAGTTATCTCTAACCTTTCTCCTCCTCAGCTGACACACAGAGAAAGCACTGGGGCAGACGTGTACCCTGCAGTCTGTTATCCAGGAGAATGTGAGCACCTGGGAGGCGCAGAATTGAGTGTGCAGAAGGAGAGGTCTGTGTACCCTCCACTATCTCCATGTCACAATGTTCTGGATGCTCATGATTTGTTAACCCAAGAGTGGATCCTGCACCGCAGCATCTGAAACGCCCGGGAGCCTGCAGAATCACAGACTCTCATTCTCCACCCAGCCCTGAGTCAGAACTCACATTATAACAGGAACTGCATGTGATCCACCCAAAGATTGAAGCCTAAGAGCTGTTTCTCTTCAAGTCCCCTCCTAGCATTTTTGTCCTGAAATTCCACTCTAGTAGTTCAGAGCATTTCGCATTCATAGATTACCTGCCTACTTTTGGCTCCTGCCCTAAATTGCTGTGGATTCATGACTAAGGAGCCATTTTCATATTCTGTTGTGTTCGGGTATGATTTTGCATAGTCACGTGTCTTCCTTGGAGAAGGGAAAGTTTATTTTTGTTCTTCTTCCTCTCTGATCACAAAGTTGGCCAACATTGCTATTCAGAAGTGAGTTTTACTTCACAAAACAAGCATGTTTCATATTAAAAGGTGATGTGCAAAGTTTGCTAGGACCTGACCTGAGCCAGGCATAGAATGAAGCGCCTCCAGGAGAGTAGGACCCGTTGCTAGTTTCATTTTACAGACAAAACATATCAGTCTTGGAGAAGTAACTTGGTTTAGTTCCAAGTCATAACATAATAGAGCTGGAACTTGAACCAAGATTTGCCTTCTCTACTAGAATTTATGTACTTGACCACTGGGGACATGCCCTTCCCAGACACTTGTTTAAAACTCCCAGGGTACCTTCTCCTAGGGATTTAGATACAATCTTTGTGCCTTCATTCTTGATATTGTTCCCCATCATATGATATTTCCTATTTGTGCTGTCTAGTGGGGTAGTCAATAGTCACATACGTCTATTTAACTTGAGGCTCAATGAAAATGTAAGCTACTCATACCAACAACACTTGAAAAGCTCAGTGGTCACTACTGTTCCTCTCATGGAACAAATTCTTTCGGAGAAGAAAATTCCTGAAAAATCACCTTGCCATCATTAGCCTTGTCCCGTATTTTGCTATTTTCTTGGCTGAGAAAGTTCTGTTCTCAAAGGTACACACTTAGAAAAATGACCCCAGTTCCTTTCCACTGACAGGTAAGATGGTATATATGGAGGAAGGACTGAGTGATTCTGAATACCCAGGAAGATGGGGAATTCTCAAACTTGACCCTGATCTCAGGTTAAAAGACCATTTCTACCCAGGAAAAGCCTGGTATGCCATGCCTGCTTTGCCAACCTTGGTTTCTATGATTCCCAGCAACAGTTCTTCACGCCAGGGGACAGAGCCCAATCAAACAGAGTTTTATTTCTTCTCTGAAATAAAATAGAACTGACTGGCCAAGCCATCTCCAGGGACAGCTGCTATGGGACTTTCAATTACTCAGTAACACTTCAAGTCAATCCCACTTCCATGTTGGAGCTTGCCGTCCACATTTATCTCCACTGGGCAGACCATCTGCAGACTACTAATACCATTTTTACTGTTACCTTGTAAATGCAAAATCCTTGAGGCAGAAATGCCAGCTGCTAACAATAGAGTGTGTATAAATACCCACTTCTTCAATGATAAATGTCCTCAAGTTTGGAATCTCTAAGAAACACACACGCAGACACATACACACACACACACACACACACCACACGCACAACAAACACTTACTCAGAAATTGCTTATTATATGAGTCTAGAATCAAGGCTTTGAAAACAGTGGAGAATCCACTGACAGAGAATGACCTTCTGCTTGAAAAATTGTGACAAAGAACAGGGACAGTCTTGGCCACTGTTTGCGGACAGACTCACCTCTCTATCAGGGGTTGAATGACAAAAGGCACAATAACTATCTTTTTTTTTTTCCTCACTGAGGGCCAACTTTCATTTCTTTACTAGTTGAACAATTCCTTGTGTTCCTAACGGAGCAGTTCTAAATCTCAGAGAACAACCAATTTAGTGAGAAAGCTCAGACTTCAAAGTGGTAGGAACCAAGTAAATACCACTTGTAATAATGGTTGCTAAGGAAAGATACAGGTGATATGGGGGAAATGATCAGGGGAGCTTGGCTGGGGACAATGGCAGGAATCTCCCTTCTGAGGAGGTGGCCTATGGCAGATGGCCAGTGTAACCAGAACTTAAGGACTGAAGGAAGCAGGATGAAGCCAAGACACGGAGACAGGGTCTTACAGGCCAGACTCCGGAAGATTAGGTTTGCTAAGAGTAATAAGAAGCTACTGAAGGATTTGAAGCAGCCAGTTTACATATACTCTGTGTTTTCCAAAGATAGCTTGTACAGAAGAGTGACAGATAGATTATATGCTAGATGGCAGAGCTGAGGAAACCAGGAGAGAATCTCTTTGAAGTCTATGTAGAAGCCCACCGGTGAGGTTCAAGCTCACACCACAGTACTATGAGTAGAAATGGATGAAGACATTGTGAGGTATAGGAAGGCTTGCTAGCCAACATCGTGTATGGAGACAAAGGAAGGAAAGATCAGAAATGGTTGGTGGCCACATTTTCAGGCTTACAATCTTATGGGTCTGGTCAATGTACAAGAACTAGTTTGAGTGCTTTGTGTTCTTTATTTGTAAACCAGGTAATTATCTTTGGTGGAAAAAAAAAGGCCGACGTTGCTAATAACATCTCCCTTTATCGACAGGGAAAATTGTAAATTCATGAATCATCAAACAACTTGGTTAGATTCACAGTTTGTGAAAGGTCAAGCCAAAGTGTGACTTAGCTGCCTCACAGATGCACTGCCTTAGGCACTGACAGCAAGTCTCCACTGATCCTCCATCTAAATTGGTCCATGGTGTTCCTCTCTCATTCAGTACTCTGTTCATAGCATCCTGTGCATTTGGAATGCTCTACTACCTTCCCCCTCCCCACCCCCCACCAATCCACCCCTTCACATTTCTTAGACTTGTACATATGGTTTCTGTGACCTCAACATTTGCTATCTTAATGCCCACCAAGCTTTTGAAAAGTTTCCTGACCAACTGGTTTTCCAAATGCAGTATAAGCTCAAAACACACAAGGCAACAGAGGCATTTTCATCTCTGCCCCACTAGAGCCTGAAACAATTCCTGATGTTCAGACGCTGGTCTGTGAATATTCACTAAGTGAGTCTTAGGCCCCAGTGGACTTGCCACCAAGACTAGTCCACTTTAACCCAACAAACCAAGAGCCTTGATGAGTGGCGACACTGGCATGTTGTGGGGACCCGAGGTCTAGGAGATTTAGAGTAAGCAGGGATTTGGTTATTAAATAATTTCGTGATGTCTGGATAGTCTCCTTGCCTTTGTGTGCCTTAATACACTGAGGTCAAAAGAGAAGAAAGTAAAACCTGACCTTCTGACCTGATGGAGGAGAATAAAACCCAAATTAATTTATATGAAAAGTTTGAAAATGTATGAAACCATATATGTGTGGGTCTCATTTGCTAAAGCATCAAAAAAATCCAAAGTCTCTTCTGAGGTACATGGAAATCTCTTAACTATAACTACTTGTAATCAAAATAAATAAAGATCACATATTTCCCACATATAAGGGTACAGAACATATTGCCATTCCAAAAAGGCAGAAAGGGAGAATAGTGTGGAAATACTGGACCAAAGCAAGAATGAAAACCAGCTTGGCAAATTCCACATTCATATCCTCGCACTCTTCAGAACTCCAACTCCTTCCGGCTTTGCTGACTGTAACACATTTCTTTTTCCTGGGCTAGTTCCAACCCAGACTGTAGTGTTCCTTGCTAGTTATCCCATGACAGGCATCCCCAACATCTTGGGGTCTCCAGCATAATCCAGGTTTTACTTTCATAGCTTTACACAGTGGCCTCTCTGAGCCTCCATGCATGGACACCCCTAATGTGTCCCTGGTTTCAGTGGCTTCCTTTAGCTAGGGGGAAGATTCCACAACCCATTTCTTGTATCCTTGACCCTAAATCCAGAAGCACATAGCTAAATCTGCCAAGTTCTGCTTCTTGATGGGGCTAGCAGTTGGCCCCTCTTTCAACTACATCTGCACCAGATTTCTGTTGTTGATGGTTTCCAACTTAAACTTCCTTTAATTCCTTTCCCCAAGTTGGAAGCTTAGCTGGGTGGGGTCTTTCCCTGAGGTCCCCACTCCCTTAATCCATTTAGTCAGGCCTTATTTCCCAACCCTCTTGAACATTGGACTTAGCTCCATTACAGTTCCTGGTGCTGCTTTTCTCCTCATACTGTACATTCTGTTTTTGTTGTTGTTGTTGTTGTCCAGCTTGCTCCTTTTCACTATTGATCTGCACAGAAGCAATTACTAATAACTACATGACACAGTCAGTATTAGGCTGTCCTGAACTCTCTACCAATGCCATTAATCCGAAATCTTCAATTTAGGCTCAGGCAGATTTTTCGGACAAGGGCATAAAGCAGCCACATTCAAGAATTGTCTCTAGGCCACTTGTTAACATTCTTCTTCTCTGAGACCGTTTGAGCCTTGAGCTGTGCTGTTGTAATCTACATGGCTCTCAGCGCTTTTGTCTTCCATGCTCCCACTAGGATGACCCACTAAGCCCCACACACAGGTTAGATGTAGTTATGACTTGCTTATTGTTTTTACATGAAAATTAAGAATGGCATGATTATGTATCTAGGTGACAAGCTATTTTTGCTTGTTAACTTGAGTACATTTGGAATAACTAAAACCCAAGCAGTTAAGTATACCTGTGAGAGATTATGTTCTTAAGTAAATCATTTGAAGTGGGAAGATCCATTTTTAAACTGGATCTTTTGAGGTGGGAAAATACACATTTAATCTAGAACCTCTGAGGTGGGGAGATCCACCTTGAAGCTGGGTCACACCTTGTGCTGGCAGACTATATAAAGGACATAAAAGAAGGAAACTTTCTCTTTCTTTGCCTGCTTGCTCTTGCTCTCACTAGCAAGTCCATTCCCTCACTGGCATTAGAGCCTACATCTTCAGGATTCCAGTGTACACAAAAGATCAGCTGAGACATCCAGCCTCATGGACTGAACAACTACTGGATTCTTGAACCCTCGGTTGGTGATAGCCATTGTTGTACTAGTTGGGGCAAGCCTGTAAGCTACTCTAATAAATTTCCTTTCTTTCTATATATGGTTTCACTCTATATACTCTTTTCCTCTAGCAAACCCAGACTAATACAGGTATATAGTTTATTTTTAAACCTCTTTAATTGACAGAACATCCCTGCAAGTCTCTGAAAAATTCTTTTGGAATGTTCAAACAGATGGTGAGTTTCCATGAACCCAGTGTCTAAGGATCAGGGAGCGTTGGAGGCCCACAGCAGAGAGCTCCTCACTCTGCTACAACCTGCCTACTTGATATTTCTACTAATGTATTTGAAAAGAGCCTTAATTCACGATCACCTTTTATTCTGTTGCCCTAAAAATTTCACGAAACTGTTCACAGACTGGAACATGGGATTTTGGCTAACCTGATCCAATCATTTTGATTGAGAATAAACTGTCTTTTGGTTTTGTAGTGTTTTTGTGTCCAGAGGCCCCCAGAGAATCATGGAAATGAAGTGGATATCATAGGTAGAGCATTTAGCACAGTGTCGGAGAGGAATTCTATATTTTGGTCAATTGTAAGCAAGCCAATGGGGTTAACTTACACTTCCATCCTCCAGAAAATACTGATGGAAAGGGAAAAGGGATTTTAAGACTCCATGTTAGTCTTTCCTTTCCCCCTCCAACTTTCTGAACCAAGTTTTCCAATTTGCCTGCTTCTTGAAATGCCACTGTGTTTCTTTGCTACCTCTCTTCTTAGAATCCCAGGGACACAGCGGTCATGCATATCCTGTGGAATGAGAATCTTCTTCACAACAGCTGGACAGATGTGCAGCTGCCTGACCTCATTGCCTGCCATGGGAGCCTAGTGCCTCTAAGAGGGCCCACTCTCCTCCTTCAGCATTTAGGCAAGTTTTGAAGCTCTTGCACTTAGCAAGTCAAAGCACTCTGCTCTGGGAATGTTATTCCCCTGGCCCTGGTTAGACCACCCAGCATTGACTTGAGCATTCATGTTCCCTCCTCCCATTCACGTCCATTCTGTATACCTTTTCCAGTCTCACTGTGAGATTCTTGATGACAGAGGCATTATCCTCAAATTTCTAGCTATTTTTTAAACCTTGCATGATACCTGAACATACAGTACCTGCTTGGTGAAAAGAGGAATGAATTAATATTCACGGAGCTAGAGAATTTACCACGGTGACAAATACCTTCAGGAGCCCAGGCAGGTCAGATAAATATAGGTGTGGTTTTTAGCTAATTGAGGAGTGAAATGTTTTGGCTAAAGGCATCCCCCCCACCGACTTGTTTAGAAGAAAGTATTGGCTGAACAAATCCTTCCACTACTGACTTAGAATTTGAAGGCCTCTGGAGTTTGTTGGTTCTGCTGATACTCTGGAGGCCATCCCATGAGAGGGACTGATCTCCTCCACTGCATCCTACAGACAATAAATCATCCTAAGGCTAAGGGCATTGTCAAGGATGGAAAGACAACTCTTAGTCATTTAAATAGTCATTACTTTGAGCCAAAGCTGTTTCCTTGCTGTTTTTACCCGACTTCATTGTGCCCTTCAACACTGGTAAAACAAGCTCAAGTCTTTTCTTCTTGATTTCCCTGTATAGCAGGAAGTTTAATAACATCTCCTAATATCAGACAGTTGATGTACCATGTTTTAAAAAAAAAAAAAAAACACTGAAGAATAAAGATCTTACTAAAGCAGGCGAGAAGGCCCAACACAAAATAAAGCATAAAACATCATCTCAAATTACAAAAAAATCAGTTTGAGCTAGATGAACAATCAGAAAAACTACATTGACCAAAAATTATTTCTCCTAGCCAGAAAAAAACCATTTCTTCGTTAAGTAGTATTTCTAGAATTAATTAAAATTATAAGATTGCAGGCCTTTTAATGCCAAAGAACCATAAATAACTCTAAATTAGGATCGAGTCAATGAGGAAATGGCATCCAAATCTACATGTTTAATGACCCCTCTCTTCCCTCAGTCTTGAACACATTCTGATCTGGTGAGGCCTGAATATACTTTTTCAAAGACTCTTAGGAGGTTTGGGTAGATAGATTGTCACTAATGCTGCCGAATAAATCTCCCTCCTTGCAACCTCCTGGTTCTTCTGACTCACTCCTGGAGTTAGGGGAGACCCTGGGGGCCCCTCTTAAGGTGTGCTGATCTTAGGGGGTCCGGCCTGTCTGGGCAGATGCAGGTGGCTTTGTAAGACCTCAGGGAAGGGATTGGCATTGATCCTCGTGCAATTCAAGTTATTGGATTTGGCCCATCCATCTAGATTGTCAAGATTTTGCTGTTCTGACTCCTCCTTCCAGCTGTGAGTCATCCTAAAACTCAATCTAAATGACATTAAAGGTATTGAAACAAATCTCCCTTCTTTCCTCAGATAAACACTGTCAATTTCTCTCTCTCTCTCTCTCTTCCTTTCTTTTTTCTTTCTTTTGATAATCAACCTGAACATTTACCATCCTTGTCCCAGGATGGTACATCTTTGTTCTTTGAAAAAAGAGTTGATAATGAATTTATTGTTTTTATTTTATAGATGACAAATAATTGTCTGTGTTTGCTGTGTACACTGTGAAATGGCCAAATCAAGCTATTTAACACATCTATTATCTCAGATACTTTTTTTTCTGTGAGAGCCTTTCTCTGTTAGATACTGGAGTATAAGGTGGAAAGTTTTGTTTTGTTTTGATATAAAGCCTCTCATCATTAAAAACATATAAAAACTGTAGAATGAAAATTTCTTTGTCCCCAAGTTCATTTCCTCATTTGAGGGGTACAGCACATATTCTGCTAAGCTCAGTTTTATTTATTTGACCTACGAGCAAATATATCTGCTAGCCCATTCATAAAAATAATGATTTATTTTGAAGCCATTTCTCAAGGATCTATTAAGTTGACATTTGTTTCTGTAGAGCCATCTGAAGTGGCCAGCTCCTAATCGTGGGGACCAGAACACATTGCAATGTTTCTTCTGCTCCATTAATAACTTCCTAATGGTTCTGCGAGGTCTGGAACACAGTGTAGTTGCCCAGTTCTGAATGCATTGGAGCCATCTGAGAAACTTGTCAAAATCGGGATTCTCAGGGAGATCTTCCGATGAGTCTTGTGGAGGGCTCAAACACTCTTAGTAAATTTCCCAGATGATACCAGTGCCTTGTGAGACCCGAGCCCAGGCATTCTGGCATCAGGATTAACTACCTGAAGGTTGCCATAGGCTTGATACTTTGAGCACCTTCTCCTCCTCTACAAGATTTTCCCTCATCATTCAGTCACAGCTGCTTTCCAATTGGAGCGCACCCATGAGGTCTTCCTTGTTGAAGCCCACCAGCACTCTTTAGCTTTTTTGTTTTGTTTTTGTTTTTTTCCATACCGTCTCATGCACTGACTCTCTCATGACCCTCTGTTCGGGATAAACTTCAGCCAGGCTCTGTAGTCCACTCATCGCACACTTCCTGTATTTTTGACCTCACTCTTGTCATTCTGTTTCCATCTGTGCCCTTCTTGCTGGCACTCCCTGTATCTGCCTGCCCGTGTCTGCATCTTTAAGATTCACACCAGATGTACCTCCTCTATGAAACTCCTTGTGAAGCCTGTCCATCTCCAGCTACTTCTTCCCAAACGTCTTTCTTCAAAACCTATACCCTATTTGCATATTTATGGAACTCATTTTTTTTCTACCAGATAATATCTGCAAGAATAGTGACTTCATAAACATAGGTTAAATGAATAAATGAACTCACCAATAAGCTATCAAAAAATGGAAGAACAAAAATCAACAGATTTCCCCAAGAAAATGCTACAGAAATATTTGTAATCAGCTTAGTGAACATACACCCTGCTTGGTGGACTCCCTATGGTTTACCTGAATTTCATTTCTTCAAAGGAATGTAGCCAACTTCTTTTGTTAGTGATCCAAATACATCACTATACTTTCATCTTTTCCCATGAAAATAGAGTTAAACATTTTCTGCTAAGAGCACATGTGCGATCCTGGAAGGTTATAGGGAATCCCAAAGGGAAAACAGGAGTTGTACATACCCTTTGGCATCCATCACCAGTAACACACTGCAGAAACTCACAAAGACTTTCCCTGGCTCTTAGGCTGCTCTGCCATGGCCTAGGACTGCTTATCTCTTAGTCTCATCTGCTACCAAGGTCCAACCTGCTAATGCTTCCTCTTTGTCTCCAAAGTGAGGGATCCTTTCCTACTTTATAGCTGATTCATGCTCCATCTTCTGCCTATCATGTCTTAAATATAGTTTCCCCAGGGTAGGCTTACCTAAGACTGAGACAGGCTGGCCCAGTACAGCCATATAGAAAGAATGCATCATGTTTGAAGTTTATATATTCCTTTTGTAAACCTTGAACACAGGTATAATTAGCTTGTCCACTAGATTTCAAACTTGAGAACAAGGAACAGAGTGGCTGCATCTGCATTCTCAGTGCTATGCCTGATGAATAACAACATTTGCTGACTGAAGAGATAAAATGATTTGTAAGAGCATTCATAGGGACTCTAACAACAGTGAAAGCACAGGGAGGCTGTGGGGAGGTCGCAGTGGGTCATGATATTAGTACGCAAGCACGAGAAGCTGCGTTCAGACCCCAGCACCCGTGTCAAAAAGCCAGATGTGGCTCTGCACAGCTTGTAACCCCAGTGTTGGGGTTGTTGGTAGAGAGAGGAGGCCTGCTCTGGCGTGGTGTTGCTAGCTTGATGAAAAACATCGCGGGTTCCTGATTCAGCGAAAAATCCTGTTCCAAAGGATAAGTTAGAGGGCCTCGAGACCAGATTCAACACTCGACATCTTCCTTTGACTGTTGCATGAATACACACACACACACACACACAAAGACACAGACACACACAGACACATAAAGGCACACACACACATAGACTCACAGATACAGATACACACACAGATACAGACACACACACACAGCACAAGAAAATGATGGGGCTTTCTTCTACATTTGAATCTCAGCACCTCCTCTCACTTGCTGATTAGCAACCAACTTTACATGGTAAAGTGATCAAGACTTATAAACTACTAAGTTCTTTTTTAAAACAACATATCTGGAACATCCCTTTTTTTCAAAACAAAGCAAAGCAAAAAAACCAAAACCAAATAACAAAATGCACAAAAAACCTAAAACCAAAACATAACCCTAACTTAAAAAGAAAGTTCTTTTCCATGTTCAAATATTCCCATTTATCTTAGGTTACTTATTTCTTAATGACTCAACATAGTCCCTATCATTGTTATTTTACAGATAAGCAATCTGAGACTCAGGGAGATGAAGAAATATAGCCAGGCTCCTGGAACAAGTCACAGCAAGAAAGTGACATTGTTTAACAGGTAGCCAATGGCAAGAGTACTTGCCTGAACACAGGAGATGTGAATTTTAGTTCATTTTCTGCTACTAATTCCTGGGGTGACCTTGATCCACTCATTTAATCTCCAAGTCTTAATTCTGTCTCTACAGAGATAGAAGCTGAAGATTAATTGAGACCAGGCCTTCAGAAGTTTCTAGTAAGGAATAAAGAAGAAGATGTCGATGCCACAAAGATGATTATCCCACCTCACCCCTGCCCTTCAACAACCAACAGATGGCCCTTCTCCTCTCAAAATGAAATATCCCTAGCAAGGTCAGCAATGCCTACAAATCAGTACATGCTTTTTTCCCCAGCACAGAATCTCCAGCTGGAAATCAGCTTCAATTCTTCCTCTTGCTTGGGCCTTGCTCTAAATAACATATTTTAAAAACGAACTATTTTGAGGCCAGGAAATCTGTAGCTCTGAGCTGATTCATCGCTTTTGCCATCAGCCCACTGCTCTCCCTCTTCGGCTTTGTGAGACAGAGACAGTTTATCTTCACTAACCATTTCTCAGTGGGCTGCACAGAGAGGGCTCTTCTTGTCACCATAGATTCTTTGCAAAAGATTGCAAATCTAGGGGTGAGCAGAGTCACACAAAATGCCTAAATCGAAAGCTGTGCACATGGGGAGAAGAAGTTAGAGGGAATGAGAGGAGGGAGGAAGGAATAACTCACAAGAAGAATAAAGTTGAAATGGCCATGTGTGTTTCTGGTTGCAGAGATTCAAAGCCTGACAATTCCCGATTGTTTACACACACACACACACACACACACACACACACACAGAGAGAGAGAGAGAGAGAGAGAGAGAGAGAGAGAGAGAGAGAGACTACATAAATGTGTTGCTTTAAAACCTGTTTCCATTGGTTTTGGGATGGTCATAACTTTCCCTGCAAGATTTACCTTTATAACCATGTTTTTCTTAGAAAAATCTGTTCTGGAATGAGTTTGCTGTCTTTGAGTAAACACTGGGGTCATCCTAAAAAGCTTGCTAGAGAGAACAGTCTACCAGGCCAAGAACAAAAACATGTGGTGTGTGGTACAGATGCTCACTTGAGGATAACAGAACTGGCTACTGCCTTATTGGGCAGAAAATACTTCTCGAGAAAAGCTCCCATGTTAAGAGGAAGTACCGCATAAGCGACTATTGTGACCAACAATGCTATTACAGCAGAAGAGAGAATGGGCCATGCTGATTGTGGACATTTCCTGTCCTTCCCTCATCATTGGGTTGTGCCTCTTCTGAGCTCAAGACAGAGACCCATTCGCAATGCTGCCCTCTTCACATAGATGTCAGACGAACCATCGAAACTGACCTCTACTTTCCATACCCTGTTCTACCTCTGTCCTTACCTCCCTCACCTAACCACTTAGCACTCTATCAGCCCCAGGGCCAAGCTAGACCCAGGATCCATTCTGAACATCTCCCTTAGCTACACCACGGATCTTGGCATACTCTCTCCCTACACTCTTTACACGAACCCCCTGGGCCCCAGCTTCTATTTTTAGATCTCTATTTAGACTGTTCTTCTTTTCTGATATCCTTTTTTTGTACCACGTAATTGCCCTCCTCAACACTCTCTGGTAATTCCTGGAGCTCAGTCATCAGCTATCACTATCTTAATAAACCGCGCTGAGCTTGTCCCCTTCTCTGGAGTCACAGCACTCTATGAGCTAAGGAGTTTTGGTGAACCTGCCTTCTCTCACGGCCTTAGAGTCTCAAAATGTGACAGAACTCAATAGCACTGGATTTGGGGTCAAACAGACCCGGGTGAAATCCCACCCATTTCTTATTAGAGTGGAGGTAAATTCATTTTTTAAAATTTATTTTTCATTTAACGTATATAATTGTTTTGCCTGTGTGCTTCTATGTGCACCATATATGTATGCCATGCCCATGAAGGCAAGAAAAGCAGATTGGATCCTCTGAGACTTAAATTAAAGACAATTGTTAGATGCTGGGAGTCAAACCCAGGACCTGTGGAAGAGCACCCAGGGCTCTTAGTGAACTGAGTGTCTCTTTAGTCCCAGGAGAGTGAATTCTTTATGCTTCAATGTTCTCACTTCAACCAATGACAATACTTAACTTGATAAGGTGAAAATTAGAAATAAATAAGAAAAATTCAGAGTATCTAATACCTGGTTAAGGGGTATAACCAAAAGACAAAAACAAGCCGGGTGGTGGTGGCGCACACCTTTAATCCCAGCACTCGGAAGGTAGAGGCAGGCAGATCTCTATGAGTTCTAGTGCAGGCTCCAAAGCTACAGAGAAACCCTGTCTCGAAAAAGAAAAAAAAAAGACAAAAACAAAACAAAACAGAAAAACCCCATTGCTATTAAAATGATTTAATTTTCCCCTTGGTATTCAGCAAAAGCATGAAGGGATTTATTTCTCCACTCTTCAATGTAATAAACAGAATATCTCAGCATACTGCCACACTAGAATGCCCCCAAACTTATTATGCTTGTGTAAAAGGCATTGCTACTATTTCTATTTCACCAAGAAACTTGAGTTTCTTTGCTCGGGACATATTGAGTAGGTGCTCCAGGAAAGACTAGAATTCTCCTTCAAATGTTATTTGCATGAAAAAAAAACCATAAAAATTGAATCCTTCTTACAATAATACGTCATCCAGTCATTATACTATGCCACATGCTTGTCCCAAATATGATGATGGCTATTTTCAGGAAAATAAATTTGCAAAACAACAAATCAGTAAGATGCCAGGAAGGCGAAAGGTTCCCCAATGCTGGGCAGATTCTTGTGAGTGAGGATATAAACTTGTGAGAGCTTCTAGAAAATGAAGTTGGTCCTTTCTGAAAGCCCTCATTTACCCGGCTCCTCTCAGCTCAGTAGCTTATTTAGGTCACACGTTCTATGCAATGTTACCTCTCTATTACCCACACTCTGTATTACCCTTTACTTTATCTAATCTCTTCATAACATTTATCCCCATATAAAATACTTATTTAGTTATGGACTCTTTCTTCCCATAGAATATTACAAATATAGGGAGGTCTTTATCTCCTGTATTCATTCATACTTGTTAACCTATTCTTGGTCACTGTTCTATGTTCAGCATCTAAAACAGTGCATGGCATATACAGGCATACCATTTGCTAGGCGGGTGCATGAGTATATTCATTTTATCATTACCCAAACACCAAGATAGATTCTTCTAGACTTAATAATCACGTGATATTCTTAAAATTAAAAGCAATGTGATTCAGTCCCCCAAATTAGAACCCATAAAAATTAGCCAAATCTAAATGTCACTCCTACAGAGTTGAGAACAAAGGACTCTTGTCTTTATTTATATCTGAGGGAGACTGAGTCTTTTGGCAGAAGAGACTATTTGGAGACACCCCTCTCAGTTGGAAGGAGGTGTCCCACATGCTTCTTCTCCAGACCCTTCCTGGTTTCAATCTGGAGATCTTATCTGACATCCTAAGGGTCATTTGTGATGACTTTCTGCGTTGCCAAAACAAAATCAAACAATCTAACTAACTTGGACAGGACACCACATGCATACTAGGAAAATGCACATCAAGAGGACATCAAATGCTTATCTTACTTAAAAGTAATTTAGTCTCTAGAATTAACTTCCAGATTTCTAACACTATTGTCTAGTTCATATCAGAGTAAAAAAATCTTGGAATTGTATTAAATTATCCATAATAAAAATATACATGATTCTCAAGCAGAAGTGTGAGAAAACTCCTCCATACTGAGTTTTTCTTTTAATAACAAGATAGAGTAACAGAACAACGTCATCCACCTGTTATCTAATAGTAACTATGGGACAGGTTCAGTTCAGGCACCCACTCCTCTGCTGCCCGAGTACCTAGCTGGGACATCCCTGTGAATACCTGGGATCCCCTC
>JAQHUG010000065.1:531475-591645 GCA_028555095.1 Dicrostonyx torquatus
CCTACCCCCTCCCCCAATCCCTACCTCCACCCCCATCCCCACACCCGTGCTTCCAATCCTACGTTACATTTTTTTACATCCATAACTCTTCAGACTCCTTTCTGGAAATGGACTCTTTACTCCTATATACCTATCCTGATTTGGCAGGGACACCAACAACAAAAATCCATTGTGAATTACGAGCATTTAACACAAGTGCTGTAAAAATGCTAATGTGTATCAATAAATGAATGTATATTTATAACATGTTGGTTTACAAAATATTTTTGAAATCTACTATTGTAGTTTTTTTTAAAAAAATAAATTACACCAAAGAAATGAGAATAAAGTATAAAGTGTAAAACTAAGGCACTCAGGTAGCAATTACTAGATCCCAAATTTGAACTCGTTTATTCAGGCTAGTCCATAATTCAATAGCCCTTCACTTTTCACCAGGAAAGATAGAATATTGATTTAACTTACAAAGAAAAGTAGAAGAAAATGTGAAGTAATGTACTCCCTCCCATGAGTTACTGCTACCTGAGGGAAGGGAGAGGAGCACATTTACTGAGGCAGTCTGCACAAACTGAGACTCCATGAAGAGGGAGTGTCTAGAGAGTCACTGTGTTTCCTTTATCAAGATAAGCACAGTTTGGCAGACACTGCCTTGTGAAAGAACACATTTCCAAACAGGTCTCCTGGTGAACCAAAAAGGGAAGGTACAGCAGGCTGTTCCCCTAGCACCATGGACAGCTCAGTCACCCCCTCCAAAGGACTGATCCCTAAGCCCTGCGGACAAGGTTGGGTCTCTTTGATAACGTCAGCTCTGTGAAGCCCAGGGGCACTGACCTGACCTTGTTATGTCCACTCACTAGGGAACGTAAATTTAGAATCATGGTGGAGTTGCAGTAGATGCTTCCTCGGGAGGTTTCATTAGTGTCAATAAGTATGACACATTTAAAATTATTGATCTTTGTATTTTTCTCAATTTAGAATGAAGAGAGGCTCAATTAATTACTGGGAAGTACCTTCTTGGGGCTTTCTTTCTATCTCCATTAAAAACCCACTTCAATAATTACCCAGCTGCCATGGCTGCCTTTCAGGATTTTTTTTTTCCCCAATGGGTACCCCTCTGTTCCACTATGCTGTGTGTCCTTGACCCTCTCCTATGGTGATAAGGACCCAGAGAAAACCCATGGCATCTATTGAAGAGTCTCTAGGGAGTCAGTATTGAGTCAAAGACCTAACTCATGAACTGAAGGGGGCAGAGCACTGCTGCTATACTGACAGCATCTGCTCTCTGCTCTCCTTGGCCCAAAAGACAAAGAACATAAATAGTAACAACCTGAGCAATGACTTGGATGCCTTCTCTGACTGTTTTCATGTCATGATTTTTTTTCCTTCGGCTTTTTTCTTCGACTAATTCTCTCTATTCTTAAAGATCCAGTTGATAAAGGATGCTAAGAGCAGGAGAAATAGTCTCCCCTAGAAATGAGCACACTAGCTGATTATCTAATACCAAATGGTCAGTTCTGAAAACATACACATAAAAGTAACATAGAAGGTTGTATTTATATATTTAGGAATATATGACTATAAATAGATATTAGGGATATATACATTAGGAATATATCATATATATTTACATATATATGTTATGGGAGTGTTTTTATTATATATATATCTGTTTTATATATATATGTATATATATATCACTTAAAGAAAAAGAGTTAGGTCATGCTTTTAAGAGAGCAAGAAGTGTGGGTATATGGGAGAGCTTGAAGTAAAAAAGGGGGAAATGAAAAAAAATATCAAGGTGATTTTCCTGACTTTACAGACAGCTCCAATGAATAGTAATTAACATTTCTCTGCCACAGCTGTCTATATACCTTACATCAGACAACAGTCACCGACAACCTATACCCAGGAATAAGTTTTTTTTTATTTTTTGCTTTGCACTATTTAGCATATGGTTATTGGTTTATATGTATAGATTGTCTTCTTTATCCTTAATGGGACACAGGCTCACAGTCAGGTGCTCAATATGTACTTAGGTAAAGTCATAGCAGTTACTATACTTCACTCGAACTTTTTGGATAGCTTCTGCTTCTCCATTAACATAGCTTACGAGGACATGATAATGATTTTTCTGCAGATCTCAGTATCATTTTCCTCAATGTGAAGTCTACCACAGGGCTAAAACTATAGACAATTGGAATTATCTATAAGGAGGCAGTTGAATTGATAGGGATTACGTTTCACCATTGTAAACCCACTCTACACCCCCACCCAGCAACTAAGGATGGAAAATGTCAAATGTCTGCTTCAAGTGGATAAACTCTGTTCCTAAATAAATTGATTTTATTGGACACAAGCATCACTTTCAAAAGCACCATAGGGAGATTTATGCTTGAGAATTTTTACAAGGTATAACAAAGAAAAAAATGCAGCATGGGTCACAGCTTAGACCTTAGAAGGTAAACAGTGGGAATGAAAGGGGAATAGCTGCTTTATTGTATCAATCATGCTTAAAGCCTCATAGAAAGATGAGACTAGGGCATTGCTCTTTAGCACAGAGAAATTTATTTGAACTTTTTCAAGAGAGTACAAACTGTCATATATTCAGTAATATTTGCTATGGTAGATTCTGGGGTTAGCTAAATCAACAAAAAAATCAGTGAGGTCCTGTCCTCATGGATCAAGATGGGAAATAAAGGGAATTTCTCTTCATCTACATTGCACACACTGTTAAAGATCATCTTCACACATACCGTGTGTTTCCTTCACTGCATCCCTGATATTACTAAGAAAAGAACAGATGACACAAGCAGTTAATCTGATTTGATAAAGCCTTTAATTCCCTTGGTAAATACTGGAGAATAAAGGAGATCACTGAGAAAGGGAACCTAGAAATACACTTTAATCCATTTTCCATCGTCTTCCTACATCCTTAAATAGAAACAATAAGACAATTTCTCGAGACGGGCAGTCTCTGCCTTGAATCAGGAGAAAGAGAATTGGAAGCCTTCGTGGCCTACTTGAAGTGATTGTTATAATCCATCAAAGATGCTCCTTGAAGGAAGGACCCTCCTGAATTGGTCTCTACAATAGCTCGATGAATTTTATGACCTATGATGTATGTTCTCTAATTCAAAGGTTTGATTTTCTTTTTCTTTGCTTTGGTGGAATGTGGTTTTACCATCAAATTAACTTAATTTTCATCTGTAAAACACATTGTCTTCCAATCTTTACTTTAGTTTTTGAATTAATATTCTGAACCATTCAGAATCATCCCAGAGAAACGTGCCTATCAAGGGTCAATTTGGCCAATGAGATCTACAAGCAAGCCATGCTTCTCAGAGCATCCCTTATTTATAGACAGCTTAATTGCATCAGGTGACAGAGGGGACTGAGCTGCTTTCTGTGATGAGTTTTTATGGTTTACTCTCCAAAAGCTCAGATTCCATCTGGGACAGCAGACTGTTGTTGTAGAGTTCAGTTATTAATAGCTGCTGGTGCACACTTCCTCAGAGTTGGGAGGTCCAGGGCTTTGCGACAGCCAGGCAGAGATAAGACCAGAGGGTGACTGGATGAACATAAAGGATCTAAAACAAAAGAGTTAACACTGAAAACATGATGACCCTGTTTTATTGAAAGCCAAACTCTCTGAAGAGCACTCCGCCTTGGAATTCTTAGGTCTGACTGTAACCCCGTGTGATGCATTACTGCTTCTGTTGTTCACAGAACTCCTTGTGCAGGGTGCAAAGATGAAAACAACTAGATTGGCTAACAACAGCAACTGAGGGAATGAAAGGTAAGGGTTCGCCTAGAATATCAGAAGTAAAATAAAAGATTTTACTATTTATTATGCAGGAACAAGTAAATTGAAAGAGTGGACATTCTTTGGAACCAGAAAGATTCCCCTGAACTCCGAGGAAAAAGAACAGCTAACAATCATTTCTTTACAGGCAAGAAGCCTCGTACCCCCACTTCAAGTTTATTTTATGAGATTTAAAAATGATTTTGATCTCAGCTCATTTTTATCAGAACGAGGGTAATAATAATACACTGTGAGAAAAGAATGACACAGATATCATATTTAATATGCTGCTTTCTATTAATTAATCATTCCTTTGCACCAACATTTCCTAAACCATCTATCCTTGTCTTATTTTTAAAATAACTTTCTAATATCCTGCCAGGGAAGACATATTTTGGTATTTGATTCATCATTATGCTGAATGGCTAACATATTTGGAGGGGGTACATTTATAAGTTACCAAGTAGAGGTTTATGTATTGTGAACACAGAAATATGAAAGATGAAACTTGTGTGTAATGGAAAACAGTAAGAAATGGAGGACGGCTCAGCATATCTTCTAGTTTGGTCTGCAACGTAGGTACAGCCATACTGTTCTTTGGAAGCCACACATCACCAAAGGCAAGAGGCAAAGCAGCTCAGAAGTCAGGACTGAGACTGGGAATCCTCTGCTCTCACACCTTAGGAAAGTTCCCAGCATTCTCAGGTATGGTACATCAAGAACTCCTGACCTATTGGATAGCAGCACCGTATAGAACTAGCCTTGCGAAAGAAGCACACCAGGGAGGTTCATGGACATGGTAAGGAATCTAAGAGAACTCAAAACAAACAAACAAAAACCCAAACAAAAACAACAAACAACAATCCTCCCCCTGAAAAATAACCCACAAAACAAAACAAAGCAAATAAAGCAAAACAAAAACAAAGAAACAAACACCCAAAAACTAAGGGCTTCTTGCTAGTATAGCATACTCTTAAAATATAATGAGCCTTTTACTACAGGAAAAAATGGTTCAGACGCAGGATATGGATCTGGTTGTTGCCATTGTTTGGGGAAATAACCTGATTCTGTAGTGTGGACACTTTCCGAGGGTACAGAAATGTTTTGTTTGTTTTCTGTTTTTTGTTTTTTTGAGTCAGGATTTCTCCGTGTAACATCTCTGGCTTTCCTGAAACTTGTTCTGTAGACCAGGCTGGCCTCAAACTCATCGAGATCAGCACTCTGCCACCCAAGTGCTGGGATTAAAGACATGTGCCACCACTGCCCGGCTACAGAGAATATTTGAAACAGCATGTCTAGTGCTGGAGGTGTACTTAGCTGATGTTTCTGCGTCCCCTCTTTGCATTTTTACCACCACCACTATGTGATAAACCGTTCTAATGTTACAGAAACTTGGCTTTGAGTCCTTGATCAGGGCTTTAGACTTTTCTTCAAAATAGAGCCCGCCACACCTACTTTATAAGAATAAATTAGATAATTAATGCTATCTAATCACTATATTTCTGTGTGATATGACTTATCCCTGTGTGAAAATTATTTACTATGATGTTACCATGAAAATCATAACCACTCAATAAAGTGGATGTAACAACTAAATAATAATGCATGTAACTTTCAACCTTGGTGATATATTCTCTGCATGCTAGGTAGTAGAGATACTTTATATCCATTTTGTTGCTTTTAGTAGTATCAGAATGCAACAATTTATAACATTTCCAGGAATTTCTGACTTTTTGTTGATTTTCTAGCATTGTCGTTTCTAAAATGTCCAAATCTGCTTATCACTTCAAAATGCTTCCAGTGTCAAACTACATTAAAAAAAAAAATCTTCCTCATACATGTGGGTTGGGAGGCTGAGCGAGCACATTCCACATAGGGATTTGTGTCTATGTCCCTAAGTAGCAGGGAGATTGAGCCTCGGTACTTTCCAGCTCTTGCAAGCTTTACTCAGAGCTAATAATCTCATTAAGCTGTTCACTATTCCCAGCAGGAATGGCTGTAAGGGTCCAAGTAAACACACTTCCTAAGCTGCCTTCCAGTGCAGTGGAAACCTGGCATTTCCTGCCTATCTTGCTTCACTGCAAAAAGGCAATGTCTGGCTTTGGGTGTTCAAAGGCTATGAAATCCTGATACCTCACCTAATGTGGGAATGGCATTGGAACAATTTCTTCATTCTTGGAGGCCATTTCACAGTAAGCTCTGGAGAATGGGAAGTAGTGAGATAGACTACAGGCAGGCTGAGAGTCTCCGCTCTCACCATTCCAGCCTCTCCCTTGACCCCCCCAGCCACACAGCTGACAATTTCAAACATTTATTAATATCGATCTCTGCATCCCCTAGCAATCAATACTAGATGTCCAAAGGACCAGATAATATTCAATGTGCAGAACTGAACTTGTTTCCACATAATGCTGCAGAGAAATTGAAGATGATTCATTAAATGAATCAATTTATCTCTTGATGACTGAAAATGACGACTGCTTCTGTGCACACCCTCGGCTTAGCTAATGTGCCTCTAATGAGTCCTTGACAAAACATTGCCACCATTTCACAGTTACCTCAACCAAATGACCAATGATTTCCCTGGGAAAAAAATGTGATTTTATGATATCTTGAATTTGAAAAGGACTTTTTTAATCTATAACAAATGACTTATCTTTCAACGATAGAAATCGCTAGCACTTATTGAAGACTTGCAGTGTACCAGAGCAGGGTTTGCATGCCTTGTAGACACAACCCACTTCATCCTCAGTAGCTTCATATAACTCAGCGCCATTATTATTAATCATGTCTTAAGTAATTGAGAACACTGACATTTTGACAGGATCAGTGACTCTAAGAAGGTTACATTAGAAATGTCCTAACTGAATCAGGAGTCACAAGTCTTGGTCAGATCTCTACAAGGCCCTTCTTGGTAAATTCAGTCACTTCTAACAATAACTCACTTGGTTTGGCCATAAATCTTTAGATTGTCTCAGCTTACCTAACATCTTCATTATTCAGATTCTATTTTCAAGATTCAGGCTTCTAATTGTTGTCCTGACTTATACTCCGTGTTTTCCATATGAAAAGTCTTACACCTGGCCCTGAGAGAACGTCATGCTCTTCCAGAGGATCCAAGTTCAGTTCCCAGAGCCTGCACCAGACAGCTTACAATACCTGTTACTCCAGTTCCAGGGGACCCACCACCCTCTTCTGGCCTCCAGGGGCACCACACATGTGACATACACATAATATATTTAAATAAAAACACCCTTATTATTTTTCTGAAGGTGGAAACCATTGACCTGTGTTTCAAAATGAGGTTTCAAAAGTTACCTTGAGATAATACGACAATCTCATAAGCATCTGTTTCCCTATCTATAATAATACACAAGTAGAAAAGCAGTTGTCTTTTTTTTTAAAATCTCCAGCAATCCAGTTTAGTATATTGTTTTCATATCTGGTATTCAACAAATTACCATTTTTATAAACTGTGTCACCTTACATAAACTATGAAGCTTTCCTGAACCTGCGTTCAATACATGCTAGGTTAGAAAGTGATGGAAATACCACCACTCGTGTTTGATTGCTTCTTGTGTAAAAATGCAGTAATTCATATTTTAGACTCACTATTTGACATGTAAACATTCAATGTGTTAATGTTGAAAATTGATAATATTATATTTAATATATTTTTATCAATATAATTTTATCATTGACTTTGTAAAATGATAACAGAAAACTTACTGGAAGGCCTATAATTTGACTATTCCTTTCCCATTCCTTGTGTCGCTAATGAGCAAACCTACTATAGTTGGTAGGCTGTTGATTCAATTCTCTCTTTCCTCTTTGCATTTCCTTTTGTGTGTTGTGCATGCATGTTTTCATGTGTGGGGGTTCACATGTGTGCATGCGAGTGTGCGTGAACTTGCGTGTTCATGCATGTAGAGGCCTAGGTTGATGTTGGAAGTTATTCATCATCCTTTAACCTTACTCATTGAGGCAGGATCGCTCATCAGACCCAGAAATCACTGACATGACTAGCCCGCTGCTCTGAGACCCCCTGGGATTACAGGCAGTCTATCCTGTTCCTTGGTGTTTATATGGACTCTGCAGGTCTGAACTCTAATTCTCATGCCAAGGCTTTAACCATGGAGCTATCTCCCAGCCCCTTCAGTTGTCTTGTTACAGACATATCTTCCAGGCCAAGGAGTGCAAAACCATCAGAAATCACAATATAGACTCTGAGTCCAAATGTGCAATATTTCAGGTTCTCTGAGGGGAATGTTTGCAGCTAAGAGCAGCAGAACAGCTCTTGCAAGACCATGTGTCAGCAACCCCAGAGCATTGGGTGTGTCAGGATTACACTCTCAGGAGGGGTAGCAAGAACTGAATCTTCTCACTTCCTTTGTTTAGTGTGCAAGGACAGAAGGAACAACCCACTGTTCCAAATTCCAGCTGACTTGGCTCCACCTGTATAAAGGTGATTTGATTATGTGTCTCTTTGGTGACATAAAAGCTATATACAGATGTAGGTCAACGTGGTTCAATAGAAACAAAACATGATTTAAAAGTCTTATATCTGCCATAGTAAGAAGTAAAAGAGTAAAAAAAAAAAAAGCAAAAAAGAAACAGGCGAAATTGACTTTAATAACATTTATCTCATCCAGGGATCCAAAATTATTCTTTATCTTTGTGGTGCTAGATACTGAACCTGCGTCCTATTATGTAGCATGCATGTGCTCTGCCACTGACTTACGCTGTCTGCCTCAGAATTTCATTTTACATATCATAAACATTAAAGTGTTATTAATTAGATATTCCACATGTATTCTATACAAAAATCTTCAGAGTCTGGTGTGTATTTTCCATCCAAAGCGCATATCAAAAAAAAATCACAACATTCCAAGTGGATGCAGCTACAAGCATCTACCTTATTCAAAAGAATCTTCGAAGAAAGGTCAAAAGATATGAGGTAACTTCTAAAATTGAGGAAGGAAGAGGAGAATTGAGGAAGCTGGCTTATGAGTGCTCTGCAGATACGACCTGACTTTCAGGGAAGGTAGTCCCCTAGGACTGTGTGTCACACTGTAGCGCTATGGTCTTTATTCTCAGCATTTCTTGAGCCCTTATTTGCATGAGCTCTATGTTCAGCTCCCTAACTAATATGTACCTGTCATGTGGTGGTAAAGAAGTCTTTCTTTGTTATATGAATCAATAATAAAAAAAAGAACAGTAATAACCAACCATTTGCTAGTTTGGTTATTACCATTTGGTGTTTTGCACTTATTCTTTCTAACAGGATGGATTTGCAGGGAGCGACTAGTGCCTTCCTTGTATGGAAAGGAAGGGCAAAGCACAGCGCAGCTAAGTCCTCTCCCAAGGTTGCCGATTACAATGAAGAGAACAGGGGAAAGGACAAACACACACAGAGGACGGTCAGAAAGGAATGAGAGCTGATTCCATGCAAGTGTGAGCTGCCGCGGAGGTCAAGGCAGCATACACAAACATGCTAAGGGCCGGCAGGTACTAGTTTGCTGGACACTTCTTACAGTTCCACTTATGTTATCCCCTAGACCCACGTTCTCTTTCTGACAAGATTTCCTTTAAGAAATAAAAAACAAATTAGTTTTGTGAGATAAGGGGCATCTGGAGGAAGGGAGGGAGGGAGGGAAGGACAGCAGGAGGAGTCATTGAGGAGCCCGGTTTTCCTCATTGCCTCTTTAACATCCTTGCCAAGTGAATCCTCATGGTCTGTGGAAAACGAGTGCCTGCAACAGTGCCATACTTCAAGAGGCTGAACACACAATCTCCACATCTCCCGCTCTGCAATTTCCCCTTAACTAGGAACTGGTTCTAACTATATTCTGCAGAACAGGCTTGTTCACTCAGAGATGTCATAGATATCTAATTGCTCTTTGGAGGTGATAGAAGAGAAAATAGTACTTAGGTGGTACTGAAGAAGGAGGAAGAGAAAGAATGAACTCAAGTTGAGTCCTAAAATGCATATAAATGTGATATCTAAATATCAAAAAATGTATTTGTGATGGAAGGGGGTTAGGTGTAAGAACTAGAGAAAAATCTTTCTTAGTGTTCCACTTATACATAAGATTAAGATATTAACTCTTGCTGATTCTGTTGAACAGTGAGCTCAGAGAACCAGGACTACTTTGCAAAAGGACACGATGGGGTTCTAATTTGCTGAGCTCTTGGCTGTGTTTGGGGTAGCCACTACTGCCCGCCCCCAACCCTCCCTTCACCTCCTGCAGGTGGGGCAGAGGACAGAATGCAGATGGTGTCACTGTTACTGCAACTTCATTCCCCTTCCCTTCCAAACATTTATTTTTGCCTCTCCAGGGCATCAGGAAGAGCATGTTGTCACACAGTCTTTCTGAAGCCTTGCCAGGTTTATCTTTAGCATTATCTCAGGGCAAATAAGACAGAGGGAAATAGCATTTGGGGGTCAAATGCAGAAAGCTTAAGTCTTATTTAGCCTAAACTGAAAACGGGTAAAAATGAAAGGCTAATAATGTTGATTCTGGATTCTGCTCCCCGCCCCACTACAAGAGTTTCTATTTAGAGAGAGGACAGGCAGTGGAAGAAAGAAGATGGGCTTAAGCACTAACAGCTTTGGGCTGTAACTCAGACTAGATCAATGGCTGGGTGATTGAGTACCCTGGCTTGCATAGATGTAATGTTCTTGAATGGCTTCTCCGTGCCTAGCATTTTATCCTCACACAGCTTTACAGTCCGCATTAGTTACCTCTCAGAATCTCTCACGGCACTCCTCCTCTCCAACAGAAACTAGAGTGTTGTCTTCACGGCTTTCATAATAGCTAAAGGAGATCACAACATCTGCAAAATTATTGTTTGCATCTGGAATGTCACAGTTGCTAAGCAAATCTTTCCGTCCTTCCCTCAACTTCAGAGCAAACATATTAGTCCCTCCTCCAAGTCAACTTGTGAAGCACAGGTCTGGAAAGTAACTAAAAATAAAATCAGCAGACAGCCCCATGAATCTGTTGTCTTAAATTAACACATGTGTATTTGGAGGTCCGTCCGTCATGACTGCAGGATTTCAAACATCCATTACATATAATGACCACTCAAACTGTCCTATTTTGATATGAATTATTTGCCTTTCCTTTCAACCAGGATATGTGGTATGCATGTCTCAGAAATCAGTATTATCAAAGTGACCAGAATATTAAAGTTGCTTTTTCAAAGTAGTGAGCATACTACCTGCAGTTATTGTGATGGGAAGGTAATGCTCTTCATCTGATAAGCTTCCTTTCCAATGGGGAAGATAAAATGTCTGTCCTCAGGAGGCTAGCATAGGGGCAGGAAGGAGGCACACACTTCCATTAATCAATAGTGGCCAATATGCTATATTGTAAGCATTAAATTACAAAGTAGTAACTCTAAGGTAAGGAGTTATAAGAGCTGATGTAACCACTCAGGGGGCTGGGGTTCAGGGGAGGGGAGTGGAATTGGAGCAGAGACATCTGAAGGTGACAGAGGACTATTCAATGTCTTCCTTTGTCTCTTTGAATCAAAAAGTAGCCACCGCCTGTGTGACCATGATTCAAAGAAAAGGGCAAGCCATTCATATATTGAAGTATTTCTCATTTGTTAACGATGACCAAGTGCTAACTACATTTCAATTGTTTAGCTACAGTTAAGTTTAAAGCACAAATGTTGTTTGACGTCCCAATGCTTCAAAGTCATCCTGATATTAGACACTGTGAATAATGATCAATAAGGATCTCTCGAGTCTATCACTTTCCTTAATTACCTAAGGATACTATAGTATACTGTGCACCACACAAGGAGAGGTACATAATCTTTGGAAATTCTAATCAAATCATCTCAGCAAGGGATATTACAAAATTGTCCCACTCAGAAAGTATACCGGAGATTAGCTTCCAAGTAATCCGTAATCCCAGGGAATGAATATATATATATCTCAGAATCTACTTTATATATTCCCAAAAGAAGGGCTCTATGTAGCAATTTGGTATAGGGTTAAAGTCATTAGTGTTCTCTCTTACAAGAAAAAAAAACAAAGTAGAAGATGTAATTTTATTGCCTATTTCTCTCACAAATGTATCCTCCATTGCTCAAAGCATATATTTTATTCATTTATTACTATTTTCATTATTCTAGAAGTTGGATGTACTTGCACTCATTCATCCTATTTTATAGCTACCAACAGTGTGAGATGATGATTTTTGAAATACATTGACATGTTCCAAATGTCCGAAAAGCCCCTCTCTCCCAGGCTAAGGGATCCTTGCTTGCTTGACCACCCACATACAGGAAGGGCCCTTGATGAGGCATCACTGTGCCTCTGCACAATTTTAGCAATAGCCATTCACAGTTAGAAAGCAAATGGAGCCTGCAGATCTGCATGTTGGCTCCACTTGGCAAAATTTTACTTTTGGAAACCTATTGGAGATGTCACTAGAGCATTGTGGACACTGAAAACATGCAATTTCTTTAGGAAGAACTGATTGGTTCCATAGAAAGAGTGTGTTCCAGGATCTACACATCTTTCTTTTCATCACTTCCTGTCTTTATATCATCACATGGTCCTTCTGAAACTGTTACCACCTTTGCCTTCCCCTCATTAAAATCCTCATGTAGGTACTCAGAACATACTTTGTTCTAACTTCTCCTGTGCATTAGTACATCTCTTCTTTTAAAACCTTTTAGTTGACTTCAGAGCATGTGGATGATTTTCCAAGTCCTTCTAATGACTTCCTAAGTTCCACAAGATCCAACATTTTTCACACTCCCTCTCTGTTTATTTATTTATTTATTTTGGTTTTTTGAGACAGGGTTTCTCTGTGTAGCTTCGGTGCCTGTCCAGGAATTCGCTCTATAAACCAAGCTGGCCTCGAACTCACAGAGATTTCCTTGTCTCTGCCTCCCCAATGCTGCAATTAGAGGTGTGCGCCATCACCGCCACGCTAATATTTTGCTCTTATCTCATGCCACTTTTCTATTGGGTTTCTGTTTTTTCCACATGCCCCCAGCCTTGGGGTTCTTGGACATGTTGTTTTCTCTAGTCGGTACACAACCCATTTTCAGACTTTCCCTCTCAGCCTACACTGGAATCATCTAGAGCCATCCTACCATGTCCCCTCCCCTCTGTTTGTCACCATTCCATCATCATTTATAAGTACTTCATTTTGGAGAAGGGTTTTGTCTCCATTTCCAATGACTCTTCCTCAGACTTATAAGCTCCATGAAAAGATACTATGCATGTTCATCTCATGCTTAGAACTCAGTGTATAGAGTGGAACTGGGACTGGTATTCTAGCTTGCCCTATTAATAGAGGGTACTCAATAAATACCAACTCAAGTGAAAAGAAACATAACTTGAATATATATATGTATATATATATATACTAAATGCTATATCCCATGTGCATGACTAAAACACAAACATTGACAAATTTATTTTTTAAAAGATCCCATGAGTGAGTAAGAATTTAAAATTTAAATTTGGAAATTCCACATATGCACTGACCAATAAAGTAGCCACTAGCTATGGAACTCTTTGTATACTTGAAAAGAATCTCATCTAAATAGAATGAGCTATAAATAAAAACGTATTTGTTGGGGTTTAAAGACTTCATTAAAAAATACAAAATGTCTCATATTGCTGAGTACATATTGAAATGACATTTTAACACATTAAAATGTACTACTGATTTTATCCGTTGCATTTTCTTCTGTAGTTGTTAGAAAGCTAAAATTACCTGTGTGACTTACTCTGTATTTCTATGAAATGACCTGGCCTTCCTCCTTGTTTCCGCAGCATTCAAAGTCACCTTGATGTCTATCATGGCATGTATCACAGAGGGAAAATGTACAGAAGTCTCAAACTACTTGCAAATTCCTAGGTTGTCCTGGAGCTCTGGGAATTGGCAGGGTCTGAAGGCTTTCTCAGATGACTTCGCGTACCTTTCCCCATCTGATGGGGGATTCCCCTCTCTATGGCGTAAATATGTTTTATTACCAGTAGTTAATGAAGAAGCTGCTTTGGGCCTATGACAGTGCAGAATAGGACAAGGCAGGAATTCCAAGCAGAGATAGAGGAGAAAAGAAGGCAGAGTCAGGGAGATGCCATGTAGCCACCAGAGGAGAAAAGCAAACCACAAACCTCATGGTAAAACATAAAATAATAGAAATGGGTTAATTTAAGATGTAAGAGATAGCTATGAATATGCTTAAGCTATTGGCTGAACAGTGTTGTAATTAATATAGTTTGTGTGATTATTTTGGGTCTGGGCGGCTGGGAAAAAAACAAGCAACCTCCGCCAACACCAATCACTTTGTATCTATTTCGACAATCACATTTGCACTCAGATTGCCTACTAACTTACCTACAACTTCATGGTTTCTAGTTTACATTATTAACATTTGTTTGTAAAAACTAACAGAAAAAGTCAACAGATGAATAATATACAGAGCTCTGACATTCCTCCTGCTCCGTCTGTCCTCTTACGAACACCTTATGTTACACACTGGCTATAATTAATGATCCAATATTAAACACATTGCTACTAAGCAACATAGGCATTTACATTTCTTTGGTTTTTATTTAGTGTCTGCTCTAGAACCATCTATGTCACATATACGTGTCTTGAGAGAGTTTCTCAGGTTTCCTTGCCTTTGATGTTAAAGTTCTTGACAGCTTTAAGAAATACCAGTCAATGTCTGTTGTAGGATATCCCTCTTGGGATTTGCCTGGTTTTCCTCATGACTGAAGGCCCACAAAGCTATAGCATCATTTTTATCACTTCGTATCAGTCAAGGCAGCCTACTGTCAGCATGACTAATGCCTATGTTGACGCTGCTCACCTGGCTGAAGTAGTGTTTACCAGGTTTGTTTCTGCAGCAGAAACTCCCTCCTGCTCCTCTCTGTACTCTTGGGAAAGAAGCCACCAGATGCAGCCCAGAGTTGAACTCTGCTCACCTGTGGTGCTTCTTGAGGGTGTCATCCACATTGTTTATTTGGAGCTCCTCAGCAGGGGATTATCTTTTTTCCCCCTCACGTTTATTAACATACATTGGAATCATGTTATAAATGCACATATATAACTATGGACATCTGCTTTGTGTTTTGGGAAATGATCTCAAGCCATTTTATCTCACTGTTCAAGTTGTCTACTGTATCCACAGCAGCTCTCTCATTGGTTGCCGTGTTTCTTTGACGTGTCCTCATCTATTTAAAGTGGTATGATTTCTGAATTCCCTTCCTTCATGGCTCTATTGGGGCTCTAATGTATCATGTATATCCATTTCCTAGTAACAGCATCAGACAGTGCTCCCGAGAGTCCTGGGTCTTTAAACTGGAGAAGGGTTTTGGAAACTGGGATGTGAGTGTTAATTGTGCTCCCTGATCCTGGGACGCCTCTCTCAGCTGTTAAGAAAATTTATGTGCATATACACCCCGCCCTGTGTTTAAAATACACATTTCTACAAATAGGTGCCTATACACAAATGAACAGGTCTCCAATTGTAATTCATAAGAACAGAGAACACTTTGGCTCCTTCCTCTTTTTTATCTCTGAGCCCTCACCCAACAGTGACAGGCGAGGGGACCTTCTAAAGACAAGCTCAATGCTTCTTTTATGGCAGGATCCCCGTGTCAGGGGCCTGACTACTGCAGGTTTACCCCATAATCTAGAAGGGGCTAGAGATAAACATGCAAATGTTACAAAATACAGATTTCAAAGATGAAGATCACAACAATTTATTAGGGCAACTGCACAGGAAGGTGCACTAACAAAGGTCTCATTTGAATGTTTTTATTCAACTCAGCGAAGGGAAAATGACAGTAATGGGTCTAAGCCACATAGAAAGGATCCAGGCTTCCCTGGAAAAGATTCAAGTGCCTTAAAATGATTTGTTTCTCCACAGCAATTTACATTTATTAAAATAGATAATAGACATAATCATTGTCAAAATAGAGCTTCTAGCCCTGTACAATGTCTTAATCCATTCTCCAAGTTCCTGACAAACAGGCACAAAGCCATGGTGGATTAGATTCTAAGTGGGGGATCATTCTTTTAGCACAGCAGAAAAAAAAAACGCAAAACTATCTCACACTTCTGAGAAGGAAGCTAAGAGCTGAGAACAGCCTTTGAAGGTGGAGGGTGAACTACAAAGGGAAAGGTGCTATCGTGATGCCTTGGCTGAAGAGAGGACCAGGCTCTGATATGACACTCTGCATTAATGATGCTAATTTATGCCTGGATGAGTGTGTGTGCATGACACAGGGAATTTAAAGAGGTCTGCATTATGCCAGGAGCCTCTTGCAAAGGCATGTGCTGTGCGCAGGGAATGCTTCACCTGGGCATGGGTGATGTCTGCTCTTTGTCAGGTCCATGAAAACAAACCACTTGTCTACTCATTTCCTATCTATTTTTTTTTTTTACCCTGAAGATAGAATACGCTTTTTTCTTTCTTTTTCTTTTCAAACAAACAAATTTGGTCATAATCTTCCACAAATTTAATTAAAAAAATTTTTTTAAAGAAACAGTTTCCTCATTCCTACTAGAAAAAGCAAAAGGGCCATACATACTCTCAAAGATCTTCAGGATGTGGTACCTCACTAATTATGTCCTGGAAAATTCAAGCTACATCAGCCATCTTCCATTTCTTAGAATGAGCCTCCTCTCTTCTACATGATCTAGCCTTTGTATGTGTGGGTAGCCCCTTGGAGCAGCCTCCCAACCCTTCAACATCACACCTACTATGCCCTAAAGATTGACCATCCTTTCTTTTATCACTGAAGATTTCTTTGTTCAGGTTGATCTTTTTTTGTTGTACACTATCTCAGCAGCATAAAGTCTTCCTTTGAGGTGATGGTCACATTTGCCATTGTGTAGTTGGTACTTTTTGATTAACGTGTTTTCCCAGAGGGTCTTGCCATTTCACACTGTGGCACCTAACTTTTTGCCTGGCACACAGTAAGTGTCCCATAAATATCCACTGAGTAAATAAAAAGCTAACCACCCCACCCACACACACAATTTGTCAAGGTTTTCTGAGCTGGAGAACTTGAGATGCTGAGGGATATACTATTACACACTAGAGATTTGATTGGTTGCCATAGGGATGAGTGTAAGAAATAGCACAGCTAGGCTCTTAGTTTCCAAAGATACAGAAATAATGTTCTAAAACAAATTAGTTTTTGGACCTGAATCTAAGAGGGCATGAAAAGTCCTAATCAGAACCCCCTCCCCCGCTTTTAATTCTGTTGTTTTTCAGTGACTAAGTTAAAGTCATTGTTATTAAGGAATTTTGGGTTATTTCACAGTTTTCTAAATGCTGGTTTCAAAGCACTCATTGAGTTTGGACTACATCACGCTAGGTGCTGCTTTAGACATTGGGTACACACTGAGCAAGAGAGGCAGGCACTTACCTTTGGGTGGAGGGCATAGACAGAACACTAACAGTGAGAGAAATGGCTCTAGATAGTTTCTCGTGATGCTGAATGGAGATACAGCCATGAAAGCAGAGAAAGAGAAGACCAAGGTGGACTTCATGACCTATGCTGATTCCAGTGTCTGCCTGGATAACCATCACTACTCTACAGTACCAAGTAGATCACAGTGCTTTTTTCTTTTCTGCTTGATGAAGAATAAAGCATTTCTTGATTTCATAGAATTTTAAAGTATTCCCTTTTGGAGCAAGTAGCTAGGCAAAAGAAACCATAGGTTTTTTTGTTTTGTTTTGTTTTGTTTTGTTTTTACTGACAATTGTGCACCCCCAAGATTAAAAAACCCTATTACCTAAGTTGCAAATCTCACCAGAGTGTCTATTTCATGCCAAGAAAAAAATTCTTCACTTGTTGCTAGGTGAGGAGTAATTAGGGTTATCCAAAATCATAAAAGCAATAGAGAAATTATAAAAATTGCAGAGGATGTATAAGAAATCTCCAGGTAACCACTGTAAACCCTGAGGCATAGGACAGTCCTGGAAACTTCTCTGGCTCTTGATAATTATGTGCAAACTATTCGCTGGATGAGTAGACATGCATCAAGAGAATTAGCCAGCTGAGTATGACTGCGGGGGATTTGGAAGAGAAACAGTTGTTCACTTAGCAAGAGGAAAAAGCACAGACAAGTGGTATCTTTTCCATCCCCCCTCCCACCTGCCACCACCACCACTGAAGCCATTGGCTTATGAAAGGTTAGGAGGGAAGAATCTCACAAAATGGAACCAAAGCTCAGGACAAACCATCCAGCTCACTTTCTCCAAAGGAGGAGGGAAATCAACAGATCGACACATAGTTCCAATTACACTCCAGAGCAAATAAACTAATGGTGTCTTTGTTTTTCACCTAACAAATTATGTTTTGATTACCAGTCATTAGTGACCATGAATACATGAAACTGTTTGCATTTCTTGTCCTCACACTATCTCCAACCACCTTCCAAAGGGAAAAGTCTCTTAGCTTACCCCAGGCAAAACTAAAACTAACAGCCTTAGGGATTGGACTATGATGTATAAGAGTCCATTATTTTGGTTAATTGTTCTTCTGCCTGTTGTAGAAGGAGTCACTCCCTTTGTGGTGGAGACATAATCTTTCTACAAAAAGACAGTGCAATCACTCAAAAGGTTCTTAGCCATCCTCATTGCCTGCTAATGCTCCCGTGAGAGAAACAGACTTGCTTCTGGGATACTACTGTACACTCTCCTAAATTGACAACAAAATGGCTGATTAAATTTCAGATAAATTCAGGAAGCAGGTTGGTATCAGAAACATAGAAGTCACAAGAATAGAGCATACACACAACAACAGACACACATGCGTGCACGCAAACACACACACATACACACACACACACGCTCACACGTATGTATGTATGTCAGCTGGGTAATCAGGATTCAAAAAGGGCCAGGGAGGGTCTTGGATTATCTATACTAAGAGCCAAGATTCTTTAAAATGGATAATTTCCAAGCCTCAGTTTCATTTTGTGCCGAGCTATACAGTGGGGTGTGGAATGATTAACAGAGATTAACAAACTCAGAATGTTTGAGCACCTTTTAGTATAGCAATTATCATTTGAGACCAAATCCATGATCCAACTTGTAGAAAGTTCTTTTTTTTTTTTAAGGTCCTTTAGAAAGTGTCACTTTAACTACTAACATTCCAAGTCCACCAGGGGTTTCTAACACAACCAGCAACGGCAGTTCATATGTCTCTGCAACCATGTTTATGTTTTATTCTGTTCTACTTTCTGAACAAATCACTCATGCTTCAACTCCATGTGCACAGGAGCAGGAGAAGTTAGAGTTCTGTGCTGCTTCGAGACCCTTTCCAATCAGGGAGACTGGGTCTTACCCTTCAGTCTGGCTGGCCTGAAACTCACTATGTAGACCAGGCTGCCCTCAAGCTGGCAAAGATCCTCCTGCCTTTACCCCCAGAGTGTTGGAATTAAAGGTGGTGAGCCAGCACGCCCAGCCCCTGTTCATCTTTAAATTTGTCTGATGAAGGAGCTGGGTTATGGATTATACAGCAGTGGAAAATGTAACCCCTAAAATCAAACTTACCAGTTTTCATATCCTAATCTACTTTATGGGGGTTTTGTGCAAGCTTCAGTTTCTCCATGTGTAAGGCACACACAGTACTAGTGTCACTTTCTAAGGTGATTATGACAAGTCAGCAGGTAAGAAATCCACAGAAAGTGATCTGGGCACTAAATGGTACCCAAGTGCTTAATAATTATTAACTACTCTATGATCAAGTAGACACTCCTTAAATCAGATGGCCACCAGGCTCTTTGCACCAAATTCCTGTTATAGTTTCTCGTTTTGGGAAATCAGAGACAACCACACATGGTTTTTATGTCCCAAGTGTTAAATAATTTAATGTTGCAAACTCAAGACAATCTTAAGCAAAGTCTAATGGATTCTATTTTTAAAGCTAGGTGAATTTGTGAAAATGACACTTCTCAGAGACTACATACACTTTATACCTCACATTTATTCATTCTTTAAGCTATGTAAAATGTCTCAGTAGTTTCCAATTCCTTAGCATTTTTAAAAGGGCAAAAGGGAAAGCAGGCATCCCTTCTTGGCATCTTCCTCATATGCTCTTAAAATGCCAGCTCCCAATTGTTTCTACTACAGGTTTTGTGCTTTTGGAATTTTGATTTGACATACAAGTATGATCGCTTCTCTCTCTCTCTCTCTCTCATTCTTGCCCATGGTAGAGAAACACAAACCTTAGAGAGTCATTCAAAAATCTTTCCTATTTTATTTTGTTAAAGAAACATCATCAAATGCATCACTGAAAATGTTATTGTGGGTTGTAATGAAACAAGATAAATTAGCATTACAAAGCCATTATTAAAACAAATGAGAGAGGAAAATGTGAACTTTCTATACCCAGGATAGAATTAAACTGAACTTCATAGAACTTCATATCACACACACACACACACACACACACACACACACACACACACACACACACACAAAATTGAAAAATAAACCCCATCTCTTATAATCTTACTTTAAAAAGTTATCTACATGTATGTCTGTGTGCCTGCTTGTCTGCATTTACCACATGGAGCTCCCTTGAAACGGGAGTTATAGGAGGATGAGAACTACCTGATATATGTGGTGGGAACCAAACTTAGGTAGGGTCAATGCTAAAGTAGCAAGAGCTCTTAACCACTTAGTCATCCATCTCTTCAGCTCCCTCCCACTCATTGTGAGCTTAAAAAGCACATTAAGAAATCTCTTTGGAGAACTAAGTGTATAGTTGAGTGGAAAACCACCTGTTTCACACAGGCAAGGGCCTGGGTTTGACTCTCAGCATTGCTAAAAACAACAACAAAAATCAGTTTCTAAAGTACCCTAGCTCCCCTGGTTCACTGATGCTGGACACATTTTGCCTATATCTGGACAGAGAGTATATACCTACATATCCAGATATACATAAAAAGTGTAAATGTGCTCAGGTATATAGTATTTTCTACCCTTATTTGGCCTTGGACCACTTATTAAGTTGCATTTGTCCTATGACAAATATTTCTTTGAGAACTTTCCCTTCCTTCCTTTCTTCTCTGCTTAAAGGTAGCTTTTCTCCCATCTTACCTTCGGTTTGTCTCAGTATGCATAGCTACCTCTGTTACAAACTCTATCTCAAAGGAGAATTTCTGGTGATTTTTTTCTTAAGATACAACTATTTTCACTTAAATATTATTTGCAGAATGCAAAACTAAATCCTGTCAAGCCAAGCACCTTTGCCATAAATAGTTTGAAAAAATGAATGAAAAAAAATGTCATCTGAGCAAAGCAAGAACTCTCAAATGTTCAGTACCAGTGCATAAGTACTGCTTGTTCCTGTCACACAATGATTTCTATTTTCACACTTAAAAGTCACCTATGTGTTCAGATTGTCCAGTCCTCATTATATACAAAGTAAGAGGCCTATTTTGTCTCTCCATTTGTCTTCAGACCCCAAGCCCTTGTTCTATGTTCAACCAATTAATACATCTGTCTTGTTCACAATCCTATTCAAATTGCCTCTCTAGCATCAATAAAACAGTCGGTGCTCTTGTCTCTCTTACCTACCTGTCACTCTTTCTCTTGGTGATGTTAAAATCATTAAATTTATCATCCTCGTGTATATTTGATCAAGATGGTATGTAATTAAAACTCAAATTGTCTCATACACAGTTATTTTTTAATATATTCAGTCTCACAGAATAACCATTAAGCAATTAAAATTATTAAATTATTGACTCAGGGCTTCCATGTTGCTATTTGGTCAAGAGTAGCTGGCATAACTGATAACACCTTTTCTTCTGTAGATGCTTTCATCTGGGTAATTCACGCTTCATTATTGTGCCACTGTTCTTGGCTTTTCTCTTGGCTCCTGTGACAAATATGGGGTTCAGATCCAGGCTTCAGAAATAGGCAGTGTTGTTTCAGATCTTGGTAATACACACCTGCTTTTACATACCCCAGCCCCCACCCAGCCTCTTAGGTGAGATTGTTCCAGACACACAGCCAGTTCCAATAAATAGCTTTGATTCTTACAAAATTTCAACCTAAGATAATATATTTATTACTTAATGAGGATCAAATCATTAAGCCTGAACTGATGCTGGCTCAAAGGTTAAAGATGAGGAAGTAACTTACTTATATTCTGTCTTGCAATAGTAATATTAGATACTATAGGAATTATAGACAACCCATCTAATATTAATGAAAATAAATCCTCACATAACTCAACAAATGTGTCCCTGAGACCATCATTAGCTTATTATATGTTGTGTCATATGTGCTTACAGCAACCTTAAGAAATTAAGAACTATGTTATCTTCATTTAATAACAAAGATACATGGCTTAGAAAAGCTCAATAGTTTGCCTTAGAACATAAAACAAGTGACCTAATCATCTATGTTCTTACCAACTGAAATATGTTTTTAGTATAGTACCAAACCCAAGGGATTATAAGGACAAAGTTCTATGGTCCAGTATGAATTGTATTTGTGACCACTTTAGTCTTGTAGAAATACTGCAAACAATAGAACAATTACTCATTTACTGTTCAGTCCATGGCAGGGAAAAAACTAACTTGTCAGTATACAGCTATTGTCTGATTTAATTCTTCCAACAGATACCTATGAGTTAGATATTTGGGTGTGACACACAGCTATGAAAGAGGACCAAGCCCATGGGTTTCCCTACACTTTTAGAACTCACCAAAAAATGTTCAGTTCTTTGAGGCTTATATCACTGGCTAGGGGCACAGTGTTTGACACCCTTTGATTTGTGGACAATGATTTTAAAAACGAGGCACCACTCTTACCCAGGTCCGACAAAGAGTTTAGGGGATGCAGAGAAAGACAAACACTCCAAATTCTCACTCATAGGTAGAGGTTGAAACAAACTGACTTCATAGAATGAGAGAGAGAACGGTGGTCACTAGTAGCTAAGAGAAGAGGGGAGAGTAGAGATAGAGGGGGGAAGTGACTGTATGCTTGGAGAGATGTGGTAAGAGCATAGCCCAGGATCACAAGGCAAAAGAAGCTAAGAGTTAAGGTGAAGGCACACAGTTGTTTTCCCCAAGGAACCTGCTGTAAAGGACACTGATGGCCACCATCCTGCATAGAGGTTCAGCAAAAAGAGGTATTTTTCCCTAGCCTGAGATTGCCTCAAGGGGGGAAAACATGAGAAGAGCGGTATTCAGAGAATAAGAATCCATAACCTTAACAAGTTTTTACCACAAAGTAAGCCTATAATTGTAGATAAATTGACAGATACCAATGGTTCTGTTTCCTTGTCAAGAAAATAAGTAAAAACAGAAACATTCATTTGTGTTCACTGTTATAAAAGCTTCACATACAGTTTGAAGAAATTCAAAACTCCTATACTGTGTTAGATAGCACCTCTATTCTATCTAACTTCTCCAAAGACCAACATTTGATCGCTTTGTGTTCAACAATTTAGGAAAGTTGGTTTACTAACCGACTAATCTGAATGGCCAGAGGATGAAAGCATCATCAGTACCAAAATTTCTGTGGGAAGATTTGCTAAATTGTTTTCATGGTTAAGAGGGATTCTTTCCCCAAGATTCTACTTCTCTGCAGAAACAGATCTGGTTTTGACCATATGAAATGGCCAAAGCATCTTTCTGTTGAAGTAATACCAAACCACCATGCCACCATTCATGACACAGACAACCTCGTGAGTTCAAAAAGGGGACATCAGCATATTTTACCGAAGATGTTGTTGTATTCCTATGTTCCTATCAGGCTTCGAAGTACCATGTTATTGTCTTTTGTTAGTCTGCATTGGAAAGCATAATTTCCCCATATATTAAGGCTGGTCAAGGTGACCCAATATATGGAGTTGGGTCCTAAAAGCCAGTAAAAAAGTCAGAGACAGCCCCTGTTCCCACTGTTAAGAGTCCCACAAGAGGACCAAACCATACAAGTAACATATATACCTAGATAAGTCCCATGCAGGTTCTCTGGTTGTCAGTTTTGTCTCTGTGAGCTCCTATAGGCCCAGGTGGGTTGATTCTGTGAGTTTTCTTGTGGTTTCTTGACCCCTCTGACTCCTACAATCCTTTCTCTCCCTCTTCAGCAGGATTCTTCAAACTCAGCCTAATGATTGGCTATGGGTTTGCATCTGTTTCCATCAGTTTGCTGGATGAAGCCTCGCATTACCCAGCCTTAGTATGCAGGGAGGTGCTTAGTCTTACTGCAACTTGATATACTACATTTTGTTGACACTCATGGGAGACCTGTCCTTTTCCAAAACAGAAATGGAGGAGGAATGGATTGGGAAGTGGAAACAGAAAGAGGGTTGCGAGGAAGGACTGGGAGGAGAGGAGGAAGGGGAAGCTGCAGGCAGGATGTAGGCTAAATAAATAAATAAATTTATAATTTAAAAAAGCATACGTTATCTTGTATATAGACTAGGACAAAGGGAAAGGACCTAGTGAGGACATCTTTCTGCAAAGAGGAAAAGACATTTATTCAGAGTTCATCTTGAAGAAATGAAGCAAAGATGATATATAATACTATTCACTGATTTTTTTCCCCACCTTATTCAGTGACTTATCCAAGAACTGCAAGAGCAAAGAGAAAAATTAAGGAAGAAATTCCCCTAATAACTTCGTCTGTATCATAGATGACAGCTGAACTTCAAGTTATCTATGGATTAAAATGGCTTTGTGGTATGATTTCGTCAGGCTGCTTTTTCTATTCTGGTTCTTGTCTTAAAATATTTTGTAGGTCACCAAGAACAGGTAAAACAAAGATCCTGCTATTCTAAGCCTACAGTTTCCTTGGAGCTAAAATTGGAAACACATATTCTTTGAAGGTACTAGTTGTAGAGTTAGAAATCTGTTTGATCACTTGCTCAAAATTTAGCTCTAGGTTACGTGGCCAAGGTCACTATTCAGTAAGTCAATCTTAGAACACCTGGAGGTTGCATGGGTCATAAACCAAGCAAAGAACACCAGGAGGTCCTCAGACATACAACATAAAGCCACATCGTCTCCCGTGTGGATGGTTTTTCTCCTGTCCAGTCTACTCTGCTGCAAACAGCCATATTGCAGTATGTTGCTCCCTAGCAGCTGCCCCATGCAGACCTCCCCAGTAGGTCCGGGTGTCACTAATCCACTGATTAAACATTTTAAGACTAGCTTTGACAAAGCATGCCAGAAATTCCTTCAGAGTAATTAAAACTACCTTCTGTGTCAATAAACACAGCCTGTGAGATCTTTCATGTGCAGAGGGGTTGGCTCTGGCCCACTGGCTCTAGGACATTTTTTTTCTCAGATGGGTTTTCCATTACTGCAATTGATTTTCACTGATTCATCTAGACCTTTGCCTACCCCCACTATGAGGTGTCAGAGATGATGTCAGAGATATTATCTTACATCTCCTGTTTCAATCAAGAGATAAGGACCTAAAGAGGACTGAAACCAAGGCCAAGCTCACTGTCAACGCTCTTACCCAGCCCTTCAGGTAAGAGGCCTAGAGAAGGGGTCTCGCTGCAAGTCACTACCAGTCTGGAATTCCAACTGATTCTCATTTGTGGAATTTTTGTGTCATCAAAGTGAAAGAACTCGGGTGAACATCTGTTACTTTGCTATCCATCGGCTCTCTGAATTGTTTCTCTGTACAACACGACAGCCTAATGTTCTTATTATGGAAACAATGTGGATAGTTGTTCACAACACATTATATGAATATGGAGTAGACATTAGTTAACATTTCATCATCCTGAGATAATTAACATTAATATTTTGATAGCTGACTTTCTTATATGATAATACACACATGCAAGTTTATATAAGTGGAACCCTATTGTTCATAGCCATTTTATCAAAGATACCTTTAATTTTCCTTAAAACATGGGGGGATGCTTATACAAAGGATATTTTGCTTATCAGAGCCAATATGAACAACTTTTTATATTTTCCTTATGAATGTCACAGCACACTGACTCAGAAACAGGTGTGATATAGCACGGTCAATAATTACTTGCTGAATGATTCAAGAATAGAATGACAGAATAAGCAGAAATGAATGTGTTAAATGGAAACAAGCCAGAAGAGAGTCTGAATCCTTACAAAAATCACATATTGCAACATTTGACAGCTCCTCTGCATCTTTGAACTTTAACTTGGGGTAAGAGGACCTGACTTCAACATCTTTACAAGAATCTACAAGTGTGAATTCCCATGCAAATTACTCATGTAACTCTCATTTGAGCCAAGCAGCTGTCATCTTGTGGAGTCCAGCTTTGCCCCTTAGCAAAACGGATTATCCCAGCTGGGCTTGTCGACTGTTTGTGCCTCCTTATGGAGGGACAAGGAGGGTCATGGGACCCTCACTTAAGAATCCAGCTTCTCCTTACCACTTGCATGCAGTTTTGACTTAACTGCATGTGGCTGTGGGAGGGGCGACTATATATAGGTAGAGGAAGGAAGACTAGGGAAGGGGGTTCCACCTAAGTCACTAGGCAGAAGCCTCCATTCCTGCTGGGTAAAGGCTTCCAGGCGTAGCCCTGCTGGGGCAGGGGGAACAACACATACGATGAGTAACCTCTCATCCACACTCTGTAAGGAAGTCCAATAAACTCCTTGGTTCCCCAGAGTGAACTCTGTCAAAAATTATACCTTTGTTCGCCACGGGAACCTCTGGAGAAGGGGTCGATGTGACTTGTGGGTCCCTGCTAGAAAGGAATTTTAGCAACACCATGCCAGCAACAGCTGTTCTAACTGCACAGGAGTCATCCATGTCCTCTCAAATGAAATCGAGTTCTAAAAGCATCTACCAAGCACCTGTATCCAAGGACTACCTTACCTCCCATGCGCTAAGCTAAAAGGCAAAGATGAAACCATTGCCTTTGAGAAAAGGTCTGCCTTGTCAGGGAGGAACTCTGTAGCATTTGCCTCTTTTCCTGGCTGGCTGAACTTCAGTTTCCACGCTCATGAAGTGGGAAGAATATCTATGTTCCATAAAATTGTGATTATTCAATAGCTTAGGGCATTGGGGCAATAAACACTTGGATGAGAATCTGTGGGTTGGGGTCTGAGTATGCGGATACTTGGGAAGGGAAGGAGTACACACGGGGCAGAGAGTGCAAACGATCCAGCGTGGTGGGATCCATTACCAGCTGCCTTAGCTAGTTTAAAGATGAACAAACAGGAAACACTAACATTCACAGGGAAAACTGTGAGCAGCCTAACCTTCTTAAAGGGCGAACAAAAGAAAAAAAGGTTTTGCCTTTTCAGCATGTGCCAGTATCTAGATCAAAATGATCCCTGGGAGGGACCCAAAGGCAACCTGCTTGTCAAGTTACTGGAAAAAGAAAAGGACCTGGTGTGCATAGTGGGCTCTAACCCAAGTTTCTAAGACGTATAGGGGGGGAAAATCCGATCGGAAAAATTTCCATTTCATATTGTGCTGAGGAAGCTCCAGGACTGACTAAGCATGCTGGCAACAGAAACACAATGTGACAAACAGATTGCTTTTGTGTTTTCCCCACAGAACAGAGTTCAGGTCCTGCTGAGACCTCAGCATTGTCTCCATCTCTGGCTCTGCATGGGGGCAGGAGATAGGATTAAAATTTAGCCACCACCCAGGATGTTAGATGCCATCTCATAGGCCTAGAGAAGTCATGGTTTTACACTTTATTATTATTATTTTTTTTTTTTTTGGTTTTTTGAGACAGGGTTTCTCTGTGGCTTTGGAGCCTGCGCTGGAACTAGCTCTTGTAGACCAGGCTGGTCTCGAACTCACAGAGATCCACCTGCCTCTGCTTCCCGAGTGCTGGGAATAAAGACGTGCGCCACCACCACCCGGCGCACGTATATTGAATAGATATGGAGAGTGGAAAGCCTTGTCTTGTTTCTGACCCAGCTGGTCTCAAACTCACAAAGATGGGCCTGCCTCTACCTCCCGAGTGCTGGGATTAAAGGCGTGCCCCACTACCGCATGGTTTTAATCTTAAGCTAGCACCATTGAGGATTTCCTGGAAGCATAGTCCTACATATCTGTGCAGCCTTAATTCCTACCTTTAAGAGAGAAGCATCAATCCATCCATCCATCCAGCCATCCATCCATCCTTCTACCCATCTTTAAATTTTAAGAACTGAGCATCTAGAACATACACTCTATTATTTTTAATGTTTTATAAAATGTTTTAATTTTTAAAAGGCCTCAAAGGACCTGGTATCCTGACTTCAGGACCCCAAGGCAATGCCCCAAATATCCAAATCAAATGAACCAGAACCTCCAACTGGTTTCCAGTGGCAAAACCTAAAGACTGCACAGGTTCAGTCAGTCAGCAGGCTTTGAAAATGGACTCAGACCCGCTCAAAGCATAGCAGTCATAATTTATTCACAAATATCAAACGGACTTGGTCTACATTAGTTTTTCATGTCCTCCAAATTACAGTACCATTTTGGGGTTAGGGAGGGGAATCTAGTGATGTTTGGGGGTCTTAAGACAACAAAGAGCAGAATTTCCCTCTCAGCCTTGCCTGAGTTCAAATTTCATTCAACTACATGTTCATTGTATTAACCAGAAAAATAAAAGCACAGCTTTTAGAAATGTCAAATTTGTGCCCCAAGAGAGGTCAGCTCATTAAACAACCACACTGGTTGTCACACTGGGTCAATAATTCTTTGAAGTCACCTACTTACTAGTTTGAGGAAAATTAACATTTCTGGGTCACCAGATTCCACATACTCATCTAAAAATGATGCCTGGGAACCACGAAGGTAATTTTATTTAACATAAGTGGGCGACTGTATCCCAGGGAGCAAGCTGCTCACCCGTGCACTTGATGGCTTAGAACTGAGCCTGCCGCTCTGCTCAGAAAGGGCAAAAGAGCCAGGAGAGCCTGGGCCAAAAGGTTTAGATTAAAATTCAGTTTATCAAATTTTTCTTACTCTCATCCAACATAACTTCCCTGAGATGAACTTAAAGACCCTAAAAAGCTGTGGCAATGAGAAGCTGAGGCAAACGGTGGCCAGACCTAGAACGGGGTAGGAACACCATAGAAGTTGGAAAGAATTCACTGGTACAGTTATCTCAAAAGGCAAGTTAAAAATATCATCGTAGAAACATGGCTGCTGTGTCATGTTGCCCAGCGCGTGTGTCTTTAGAAGCCTGTTATGAAAAACAAGACATGATTTACTAACAACATACTATTTATCATACAATTATAACAAAAATGAACATAATTTGAGCTTATGACATTAAGGGACTAGTAAATATGATTCTACTATAGGATGTTATAAAACAACACCCCCACTAGTGGAATCCAAACTGACAAATGCCAGATATGGTACCGTTTTACATGTCAATCTAGCATTTCCTCAATTGCCCATCCCTCTGTGTGTCTATCTCTCTTTTGTGTGCACACGTGCTTGTGTGCACGCGCACGCACACACACACACACACACACACAGAGTTAGAGAGAGAGATAAACACCTAGAAGAAAATATATAAAACTATTGATGTTAATTAGTCTGGAGCTAATTGATTTTCTTTTAGGCTTTCCTCTACACACTGAATACCCTCTGGTGTGCACGTACTTGGTTCTCTCTTAACTTACTGCTTTTCCACACTGTGTTAGTCTTATTGGAACACACCCATTGCCACAAGCTACAATGGAAGAGTCGAGCTACTGGGATAGAGAAAGCATATATATATTCTGGTCCTTGTCAGGAAAAGCTCACTGACTCCTGCTGTAGAACACCCATATACTTGTGCAAAATGGAGAGCATACAAAATTTTCATGCCATTAGGCTATTTATAGGGAATTATGACATTATAGACTATATACATATAGTCTAAGAGTTTTGTGTTTTAAATAAAAACCATTGTAGCATACTTAAGTTTGTGCTTAAGAAAACATGCTTTTGGTTTAGACATAAAAATTCAGGTTATCTTTTATGTGGAATCTAGATTAAACTATCTATATATTTACATGACAGAAAACTACATTTTATATATATTATATTACATACATAGGTAATACACCAGAAAAATAGAGGAGAAATTGTTTGGGGGAGCAAAAATGAGCAAGATACAGCTGAATATGTGAAAATGTTATAATGAAAGCCCTTATTTTGCATACCAATACAAAACTGAAATTTTTAAGAAGTAGGTATTTTTTAAGTAGTATTAAGAAGTAGGCCAGTATCCTGAATTGTAAATAAAGCTACTTTAGGAGGTGACTGTCTGGAGTAGGCAAACCTCCGCTTTTCTTCTTGAGCTGTGTGTTTTTTGAGAACCAGTAGTGTTTGTTCCCAAATCTCTTGATGTCTATTTTGGAACATTGATAATCAGGCTAAATGAAAAAAAAATGGTGCAAAAAGAAAGAAAATGCTTGTTCCAATGAAAAGTAAATAGAATGTCTTTGAAATGTTGTAGACAATCAATAAACACCTGCAGTAAAGATAGCTTATGAGGTGACTATGCACATATATTTATCACTGTATCTTGCTCAAGTACATAAAAATTAGTTGTGATCTTTACCATAATGGGTTTTGTATGTGCAAGAAAAATATAGCTCCAGACACGAGAGTCATACAACACATATGCATTTTGCTTTTCACTGCAATTAATGAGTACTCTTCCTAAAAGGGAATGCCATTATCAATGAGATAGTTTTCTGAATTTTCTCAACTCTTTGTCACACATGGATTGAGAATTACTCTTCTGTGTGTCCAACATCAAAACAATGTATGTTGCTCTATCCCCTGCCATATTTTTTGTAATTAGAAAAGACTTGGCAAAGATGCACGAAGAGCCACCCAGGTCATCTTTTGACAATATAAGGGTAAACACAGTAGCACCACACAGCATGGTGTGTGTAGTTAACTACATTTGGAGAACGGCAGAGTGTCATCTGCCCAAATAGATGGGAAGATGCTTTGGATCAAGGATGCAGAAACTGCAGCAACCATCCCCCCTCCCACCCCACAGTACACCCTGCACTATCCGTGGAAGCCCACAGTTTTGTTTTAAATGAATAGATTTGCTCTCTACACGGTGACAGTGAAGGGTATATTGTGACCTTCCTGATTTCCAAAAGGGCACAGGGGATTTACAACTCTCCATGGAGTCTTCGGTGCAGAGGGGAGAGTCTATTGTGCCTGTCAGATCCTGTCGTGGAGAGTTTCGTTTCCCCGACTGGCACTTGCTCTTCCCTGTCAGCGGAACAAGGTGGGCAGCACTCTGCTCACCAGATGGTTATTTGTCCCACCAGCCACCGTTGCTGCAACCCGGAATCTCTCCAGCCTAAGGCTGTCTCCAGCATCCATGCTGCAAGGCACTTCCTGCCAACAACTTTGCCAAATGGCTCCTCTCAACGTCATGGGCTGCCCAGACAGACTGGCTCCTCCATCTGCAGCAGCTTTTGGCAGAGACATTTCCCTTTCTGGCTCTACCTCTTGGCTGCATCGGTACGGTCTTGCCAGGAGGATGATTTGGCCCCTCAGTATAGCCAGACCTGGACTTCTGGAGCCATTTAGAGCATGTGCCTGGGTTTCTAGTCCACCTTTTGAGCGCAGTATCTGAACATACCAGAGACCCAGATGATCATGAATACAGACAGAGATCGATGCAGACATTTACAGATTTGTTCCTTCCCTTCCCCCGCCCTCCAATCTCATCATGAGCAGATTAGGAAGTGGAAGCTCGGAGACCCAAAGTGACTAATTACTGTGGCAGGTTTGGGAATCCTACCCAGGGCTTCTGAGGTACATTCCATACCAGTGAATTCTTGAAAAAAATAAATAAATAAAACAAAAAACAGGAACCTTTGTTCCGGTGTTGAATCAGAGAGTATTTTAGAAAACTGTGTCGCCATTGTGACTCAATTTTCAGTAGTTATGGTTCACTCACCGAGGAGAGATAGTCTATTGCAGCATTGAGTCAGGGGTCTTGAATCAGGCAGATTTGGGTGTGATCTGTGCTCTACTATTGGAGGGTAGTAACCTCAACTCTGCTTAAACTTTTCATTTAAAGGGAGACACAATGATTATTGGCTCCGGAAGTGTGAGGGCTAGAATGGGAAGATAGTCTAGAAGACCGACTGCCCATGGCAAAGAGAAAGCCTTCTCCAACCACCAGTTATCGTTCCTGTTTACTCAGGTCCACACACATTTTAGACACAGTTCTGCGTTCATGGTAGTGGTGTGCCCTTGGTGGCTAACTGCCTAATGAAAAGTTACATGGAGAATAAATGGGGGGAGGGGATATGTCTTATTACCCTTCCACTCAGAAGTATGAATCAGCATTTGTCTCATCTTTGAAGATAAACTCAGAAAAAAGGATATCTTCTCAAATATGTATATATGTGTGTGTGTATATATATGTATGTATGTATGTATATATACATACATACATACATACATATATGTATATATATTTATAGGTTATCACTGTGGCAGTTTCTATAATACAAAAGTAGAAGGGGCTGACCATCCATTCACAAGTAAACTGTGGGCACAGTCATAACACAGAGGTCTGTGTAGCCACTAGAAAGGTAAGCCACTAGAAAGGTAAGCAGGAGTTCAGACATGAAAAAGACTATAAAAACTGCCAGACAAAAACAAAAGTACAAATAAACAAACAAGGTATACTCATTTAAGTGATCAGCATCAGGAAGCACATACCACCTAACAGATCTCAACTTTCTCTGGTCAAAGCCTGCCCACCTTTAAACACCACCCATCTTTTTGCACACCCCCACACCCTCCTCTCTTTTTTGCAATCATCATAAGTAAGGAAGGTTTGTCCTGAGAGTCCCTTCCTGTTGCCCAGGTTGGCTCATTCAATCTCCAAAAAATCAGTGAATGCAAATTAGTTATCTTTGGATTTCACACATGCCTCGTGTATCATCACTTCTAATCTCTAGTGAATTTGGAGCCTAAGAAATTGAGGGTTCCCAGGTTATCAATGACAAAACTCCTAGTGACCTCGAAGAACTAACTTACGTCTTCAAATGAAGAGCTGAGTCAGGCCCTGGAGCGAGATTTTAGGTCCTCATTGGAATGGCAAAAGAAGGGACCTGGGAGGAGGATGACAAGCTTGATGGAACCTTTCTTCTTGTCATAGAGGCTGGGGGAGTGGACCGGAGAGCAGCTTTGGCCTCAGGTACCTTCACATTTTTGTGCAAAAAGAAGATGCACCAGACAGCATCTCTGCCACTCTCTCACTGTGGTCCAGGCACTGATAGGGGTTGTCACCAGCCTTTGCAGATGGCAGTGCCTCAGCTCAGCCCAGAAACTCACCTCACTGTCAATATCTTAGGGTAAGGGGGTGCGAGACACTGAAAATGTTGTTCAAAAAACTCTCACATCTTGACTTCTTAGTGCCATAACTATTTCATTCCTTTCATATTAGAGAGTGGAACTAATTTACAGGAACATGTCAACCAGGGGCTCTGGCGCTGGCTGAGGGAACTTAGCTTCCTTTTGGTGAGAGGCTAGAGATGGCCCAGAAATATTCTATGCTCTGTTGGGAAAGGCTCGTTCCAGGGAACCCAGAAGCACTGGCTAATCATAGTGGGGTATTCGTCATCAGTGGAATTCAATTTGAATTCCCTCTTCCAAGATCTGGACAAGAAGCAGAACAGTTGGGGAAAAAAAAAAAAAAAAAGCAGGTGCCCAGAGTCCAGGTTGTCTCAGGCTCCACTCTGGCCACGATGCTTAAATGAGTATGCTTGCAATATAAATGTGTTTGCAGAGTTTGTTTGGTTATTTGTATCATGGAATTTATTATTGTGAAATGAGGTTAATACTTGATTACACTCTCCCAGTTTTCACAAGGAGCTTAGACAAGTAAAACCGAGGAACACCTAAAAAAACACCTTGATTATAGTCAGTACTCATGACACCTTCCCCAGTTTGGTGTCTAAATTGGATCCATGGTTTCTTCTTAAATGCAAACGTCAGAGTCTAAGGATGTCAGTCTATAGCTGTGCTCTTTTCATTGAGCATCATCAATATTTTGACAGGACTGGTGTAATAATATTCACCCCAAGTTCACTGCTATGTTTCTGACCAGCACTCGTAAAGGGCTTGTGCTTGCCCCTGGAGACCTGGTTGCTAATAATGAATACTAGCTGGTAATTTCAATGCACTCTGGATATTATGTTGAGTTGCAGAACATTTCCTATCCCTAGAAAGGTCACTGACAATAGCATACGGCATAAGGCAGCTTCTTCCCACCTTCCGTTCCAGGCTTTTCTGAGAGCTTACACTTTCATCCATATGCATTGGAAGTGTACCATCCTGATCCTCCATTAGCATACAAATACCAAGGCAACTGAAGGGACTGGAAGCAGCTTTCTATTGTGGGACACCACCTCCTTTTATTTGTCCAGTGCCTTCCTGTATCTTCATCTTAAAAGTCTTTACAGATTTACCCATCACAGTGTTCCCTGTGGAGCTCACATGGGGTGGAGGAGGGATCCCGCACTTCTTGATGCTGCAGAATTTCCTCAGATCTCAACTTTAAAGACGCCCAAACTCAACACATCTGAGACTGCTCACACATGACATGTATTTGGAAACTTTTGGTATTTGGGTAATTACGATATTCAAAACCCCCATTCCCATGTGAATTGCTTTTTGCTGTAATTTCTTGATTTCAAACAAGGATCAGTTTCTCGGTACTTCTCACTCATTGCCTCATGTTCTTCCCTGAAATAATCTTAGGTGGCTCATCTGTTCACACAGTTTCAAATAATTTTAATATGCTCATGCTATCGAATCTAATTTAAATATTATGTCTAGGACTTTCTTCTGAGCATCAGAAGCTGATATCTGCCTACTTTAGAGCAGTGGTTCTCAAACTGTGGGTCTCGACCCCTTTGGGGCCGCATATCAGATATTTACGCTATAATTCATAACAGTGACAAAATTATAATTATGAAGTGGCAACAAAATTATTTTATGGTTTGAGTCACCACAACATGAGGCACTTTATTAAAGGGTTGCAGCATTAGAAAGGCTGAGAACCACCGCTTTAGAGTCTTGATGTAAAACTATACGTGTCATGGCTTTCCTAAAACTTACCAACTGCCAAAGTACATTTCCTGTTTCTCTGCCAGGATCCTGTGTGTGGATCCTGGAAGCAAAGCTCTGGGAGTTGTCTTCACACCAGCTGCTGCATTCACACCCAAACAATCTTATCAAGTGAGTCTGGGGCGGTCTTTCCCTACGATGAGTCTCTAATCCACCTGCCAGTCCATGTCTCCTGCAGCCATCATCCCGGGTATAAATGTGTCTCCTCCTTATCTCCTGGCTTCTCTTTCTACCCAGCTCATATTCACCCTTCTAACCCCACCCTAAGCAGCAGCCAGACTGAGCTTTTGAAAAAACAAAGCTGATATTTCTCCTTTACTGGAATCCTTTAATGGTTTTTTTCATCCATCTTTGGATGAAATCCAAATTCCTTTTGAGGTTCGATAGGATCTGGCCCCTGAATATCTCTTCAGCTTCCCCTCACCCAATTCTTTACTAAGAAAATTTCCAACAAGGCAGCAGAACGAACAAAACTGCTTTATAGTGACTATCCATGGGCCCACTTACAGAGTATTTTATCATATTGCCATCCATTTACCCGCTCCTCTGCTCTTCCATTAATCATTCTTGGTTTTGGTGCATTTCTGCATAACTACCGATTCCAACCTCATTTTTAAATACTCATCCCCTAAAGTCCAGCTATAGTCATCTCTCTATTCCTTGACTATGCCAATTGGTTTTGAATCTCTGGGCTCCTGTGCCCATTGTCTCTTTTCCCTAAGATACCTCTGGCTTTTGATAATGCAGATCTCATCCAGTTCAGTTCTCATTCAGTACTCAACTTAAAACTGCCAAATGACAACCTACCCTTGGATTCAGACCAATCTAGATTAGACCTATGTTCCACCATGTATGTACCCTACATTTTGACTTGCTAAAGTAATCATCCAATGTTTTACCTCTCCTGCTGGACTGTATATCCCTTGAAGGCAGAGGTCATGTCTTTATTTGAATATGCATTTCTATTTTAACCTTTGCTGAAAGCCAGGTGATATTTCTAGGAAGACTAAAGGCATAACCAATAACTGGTAGGAACCACATGAAGTACTTACCCCATTCTTTCTTTAATAATGTGTAAACAAGACAGTTTTTCTTAAGGCTTCTGGGAGAAAATGGGGCTTATTGATGCCAAGATATAACAAGCAATTAACCGGCAATTAAGAAAATTGCTAAATGACAAGTTCTCTGACTAGAGGACCAGAAGGGTGGCTTCTGCCATATTCCTAATAACTCTTCCCCTCAAAAATACCCCAGTCAATATGCAATCTAAACAATACAGGATGTTTGATATGCAAGCACAGGTGAATCCAGTTATGGTGGATTGGGCTGATTTGTGGTAGGCAACATCCTGAATGCTTTCTCTGTATCAGATAATTTTTTTCTGGGGTTCTAATGTGAATTTTATTTGTTTTGTTTGTTTGTTTTTGTTTTTTGTTTTTTGAAACAGGGTTTCTCTAGCGGTCCTGGAACTAGCTCTCGTAAACCAAGCTGGCCTCAAACTCACAGAGATCCACCTATCTCTGCCTCCCAAGTGCACCACCACTGCCTGGCTGTGAATCCCATTTTAAAGCTAAGAAGACTGAGGACAGTCAAGTCATTTTAACCCATGTCCTTTATGACACTATTCTTTGACCCCATTTGGAAGTACAAGGTTAATTTAGAAAATTCACAGACTGCCATAATGAAAACAGGAGTTTTGATTAATCCAGCAGATATCTAAAAATGCAGAAGATCCCATTTAGATCTTAGAAATCCCACATCTGACGGAACCAGTATATTGACTTTAAGCTTATGGTCACCCCAACTTTGTCACCCATTCTATGTCATCCATGTGTACATTTAAAAATTATTTCTGAGAAGAATTCTACTCCATAAGGAAAGAAATTTAGGTCATACACTCAGGAAGCCATTGTCATCTTTCTGGTTATAGGAGGAGGCACGCAGGATTTCCCAGCAAAAACATGTGGGCTTCAGGACAGGCTCTACTTAAAGACTATGTGTTCTTAAATGGATGGCCATGTAACTAGTCACATCTCCAGGCCTCAGGGACATCAGTTGGAATCCCACTCTGGATATGTGGGAATGCACAGAGAAATCACAGAAGAGGGTTTGGAGTAGAAAATGCCTGATGATGCTGATGCTGATTTGAGAAAGCAAGGAAAGACAGAAAGACAGAAAAAGATAGGAGAGAGCAGTAATCTTGATGGTCCATAAAGGAGACAGATAGAGATGAGAGAGTGAGGAGGGAGAGAGAGAGAGAGAGAGAGAGAGAGAGAGAGAGAGAGAGAGAGAGAGAGTTCATAGCATTTGCATTGCTCTTAGCTGGATGAGCCTGCCTGCAGCTACCACTTACAATGCAAATTGAGCTTGGAGTCCTTCACAGTAACTACACAGCAAACCCCTTTCAGCTTGAAATAGAACACTGTAGAGCACTGCAGTGTGGGGTGATCCAAGCAAAGCAGGGCGGGGGTTGGGGTTCAGAGAAAACATGAAGGAGAGTTTAGGGAGAAATAGTCTGCTGTGTTTGGGCAGGTAGAAATGCAGATGTAGAGAGATAATAAGGAAACAGAGAAGTTCTATCTACTTTAAAGGACGAGGAGGATAATCCACCAGTAAGTGGGTTTAAATTGTCAAGAAGGAAAAGAACTTTGGGGGAGAAGACTTGGATCTGGTGCTCTCTTGGGGGCAGGCTGGCACTTCCTCAAGTGTTCATTAGAAGGGGCAGCTCAACTGAGTAGATGGTTGAAAAAATAATAAACCAAGAGCTTCTTACACCACCAAGCTTTTATTCCATTTCCCCCTCTTCCTAACTCTTCACTATGACCAGGCACAGGCATCTACGAGAGACTAATTTATATATACCAGAAAAAATTAAAAGCTCTTCTCTATAAACTCATACCTCATTGTTACTATATAAACTCAAATGTTTCATCCAGAATTAGAATTTATAAAAAATGCAATTAAATCGGTACAAAGCTAGTATCCAGGACCCTGGAAACAATGAAGAATATCATTTTAAACTTCCCCCTTCCACAAATGACATTCCTATACACTTGCCTCAGTCACCTTCTCAGTTTGTTAGGTTTCCCTTTGCCTGTGCAATGTAATATAAGATATATAAAGAAGGCAACCTTCGTTCTTTGTAGTCACACACAGAAAGCTCCCTACTCACCACAAAGCTGACAGACTCAAGGCTGGCTGCTCTGGCGGATGGAAAGCCTAGGTGTCATATGCTACCTGGTCACACTCAGTCACAAAGCACAAAGACTTATCATCACACCGCCGCTATGGAAACAGTTTCAAAGACCAGCAAGAACAGTATTCATCATGGGCCAAGGATGGGTGGTCCATCTTAAAATTCATCCCCAGGGTCTCAGGGCTTGCAGGGCATCTGGTACCACAGACATGGTGGACTCAGTGGTCCCCAGACATGGTGATGAATGGAGGGAGTGTTTTAATAACACTTGGAGTTCTTCTATTTAAACTTCCAGTGATGCTTGCAAAGGGTGGCACCATGACTCCCTCCCCGGCATGTGTCTTTTTATTTTCCCCAGAGCTGACTCTCTTACTTGAACCCCTGCCTTTCTCGGCATTCTTCATTACAGAAATTCCAGCATTCTAGAAGAACCACAGGCTAAAACTTAAAAATGCCTTGGGACCTTTTCCCTAAGCACCTTCACACTGGTTCTCTCACACGGGCTATTACCATAGGACAATGCAGCGCTTTGTATTAGTTGCCAAACCAAGACCCACAGGTAGAAAATGAAGCTCAAATGCAAAAGTTGTGTCTTTTAAATGAAACTAAAACGTCTCCTACACAAAAGGAAGGATGCTATCCACCTGCTGACTTTCCCTGAAGGCTTGCTCAGCGCTTAGGTGAGAGAGAGAGAGAGAGAGAGAGAGAGAGAGAGAGAGAGAGAGAGAGAGAGCACAATTTCACCTCTTGCCAAAGCTCAGCTTGCTGAACACTCCTGCTTTCTGCTGGCTGTTGATTCAGCAGAAAGTACTGCTGCAGAATTCATAATGGTGATTTTTAAAGGCCCCACGGATCCCGTTGCTCGCCCCACGTGTCAGCTCGCCGCAGAACATGATTCCCCTGCTACATTTAAATTTTTTCTGGTTAACATACTTTCATGGGAGAGGGCTCCCCCACTTTTGCAAAGGGCTTTTAGGGGGTTGTGATTGTCTGAGCAGGTAAGCCAGTGAGTCAGAGAGATGAATGGACAAGAAATGAAGCCGTGCCCTTACTCCTTGCAGCCACGGAGAGCCATGGTATCACACTATACCCAGAGAGGGATGGATCAAGGTCTCACTGAGCACCTCCTTTCTTCTCTCAGTCCAAGATTCCTGTAAGCATCTTAGGGCAAGAAGGGGTCAACTGCTTCCTTGGGATTATCTGTCTGCCTGGGAGCCGCGCCCTGAAAAGCCTAATCCCTAAAGGCCATTTTAACTCCCGGGGGTGCCTGGTCCACCTGCTGCTGCGAACTGGGGCTCTAGTCACAGAACCCCGAAGGATGTGCTGTATCCCTAGGCAGTTCGGGTGTGAGCCTAGTCTGAGCCTCCGCCCCAGCCCCAACCCCAGCCCCAGAGCCCGGAGGAGTCTCTGCCACTAGGCGCCTGGCTGCTGGGCGAAGCACAGCTATCCGCAACTTGCACCCGACCCCAGCGGAGGAATGCGGCCGAGCTGGCATTACCTTCGGTCGCATAGCTGTGGTCGCGCAGGAAACTGTTGTTGATTTTGCGGGTATCAATGTCCTCCTCCATTGACAGCAGGCTTACTTGCGTGGGAACCAGAAGCCGGCAGACAAGTATCCATGATCCCACCCCGCAGCCAGTCTCACAGGAGAGGGGGGCAGGGGAGCCAGTGGGACTGCACCATGGTCCGAGCCTGAGGAGGAGACGGGGAGGCGGAGAGAGAAGAAAATAAAAACCCGGCAATGGAGCTGTCACCTCCTCCACTCCGTTCTCCGCGGCTGCGGTGGCTCCTCCCGCACGGTGCGCTCACTTCAGCTCCAATTCCCAGCGAGGATGCTGTGCCTGCCTCCTCTGCCTCCGGGTACCAGGAAGCCCTGTGTCCCCCACGAGAGGTCTGGTCCTGCCCGACTGCCCAGGAGGCACTCCCAAGAGGGGTTGGGGAGATGCCCAACAGGTTCCCCTTGGTAGGCAGTGGCTTCAAAATGCAAAAAAGGAGAACCCTCCTCCCTTGGGAGAGCGGGCAGCCGCGACAAAATGGTGCCTTTCCGGACCCACACTGCAGTGGCGAGATGGCAGGGGTAGGATTCAGGCTTGCCTTGCCGAGTCGAGGGTGCTGGTCCCACTGGAGGGCGGCTCCCACAGGCGGGGGCTAGGAAAGCTGCAGGGTAAGCTAGGCAGGGCGCTGTGGCCAGCGCCAGCGCTCTCAACCTCACACCCACAGGCGCGCACTCGCAGCTGCTGCTGGTGGTGCTGCTGCTCCTGCTGCAGGAGGCTGGAGGCGGCTGGTGCATTAAAGGCGAGGCTCCTCCCAACCGCGTCAGCAGCCCCAGGACTCTTCCCCAGCAGCAGTGGGAGTCCAGGCAGAGGCTACTGCTGCTCTCTCTGTTGCAGAAGTGTGCATGCAGCAGCCAAGGACACCTGGACAGCGAGTGGCTAGCTTTCAGGTTCACGGGGCGGTGTGTGTGTGGGGTGGGGGCTGTAGATGCACTATTTCAACCTCTCCCCTCTGGTGTCACCTAGCCAAGGGCGGCACAGGGTTTGTGCTTAGAGACCCTTAGCTCACTGCTTTGCTCCAGACACTCAGGACAGCATTTAGAAGCAGCTTCCTTTGGATAGAAGTTCACATCTAGGTCCCTTTTGCTAACGGGATGTTATGCAGACTGACCCTTACTGAAGTTGAAGGGTGAGAGGCCTGGAGCTCCAAACCTGGAGAAAGCTGGAAAAGGAGCTTATTCAAAGGTTAGCCCTCGATGCTAGGACTAGAGAGCAGAGCAGGGGCCAGAATTGGCTATCATGCCCAATTGCTTTCCAAGTGGTCTAACATTTAACTGTGAGATGTTGGTGTTCAGAAATGTATCGGTGTCTACACAGTCAGAGACGTAGTCTATATAATACAAGCTGAGTCAATATATTATGACTGAAGAAGTGCACTCTCTGTAGACCTTTAGATTTTCTTTTGGACAGACACGGGAGCTTCTCAGCTCGGGTGTAGCTTCTTCAGAATGCCTACCACCATATGCCCTCAGCATAATAGGTACCTGAATGCAGAAGGGAGATCAGGACCAATGAGAGCCACTGCTACCAGTATGGAATTTAAAGAATCCAATGACACATACAAAAGACCGGTCTTCTTCAGCTCAGATCAGAGGCAGGATCCACTCCTCAGCCTACATCTCCCTAAATGGCAAACTCCACATTTGAAAGAAAATGCGATCGTTAGTTATAAAACAAACAAAATAATTTAACAGAGGAGTCCCAACCACGAGAAGAGCAATTTGGAAAAGAACTTCTCTCTGATTTCCTTAGGAAGCAGTATGCATTTCTCTGAGTGTCACTGTAGGGAGAGACATCAGCAAATGTCTTGCTCAGTTAAACTCCACGAGTTTAGCCAGATGAGCCCCGAGGGACCCGTGAGTTAATTATATACATACAATGAATGCTTCGGGTAACACAATTTAGAAAGAAGTATTTGAAGTTTAGAAAAAAAATGGGAAAACAAGTCCTTAACTGAAGTTGGGAATTGCTACTAGGTTTTTTTAAAAAAAAAAAAAAGATATGTCTGGTGGATGAAAAATGATACTGTGTCCACCCTCAGAAAGTAACTGCATCTTTTGGGGAAGAGGGGAGTCGAAATGCTTCTCTGCAATTAGGAGGTGAAAGGTGGGCTTCCAGTAGATCCTATTTTAGTTCCATGTAGTGTTAAATCTCACATGCGTGTTTGACTCTTTGTTCAAAAGCCACATGTGAAATTTAAGTGACAGATGAGAATAGATACAAGTTGATTCAATCTGCTTCAGGGTTGTTCTACTGCTGGCATCTTGCACATTGAGCTGGGAGCCTCACCAAGGCTGCAGGGTTCCCAGAGGGACACCTTTCTGCTTCTCTTGGAGACTGGCATGTGGTACAGAAGAGAAGGGAAATGATAAGCTCATTTCTCGGTGCATCAGGTGCAGAAGTGTCACTAGACATTTGATATGTGCTAGCATTGGTTTAAATATTGGGAATTCAGGCAATATGAAATAAAGTTCCTTTCTTCACAGAAGAATTCGAGCTTTGAGGTAGGACATATCCTATAATCAAGCCAGTGTGGTGGCTAGAAGCAGGAGGAGCATAAGTTCAAGGCCTTGAAAGGGGGCTGGAAAGATAGCTCAGCAGATAAAGGTGCCCACAACCTAGCCTGATGACCCCCCCCCCACTCTCTCTCTCTCTCTCTCTCTCTCTCTCTCTCTCTCTCTCTCTCACACACACACACACACACACACACAAAATCTAATAAAAAAATTAAAATAGACAGACCATAGCATAACATCAAGTATCAAGCTGTGACATCAGATAAAGCTTATTTTCATCTACCTACTATTATACTCCTGTGTCTGCGAGCAGGTTACATTACAAACTCTCACTGAGCCATAGATTCTCTTATTTATAACTTAGGGAGACAAATAGCATCAATTTCATAAAACCACTGTGAAGATTAAATGAAATAAAATAACATCTGGAAAGAATGTTTGGCTATTGCTTAGAGGTTTCGTGTTTTTTTTTTTTTTTTTTTTTGTCATATTACCACCATCGATTTCCAACAAATACGTGTGCCCGGCGATGACACAGGATGGAGATTCCACACATCAGTTGGTGAGATGGCTAGTTAATCTCTATCATCATGGATCTTAGCTTCCAATTTATAGTTTAAGTAGAGGGTCACAAGCTCCAAAGGGGGCGGCAGAGGAAGCTCGGAAAGGCTGCCCTAATTCAGCCTTGTGTCTAAATAAAAAGAGGCAGTTATAAGTACACCGCACTCCTGTGTTAACCCATTCAGAATAGCAGTGTGTGTGTTCTCACCCTTATCCTTGGTCTCCTCTCCAAACACAACTCTCCCTGCTTATCCAGGTAGGCTAGTGCTTCTGACACACACTGAGACCCTTGAGCTCAACCTCTGCAATTAGCACATTAAACAACCACATCTTTGTTAAATCCCTTGATCCATTCCAGTCAACTGAGTTATAATGTAGTCTTAAGGTGTCAGGCAGTCCCGATTTGTACCCCAGCTCAGGCATTTATGAATTCCTTGAGCTTCAGCAAGCAACTTTGCATCTCTGGTCCTCTGTGTCTACAAAGTAGACCAGAGCCCTAACCTTCCCAGGGTTGTGGAGTGGCTTCAGAAACAATGGAAGGAAGGCACTTGGTCAAGGCTTGGCCTACAGCCAGACCTCTCCAGATGAATAATGGCTTTCTCTCCACAGTGCTTCATGGAGACCTCTGTCTGCAGAGAGCTAGAGAGTCACACTACAAGTCGGTCTGCCTTATGAACATAAGTGACCTAGCAACCCAAGTTTTATAACCTCTGGTTGTCTTGATGAACAACTAGAAGCAATATAGATGATATTTTAGCACCTTGCAAAAGAAGTCTATAAGCTACAATGTTGATACAAATGTGAGGAAAGTGGATTTTTCCTTCTTGGTGCTTCTGTGGCTTCAGATTTAACTCCACTTCCTCAATGGAGGAATCACATGGATTTCCTCTCCAGGAATTCCACTCGCCCAATGTCCACCCTACTCTCTGAGGTGGTTTAAGCACTGGCTGCACAGAGACTGACTTCTTGAATGTCAGGCAAGTTTGTAATTCTTTCTTGTGCATGCTACAGCATGCAACCCTCCATGAGTTCGTTAACATGGCATTTCACTTAGGAAAGGAAAACAAAGTCTTTTGTGGGACCTTTGTACACTGTGTGAAGATATACTGCTGTGATTGGCTTAATAAAGAGCTGAACAGTCAATAGCTAGGCAATATGTATAGGTGGGATTTCTGGGGAGAGAAAGGAAGAGGAGAAAGAATTAAGGGGTGGGAGACACAGAGAAGAAACAGGAGGTGCAAGATGGAAGAGAGGTAATGCCACATGACAAAACATAGATTAATATAAGTGGGTTAATTTAGTGTATAAAAGCTAGTTAGGAATGAGTCTAAGCTAGGCCAAGCTTTAAAAATTAATAAGAAGTCTGTACATCAGCTGACTGGGAGGATAGAAAAAGAATTGCTACAAAAGTTGTTTGCCCTCCCAGTGCTGTATGGACTTCAGATTAGGGACTACTCTGGGCCAAGATGTGTTGGATGCACATCTCTGTCCAGTTGGGTCTTGAGTGATGTCATGATGGCGAAAATAGATTTTGATGATAGTTGTCTCAAAGAAATAATAAGTTTCTCGGAATAACTATATACATCAAGTTGTTATTTTTTAAATGTGAGTGCTAGTCTTTAAACAATTACCAGCAGGTCAATAGAAACTCACCACTTACTACAGTATCCCTTTGCACCACCCCTTTGTACCCACCACTTTGTACTCACCCCTTTGCACCCATCCCTTGCTGAAGTATCTTTATTGCACCCCTGTGTTCCTACCCTTTTGCACCATCCCTTGCTGTCTTTGCACCCTATTCAAAGTTTTGTCTCAACATTATTCTCCTAAACTGAGTCAATTCCAGATCATTCCATTATCTAAGGAACTTCTGTGACAATATTAAGCAACTCTTAAATTCTTACTTTTAACAAAAAGATTACTCGTATTTATCAGAAGAAATTTTCTTTTAAGACAGGGTTTCTCTGTTTAACAGTCCTAACTGTCCTGGAACTAGCTCTTGTCGACCAGACTGGTCTTGAACCTTCAGAGATCCACCTGCTTCTGCCTCCCAAGTGCTGGGATTAAAGGCATGCGCCACCATTGCCTGGCTACCAGAAAAAATCTTATGAATCCTTTGATTCCTTTCAAGTTGGTTATGAAATTATCATGGTAGACCCCTGAATGATTGCTTCTGGAAGGCTCCTACACCTAACAGTGTAAGAAATGCTGGTCAATCTCACTCTCCAGGAATCTTCCTTTTCTACAGTCACCCGTGCCTTGATAAACCTGGTGTGAAACAAAAATATCTTTTGTCTTCTGTTACACTGATGAAATCAGAGCAAAGACACAAAATCCAAAGCCCAGATCTGAGGGCCAGAAAGAAAACATCATCCTAATCTGTTCTCAGTGGCTCTGGAGTTAAAACTGGCTGTCTTGTACAGGGCAGTTTTCATTTGCATCACATTTGTTAAGTACAAGTGATGATCTCCAAAACCAGTTTAGCAGCTCTCTGGGGGCACTGCCTAGCACCTGCTCATCATACACAAAGAAAAGCTTTAGTATAATTTATAAAGAAGAATATATTGGAAAACAACTTGTAGATCTAAAAAAATGTGCCAAAAATATCACTTTATAGAAGTTACCCTTAGAAAATAAGGTAAGGTTTAAGAAAAAGAAAATTTAGACATGAAGTTATTTTTATCTTGTTTAAGGAGTCGGAAACAACTTAAGCATCCACTAACAGAATCGGTTGGGCAAATGATAGTGTCTTCACATATGGAGCAACTATTGAGTCCTGATACAATAACAGTGGTTAACACTTAATGAACACAGGCACTAGGCTCTGTGCAAAGGGCTTTATTTTCTCCATCTCACTGAATTCTCTCTATAGTTCCTAAAGTAAGCCCTATAATAATCTCCATTTTACAGAAGATAGAAAGAAGGGACCTGTCAGAGAAATGAGTTTGGCTCAGCCACGGCAGGTCTTTGAAGTACATGCCCTTAACCACTGTGCTTGGAGGTGAGTAGCACAGGGTCTCAATGGGATCCCCTCAGTCTCTTTTCTAAACTACCTGCCTCTAGATTTCTGATTTGTACCTCATCGGGGTGAACATTCTGTCAACTGAAAATCACAACTGTGAGGTTGGTGAGGATGTGATAAAATCATTGGGACTTTGGGACTGAAGAGTGTATCCATACTATGTTACAGTTACTAAAAGTGTTGCCATTTCACATGGCACAGCGATTGCCACACCACTTATACACACTCAAAAGAACAGAAAGCATAAAAAGGCTTACACATTATGTTCACAGTTGTATTATGTATTATCCAAAATAACCCCTAAGTGGACATCGATTGATGGACACACACACACACACATTGAAATAATATTTAGCAAGAGAACACAGTGAAATACTGATACATGCTATGTCATAGATGAAACTTAACAAAAACTATGGCTGGTGAAAGAAGCCAGACAAAAAGATCAAATACTTTTTGAAAAGTTAGTAGGCAGATTTGTAGACAGAAAATGGATTAGTGACTATCAGGGGCTGTGGGTGGGATGTACTACTGTGTTCAGGAGCTCTTTTAGGTTAGCAAAAATGTTCTAAAATTAGAGAGAGGTCACAGACACTTACACTAATCTGAAGATCCCCAAGACCAATGAGTATGGTGCTTTCAAACATTAAATTTTATGAAATGTAAGTTATATCTGAATAGAGCTCTTCCTAAAAGATGAGTAACAAGCCATTGCCATCATCAATGCTGTCATTCCCAGTGAGAGCCGTGTCCTTCAGACTTAGCAGAACATCTCACGGTAAAGGTAGTTGTTAAGGTTCTGCCATGAAAATGGCAGAGAGCAAAGTAAGCTGGACCCAGTTTTAGACAAAAAGGTGAACATGACATGGCTATGTGAAGTCTTTATAAATCTCTTGCCCTGGTATTTTTTTCAAAAACAAAACAAAAACCTAAAAAAACAAACTACCACCACCACCACCAAACCACAAAATAAAAACCCTTAAACTCTTAGAATGTATAATTTTCTAAAAATAGAAAATAAAAAATAAATTGACTACATGAAGTATTTTATACCAAAACCTTGTGTTGGAAAGATCAAATCATCCTTTGTTCATGGAAGTCAGAAGAAACTGGTAAGGAAATGTGCCTGTGAACAGTGTGCACACAATGCACGGAACCTCAGAAAAGTGATACAAATATTTGTTGTTAATTTAACTGCTGCCACATTGAAAAGTTTAGAAAAACAGAAGGCATTCATTTTAATAATTGTTTTAAATGACTAGTTTATGAAAATACAATTATTCCAATATATTCCAAAATACATAATTTCAACATGCAATCAATACAAAATTATTGGTTCACTACAAAGTTACCTTTCTTTTGTACAAATCTTTGAAAAAATGGTTTATATTTAGAAATGTCTCAAAATTAGCTGTAGTTATAGGGGTAAGTAACCAAATATACTAGGGCTTCCCAGATTGAACAGCAGGGGTGCAAAGGAACTGTTCCCCAAAATGTCATTCCATTGACAGAAAAGCATTTTTACATATTCTTTCAGAATATGTAATTCTACTAAGGACTGGAATTAGAATTTGATGACCCTCAAAACTACTTTAGGTCATACAATCAAAATATAAAAATATATATGGTCATAAATTTCTACTTACAGATTTTACAGAATAGATATTTGAATGCAATTTTCATTTCTTTCTAGAACTGACAAACTGAATGAACACAATAACTGTAACAGTGCCTACATACTATAACCCAGAGTTACTCTCTCGCAGCATCCCCTCTAATAGGCCAACTGCTTGGCTGAACACCTGTGGCTTCAGCTTCAGCTGGGAGACAAAACCCAGTATAGGCAGATGTCTGTCTGAAAAAGATTTTTTTTTTAATGGTTGTTTATCTAGAAACTGTTATGGTGCAGGCAATACTTTCTCATATATGAGAACAACCAAGGCTTTCTTAGATTAGATTGGAGAGCAGAATTTTGTGGTCCCACGCTCAATGGAAGACGCACTGATGACGTCTAGAATTTGGTGTTTCGATGCCTTTGAGACAGGTATGGGACAGTTTTAAGTGTGCGACAGCACAGCCTTCTCCTCAGGGTACTTTCCCTGCTGCTTCCTGCCCACTATTCCTCTGAGCTGCCTGAATGTTAGCTCTGAGGCACACCTGCTGGTTCTTCCTCATTGCTTGAACTTGTAGAGATCAGAGTCCTGGACTTCATATCCCCAGCCCTTTCCTCAGTTGGCACCCAGAAGATTTCATAGCTCCAGACCTGAGCTTTGAGCATGGTCCTCTCCTCTAATCTTAGCAGCTGAGCCGACATTCCCCTGCGTGCCTATGCAACATCTCCATCCTTAGGGCTGCCTGCCATGCCAGCTCCACTTCCTGTCACTGAATTCCTCTTTCCCCCTCATGCTTCCCATCAAATCCGCCAGCTCTAACTTCAACATGTATCTGTAATTGACCAATTCTCACTATCCCAGCTGCTATGCCATGCTGCCCACGTTGCTCTAGTTACCAAGACTGTTTCAACACGAGCCACTCTCCAGGCCTCCTGAAGCAGCCTGCTCCACCAGCACAGTGTTTCCTTTTAAGATTTTAACTCTCTTCCTCTCCCCCTCCCTCCCTTCCTCCCTCCCTCTCTCCCTCCCTCCCCCCCCTCTCTGTGTGCAGATTTGTACGTGTAAGAGCAATGCTCACAGAGGTCAGAAGAAGGCATCAGAACCCTTGAGCTGGAGTTAAAGGACATTATGTGTGAGCCACCTGCTATGGGTGCTGAGATACAAGCTCTTCACTTCTGAGCCTATTAAAAGCTAAGGTTCAGGTCCTTTACCATAGTTTATACCCTGCAGCAAAGTCAGGCCTTTAAAACGTACATCATTCCATGTCATTTTCTACCCAACGCCTTTCACTGAGTTCCTATATGTTCGGATGGAAAGCTTCTTGAGATGTGGAAGGATTTGGCTCTGGCTATAGTTCTATTTCTTCTTCTTCCCCGAAGTACCACTAAGTACTTCCAACTCCCCCACTGACATAGGGACATCCTAATAGCTCATTAAATATCACAGGGATAACACTCTTACCCCAGAACCTTGGAATCTGATTTACCCTCTGATCTCAAGTCCATCATCAGGTAATAGCAAAACTCAGTAGATCACTTCTTTGGGGAATCAACCTTTCTGGGGTGGTTTCCTCTGTATAAATAAAGCCATACCTACCAATCCTCCACCAATCCTCTATTCCTGTGGTGCAAACAGAGAGTATTCATTTGTCTGCCTTTGGTTACTCTACAAGGAGAGAAGGATTTTTGGGGAGTCTGGGATTCCTTGTACCCCATACTTAGCACCCACAACAGTGCCTGCTCTGTTACTCTAGGCAGTGGTTGTCAGTCTGTGAATCTCTGTCCCTTTGAGAGTCACATATCAGATATTCTTCATATCATTAATTTACATTACAACCCATAACCAAAATTATAATTAGAAAGTAGCCATGAGATAATTTTATGGTTGGGCTCACCACAATGTGAAGAACTGTATTAAAGGGTCATAATACTAAGAAGGTTGAGAACCACTGCTCGCTCTAAGGTGTCTTTTGCTTCACTTTTTGAGTCCAGGTCCAATGCAGCTCAGGTTAGCCTCAAACTCACTTTATAGCTGAGAGTACCTATGACTTTCTAAGCCTCCAGTCTTCACTTCTTCAGTGCTGGGATTATAGTCGTGTGTCACCATGCCTGGTTTATGTAGTCCTGGGGATCTAATCCTGGGCATTGGGGATGCTAGGCAAGCAAACTACCAATGACAGCTGAACTATATCCCAGCCTTCTGATGCACCCGCTTGGGTGTGTTTGTAAAGAATGGTGGTTTGAATAGGAATGCTTGTCTCATAGAGAGTGGCACTATTAGGAGGTGTGTTCTTGGAGGAAGCCTTTGTGCAGGCAGTCTTTGAGGTTTCAGATACCTAAGGCCAGGCACAGTGGCACACTGTTCTTTCCCTATTACCTTTGGATCAAGGCACAGAACTTTCAGTTCTGCCTCTAGCACCATGGCTGGCTGCATGCTGCTGTGTCCCACTTTGATGATAATGGACTAGATATCTGAAACTGTAAACCACCCACTTAAATGTTTTCCTTCATAAGAGTTGCCATGGTCAAGGTGTGTCTTTATGACAATAGAAATCCTAAGACAAAGTAATGAACAGTAAATGTAAAATGTGCAGGGAAAATACTTGACCTAGCCCCAACAGAAGCTGGCCCTTTCTTTAAGCTGCTGGAGGTAAGCTGTGTTATACATGTGAACAGTTTGTGATTTAGGTTGGGGGACAGCCACGGGGCACCTTCGGGTAGAACCAGCTACAGTACAGTTGACTACCTGATTTGGGCTGGGAGCGTTGGCTCACATGATTTTCCATGCACCTAGTGACTGAGTCCAATTCTGTGGCAATCATTAATAGCTTAGTCATGCCTATGGGACCTGTGCAATGGCGCTTCAATGACAAGCCTGATTGCCAGGCTTAGAAAAACTCTGGTGGTTGATTGTACCCTATGCAGGTTGTCATAGTGATGACAGGAGGGTAATATGCTGAAAACAAGGGAAGCTTTGCCTGAGATGCCTCCAGATCATGTTCAATACAATTCTTCCTTGGTTGACCTTAATATGTACTTCTCCCTATAATGAGCTGTAACCGTGTGTAAGACAACACTCATTGAGGTTTGCTAATTCTCCTGACAAAGTATTGAAATTGGAGTTAATTTGGGACCTCCTCTTTGTAGTTGACGCCAGGAATTAGGGTAATCTTGAGGACCGTTCTTTCAAATTTTACAGCTTGCCTAATTCTCGGTAGTGTGAAATACTCTTTTGACAAGGTTCAAGTTGGAAGGTGGGCTTACAGGCCATTAGGTCTGGCCCATCATCATTTTGTGGATAGGATACTAAACCATAGAGAAAGGTAGAGACATGCCCAGTTTACCTAGTGATTTAGTAACTGGCCAGAAGTATTACATTTGTTAGCATGTCTTCTATGCTCCACTGCTAGGATGCTTGATAACTTTCATGACTGACAAGCATTCCAAAGTGTATATATACCACATTTTTATTATCCCTAAAATCATATACATACAAGTAATAGTATATGAACTGAGAAGGTAGCATCTATATATTTGAGTGTGTGTGTGTGTGTGTGTGTGTATCATAACAATTAGAAAATAGAGTCCATAAAATTGAGAGGGGGTTGGGGAGAGGCATGAAAAGATTGGAAGAAGAAAAGCCGAAGATGATGCAATCATATTTTAATTAAAAAATTTAAAAGAATTCCCCAGGTCAGTAGTCCCAGTTAAATAAAACTACAAAGTAACTGGTTTGTCTTGCCTGCTCTTCTGCCCTGTTCTGGACCATGAAGGAGCTGTAGAAGAGGAGCTTTAATCTTCCTGGTCCACAGACAGAGAGATATCTGAGCAGGAAGTCTTTCTGTTCACTGGGAACCAGCCCCAAATGCCCCTTTCCACAACTCCATAGTCTGTTATTTTCCCCACCTTAAGCAGACGACAGGCAATTTTAGAGGCCATAGGTTGGACCACATCACAAATTTTGCCAATCATGTCAGAAACATGGTGAAGGGTTCAAGGTGTTACACAAACAAGGCTGCTGTCCTCGGCGTGAGGACACTGGTGTGGCAAGCGAAAGAAGGCAGAATCTAAGAGCTATGTGCACCTTGAACTTATAAACAAGGTTGTGTATATTTTAAACTTAATAAATATTTATGGAATAAACGCAGGAGGAAAATAATCATATTAAACATCCCTCAACTAGAGACCCTGCAATTTCCATCTGGCATGTGACGGAGCCACAAGGACTGAACCAAAGATAAAGATGAAAGAGTATGAATTTACATCTGAAAAGCAGTGTAGGCCCCGAACAATGATTTGAACACGTGGGGATCACAGACGTTTTGGAGAACTGAATGCAAAATTTGGATTCCTTCCCTGGGTGTGTGAGGTGGTGGGACCTGGAGTGACAAAGCTTGGGTGCTTACTGCTTCCAAATGCTGACTCATTAAGTCTGTTTTACATAGTGCAGAAAGAACAAAATCGCCTGCAGGCCAAGGAAAGGTATGAGGTTGAATGCAGGTTTCAAAGCCTGTTGCCAGCTGGCTCCGCACACACTTCAATGAGAGGAATAAAAGGGAATATCACATAGACCACACTTGCTGGTAATGCTACAAGGCTCCAATCGAGTCTTTTCAAAGACAGGTAAGATAAAAGAGCCCATGCTCTTGAGAACCTGATTGGTTCTGAGTTTAGATCTCGGCTCTGATGTTTTCTACCGGTGTAATTGTGGGTGAGGTAATACTCATGTTTGTTTGCAAAGCAGTTAGCAGCAGTCACGTCACAGAGTGGTTGTACAGTCTAAAATGGTGCACGGCATGTAACACATCCAGTAACAGTGAGCGCTCGTCATCATATATCGGTAACTGACTGCTCTGTGCCTGTCATGGCCGACATGGATGCTGGGTCAATTCACCTGTGCAGTTCTCATCCTAGAATTGTTTCATTCTTACTGTTTTTATTTTCCCAAGTTTGCTCAAAGCCATAGTTGCAGGACGAAGCGGTATGAAATCGCTGGTGTGAGTGGGTTTGTAGAGGAGGCGAGTCTTTACCCACCACCAGACATGCCTCGCTTGCCGTGTGCTTACCACTAGCCTTTGAAGGCTCTGGCAGGGAGCGCACACCTTGATGGGAGAGATAAGTTTTGAAATGTATGTTCAGGCGATGGACTCTCCACAGCATAAGGATTTAGAGGCATTTACACAAGTGAGGAGGGTGTCAGCGGGTAAAATGCATGCACAAGGTATCAGTCCGAGACTCTGAGATTGTTATGTGCAGGAGCCACTATAAAATAAAGCCACAAACTTCTTTGTTCACAAAGCACCAGGGATTTTAAGACAGCAATAGCAGAATGTGTTGTCAAGCATGACATGCCTGTGTGTGTGGAGGACTTGTGTTACTGAATGTGCTGCAGACTGTGGAGCCGGCCCAGCCTTGAAGGACAGGAGAACGCAGAGAGAGATCATCAGATTACCGTCTTTGGCACAGTGACACTGTCCAGGTTGCTGGCTGAATCTTTCCTAACTCTCTCTTTGTATACCCTCTTGTACTTTTCCTTCTAATTTAAATGTTTCTACTGCTTTAAGAAAACCCACACAGATCTTATTCTTCAAATCCCAGCTCAGCTCCAGCTTAGAGAAAACATGATAGAATGAAGAGCCCAGACTCAAAATTCAACAGGCAAGGGTGAATCCTGTTTTCCATCGACACTGAATAGCAGGCAATGTTTATCTGTTCTCTGTATTACAGTCAGTGTACTGAACCAGTGGGCAGCCAACTGGAAATTGCTCACAAAGTGGGCAGGAGGATTTGATCAGAGACTACATTACGTTTTCTGGCCACACAGACTCAAATAATCATACAGAAACTATAATAATTACCAGGACTGTTTGGCCAATAGCTTAGGCATATTCCTAGCTAGCTCTTATGTCTCAATTAACCCATTTTTATCCATCTATGCATCGCCACAAGGATGTAGCTTACCTTAAGGTCCTGGTGTCTGTCTCCTTCGGCAGCTACATGGTATCTCCCCGACTCTGCCTTCTTTCTCCCAACATTCAGTTTACTTTTCCTGCCTAGCTCTATTCTGCCCTGTCAGGCCAAAGCAGCTTCTTTATTAACCAATGGTAATGAAACATATCATAGCATACAGAGGGGACTCCCACATCAGGAGGATCACCAGACTTCACAAATACAGGAGATTAAAACACTCACATCCCGCTTTGACACAAAACTTAAAAAAAAAAAAGTACGCTTAATAAAGTTTCCTTCACTTTTGCTGGTGCAAATAGGATGTACCAAATGCCCACTAACATACACACTTACATACACATGTGTGAGTGCACACACATGCACACATACGCACACACACATACATACACACACACATAGAGCCCCCAACTGTTCATGCCCAACACACACACACACACACACGCATGTGGACATGCCTATTTCCACGATAGAATCCTAATTAGCTTTGGGTTATATGAATCTGCTTTCTTGTTCTCTTATTTAACTTCTTTTGGTTCTCTAGGCTATCTTTATGAATCCCACCTTACTAATTTGAAGCATTGCCTATAGCAGTTTCTTAAACCCAAAGACACAGAATTATCAATGTCTTTTGAGGTATCATCAATGTGTAGTAAAAGAGGTACAGAATTTGACACCCTAAAAAACATACAAGAAAAACCCAATCACCCCACATGATCTCAGTTACTGTTTCTCTTGATGTGATAAACACCATGACCAAAAGCAACGTGGAGAGGAAACGGTTTGCTTCATCTTACACTCCCAGGCCCATGTTCCATCATCAAGGAAAGTCAGGGCAGAAACCCAAAGCAGAAACCTGGGCATAGAAATGGAAGCAGGGGCTGGAGAAGATCCCTGCTCACTACTATGTCTTCCAGGGCTTTCTCGGTTTGATATCTTATACATCGCTGGACAATCTGCCCAGAGATGGCAGTAATCACAGTACTCACAGTACATCCACATCAATCATCAATCAAGAAATTGATCCACAGACTTGTCCAGAGGACAATCTAGTGGGGACATTTTCTCAGCTATGGTTCCTTCTTCTCAGATGACAAACCTATGTCAAGTTGACAAACAACAACAACAACAAAACAAACAAGAAACAACCACAACCATGGGACTGTGATGCAGCCTTCTGTTGGAGGTGTCTAATGCATGCCAAAAGACAGAATTCCTGCCATGAAGAAGTTAATTTAGCTTTTTCTAGGCTGGATTTCCTGTAATAGGTTGATTCTATTTACTTTCTACAGAAAGATATTGCCAGTTGCAGGCCTGAAAGTTGTCAGGCTCTTAGGTGTGTCTTGTGAGCCTCCATAATCTTCCCCCTTCCAGAATCTCTGGTTTTTTATGCCTTCTCCTACCTATGTCCTATCCTCTAGAACCAGTGGGCCATTTCCAGTTTTTTGAGGAACTTTGAGCTTTGCACTACTACAATATCTTCCTACTATTAATCCCTTCATTGATTCCCCAGTGATGTGTCATTTGTCCCTTAATGCCTTGTTCAATCATCCTGTAAAGAAAAGCCACTGTCAATAACTGCTTCCTATCCTATTTTCAAGAGTTGATTATTTCTCTAAAATTTTGTAATCAAAAGAATTCTGATATTTGTTAAACAGATTTTGGTCACAGATGCTCAGTAGCAGATTGCAGTGTAGACAACCTTTCCAAAGGGTTAAAGTAGCTAAAGCTTGCTTGGGAAGAGAAGATCATTTCTCTTTCTGTCTTTTGAGTGCTGTCCACTTTTCCTTAGTTGCCTGATGAAGACGCTCCGTGGAAGTCCCAACATTAGCCTTTCTCTTCATCCTCAGTTGCATAGACCCACATAGCAGCTGCCCTTTGATCAGGTCTACAACTGTCCACTCATGTAGCCACTAACTGAACTCAGGCCACTGTCACTTCTCAGTATGCTTCCTCCTGTGATCCATTCTCCACGCATCATCCCCTGTAGCGCAAATCTGAAGGCTCCAGATTCCTAAAGGCTCAACAATTCCTAAATGTTTCTCATAACTCTTAGTGAAAGATAAATCCAAGGACCCTTAAGACAAAGCCACAAACCTATAAGAGCTGGGGAGTACATTTCTACTCTCATTTCCATCAGTTAAGATCTCACAGTCTACACTGGGAGCCTTGAGGAGCCCATGGGAGTTTCCCAGGCTTTCTGGGCATCTGTGTGTATTTTATTTCTCTTGACATTTTCTTTCACTCTTCCTCTGGACAATTCTGAGGTTCTAGACACTACTGGAGGATGAAGTCCTTCTACTGTGAGCTTACACATCTGGGAATTATCTCTGTTGTGAGTTTTGGGTCTGTTCTGTGTCTTACTCGTGGTTGGATCTGTGCCTAACTTGTAAGTTTGAATGAATCACTTTTTAATCTGCTAGTTTTTGACTAGTTTTGACTGAATCAAAGAATAAAACAATGGATGAAAGAAAGTGAATCTAAGAGGGGCAATATGTGTGTCATGAGAGAAAAGATTTAAAGCTTTATTTGTCTGTTTGGCTTTTATCTCCTGTGCCAACATCCATCTTCTTCCCTTCAGTGCCTGGAGCTCTACGAGTTCACTCCAACTGCAGGGCCTTTATGTTTTCCTGAGCTTTTTTTCCTCGTGCCCATAATTAAAGCTGCCCTCTACTTCGGAGTATTCATCCTTCCACAGGATTCTCACTGATACAGACCAAGCCAGCCTCTCTACAATGCTTCTGTCAACACTCCGTGTCCCTTTCTCTGCTCTCACCATGGTTTGCGAATGCTCAGTGAATTACAGCACATGGTAAAGTCAGGAGAGAATCACACTTATTTGCTACTAGGCCCCAGTGCTTTTTTACAGGTCCTGGCAAGCAAGACTAAAACCAATGTCTCATCAGCAATTTGGGCTTGTTTTTGTACTGTGCACACAGTAGGTCTTAGAAGGTGATAGCTGTTTATTAAAATAAAGCTTGGAACTTTTCTTTCCTTGTCTGCAAACAGCTTTTAACTACAATACTCGGAGGAAAGAAATCTATCTCCACAAACTTAGCAGGGTATGCATATTTTCATGCCTCCTTGAAATACGTTTTTAGCTCCTTTGAAATAAATGTTGTCAAAAGCATCCCATCTGCCAGGCTCTTGGACTCCACCTCATTAGGCAAATAAGTAGGTGCAGAGTCCGTGCCCACCACAGGAGAGCACAAGAGCACTAACGCATCCGTCCCATAATGGGCTCTAATTGGGGCACATTGGTTTGTCATGTCACAGCTTAGTCAGTGCTGCTTCAATAGGTAATTATTAAAATGGCAAACAAACAGTCCCAAGGAGTCACGACTGCTTGACAATTGGGGCTAAATCATCCTTGTGTTGGCTTAGAACAGTGTTCCATACTGATGGCTACGCAAAGGGACTGGAATATTCAAAGAGATATTTTAAAAAATGTGGAGTGACACACGTTTGATCTATCTACAAAGTGTCACATTGTGTGTGTGTGTGTGTGTGTGTGTGTGTGTGTGTGTGTGTGTATTTGAGGAGAGGGCAGGCCATGGCATTAGAAAGCCTTTCTTCCCTCATAATCACATCAGCCTCCATGTGAAATGAGCACACCGAGCATGCCAATGCATTGTGCTCATGTCTTCATAGGCATTTTATTGCTATCACTCACAGCTAACACCCAAGGAGCTATTTCTGGTTATCGTCGAGGCAATCAAATCTCCGAACTGCTCTTAGCATGAAGAGTACAGAAGATCTGAGATTTCAACCCAGGATTACTGGTCTTTACACTTCTGCAATGGTTCCCTTATCCTCATGGAAACACAAAAAGCCATGGCTAATCAAAGCAAAGGATTGAGAAAAGGGATGCAGGGGTCACATGAATGGGAATATGCTCATTGTATATTGTATAGTTGGCTGAAAGTGTCCTTATGCAAAACAATACCATGTACACATGATCTACACATGTGAAAATTAGGATACGTTAAAAGGAAAATGCAGACAAATAAAAATTCATTAATTAAAAGATGTACAATCAACAAAACACTCCAAACTTTAAAGGCAATTGAGAGAGCTGTTAATACCCGAAAGGAGAGGACTCTGTGAAATAACTGGGAAAAGTAAAGGCTCCAACTACCAAGAAAGATGACTTTAAAATCTTATAAAATCTTTTTTATTTCATGAGTATGGGTGTTTTGACTGCTTGTGTGTCCATGCAAATGCCTGGTTGCCTACTGCAGAGGCCAAAAGACATGTCAGAGTCCCTGAAACAGGATTGCAGACTGTTATGAGCTACTACTTGGGTACTGGAAATTAAATCATGTTCTTTGAAAGAACAACTAGTGCTTGTCAATGCCGAGCCATCTCTCCAGATCCAGGAGACTGATTTTTACTCTGAATTTTTCTTTTTACAAGACAGTGAAAAGAAATGTGTAGCCCTGGCTGTCCTGGTTCTGTAGACCAGGCTGGCCTCTGCCTCCTGAGTGCTGGATTATAGGTGTGCACCACCACTGCCCAGGGCTTTTCCATTCTGAAACAAGGCTTCCTTGATTAAGAAGCAGATGCTCTAAGAAAATCTGGCTCAGCCCTCTAAGTTATTATTGATGTTCCTTGATTTTGGAGAATCCAAAAAAGAAAATTACTGGCAAAATGTGAACTGCATGTATGTTTATTATCTCCTTAACCGCAAGCTCTTTGTAAAATAATAGTGAAGGTATAAAGCAGATCTAACTCACAATGAGAGGACACGAAGAGGAGCATCAAGTGCAGGGTGGATCTCATGTGCCAATGAGAGAACAGTGGAAGAATGACAACAGGGATGAGATAAACAGGGTGTTTTCTTCCTTTGCTCAAACCCGCAGATGCTTTGGTAGGTTTTAGTGTCCAAAATGATGAGAGAGGAAGGATGAATGTGTATGACTGTGTGTGTGTGTGTGTGTGTGTGTGTGTGTGCGTGCGCACACATGTGCACGCTGAAGTGATATCCATAGAGAGATGAGTTCTGTGTCTAGTATCTTAGTGTTCAGTTCTCTACATTCTATCCTGTGAGGACACAGCAGAAGGCTCCTCCTCTCAATAAAAAAAAAAAATTAAAGTAGTCTTGAGAGGTTCAAGTTGATGAGTGTGGGGACAGGATTCTCCAGAGTACATGTGAGCATTTAGAATTTCCAGAATGCATTTCTGAGTCTTACTCTTTTTTTTTTAAACAGAGCAGTGGTGGTGCATGCCTTTTTAAAAAAATAAGATCTATTTATTATGTATACAGTGTTGCACATCAGAGAGAGCACCAGATATCATTATAAATGGTTGTGAGCCACCATGTAGTTGCTGGGAATTGAACTCAAGACCTCCGGAACAGCAGTCAGTGCTCTTAACCTCTAAGCCATCTCTCCAGCCCCTGAGTCTTACTCTTTAATGGAACTATCCTGTAGATAATCCCTAATGATATTCACTCAACCATTCTGAAAAGTCATTCTCTCATATGACCTGGAGATAGGAGATCATATTGTCAATTGAGTAAACCCATGATGTGAAGAAAAACTAAGAGAAATAGACATATTGATACTGGAAGAAACAAATATTACCAGGAGTATAAACAAACCTTAATTAGTAGATGAAAATATTTCAGAAGCCAACACGCTTATTAAGAACAGGATACTGCACAATAACCGCGAGAACACTGGCGATGCGGCTCAGAGGGGAAATGTGCTTGCTGTGCAAACACAAAGATCAGAGTTCGAGTCTCAGGTACCACAGTATGAGGAGAGCATGGACCTCCCCAAAATTGACTCCTAACTTTTATACATGTACCATGTTTTGTGTGTGCACTCATCACATGAATACACACATGCACACATATGCACGCAATAAAATAAATACTATAGGAAAAAGTATACATATTTAAAATATGGTAAAGATTCCTGCTGTGGGAGCCTGGTTCACCTGAGATTGATCCCTGGAAGCCATCTAAAAGTAGAGAGAGTCAAACTCCACAAAGTTGTTTTCTATGTGCTGTGAAATGTCTATGTGTAGACACACAGAATAATAATGAAGATTTAAAATTTTAAAGTAAGAGAAAATGCCAGAAAGAATAAAATAATGATGAATAAATGAAATTAAAAGAAAAGTGATTATAAAGATCTATCTACCTACCTATCATTTGTCTACTTATTATCTATCTATCTATCTATCTATCTATCTATCTATCTATCTATCTATCTATCTGTGTATTTGTTGAGGGGAAGGAATGAAAAGGGAGGATTATAAGGTGATATCTTGTGTATATGTATAAACAAACACCTATTTGTATGTGTCTCAGAACAATAGCTTGTTACTCATAACCCTAGAGCATTGACATGTAGAGTATAAGAGAATGGGTTCTCATGTCTGCAAAACACTTCCCAGAAAAGATACAGTTTGTGGCTGGAAGTTGAAAGTAACAGGAGGTTCACTCACATCCTCCTTTCCAGTCAGTAACCCTCAATCCCTTGTTATTCCAATCTAGGCTCCTACACTGGAGCAATGTACACACACACACACATACACACACACAGAGAGAGAGAGAGAGAGAGAGAGACAGAGAGAGACAGAGAGAGACAGAGAGAGACAGAGAGAGACAGAGAGAGAAAGAGAGAGACACACACATACTTCTCAACTGAGAAGGAGAGTGGCCAAGTGTAAAGAAAGGGCCATTCTCTTTACTATTTTAAAAGATTCACAACCGTATAATCATTGAGCATTTCTCCTATACTCACTTTTTTAAAATCCAAAGTTTCCTGAAAAAAAAAAAAAAACACCAGACTTTGGTTTTATGCCAATTACCATGAGATTGTCACTGGAACTTCCTTG
>JAQHUG010000065.1:592441-670959 GCA_028555095.1 Dicrostonyx torquatus
AACACAGGGGTTCTGGGGCCAAGGGACACGCAAGTGCCAGGTGTAAAGCAGCATCGTGCCATTGGTGCTACCTTGGCAACTCACAGAAGTTAATGTTTCAGCTGACAGCATGAGCAAACACAGAAATTTGAAGTTCTCATTGTAAATGGCTGATACGTTGGCACTGACTGAAAATATCTGTGCAAATGACCCCACTACACCCCTGAAGGTCTTTTACATTCACTAATTTCCTGAATTCCATTTATATACTCAAGACACAAATACAGTCATCCCTCATATCTGTGGGTTGGCTGACTGCAGGACACACCACAGGTATCAAAATCTATAGATGTGCCAAGTCCTTTGTGTTCAATAACATATTTGCATGTAACATACATACACACACATATAAATGTATCCTCCCATTTAAATTATCTCTAAGTTATTTCTAACTAACACAACGGAAGTGTCATACAGATGGGTGTCATACTATTTAGGGACTGATGACAAGAAAAAAAAATTTCCGTATATGTTTGATCTAGACTCAGTTCTTTCTGAATATTTTACATCTACAATTGGTTGAATCCATGAGCACAGAACTCATAAGGAGGGCTATACTTAACATGCTTGATGATCTAGGTGTCCTGTCAATCATATGCATTTTCACTGTCTTCAAGAAGTTTTGGTCTATGAAGACAATGAACAGAGTTAGATGGAAGACAAGAATGCAAGGAAATTTATATCATGAACTATTCATGAGCAATTCTTCCAGAAGGCAACACTTCACAATACAGAGCATCTACCCAAGGGGCTGATGTGACCTAGAGAATGGCAAGAAAACAGAACCCTGGTACAAATACCTGTAGACGGGAGGAAGATTGCAGGGTTCAGGAATGGAAATAACGGGCTGAAGGGAGAGAAAGAGCAATTGGAACTGGAGAAGTGCACAGAGGATCAACACAGTAGCCGCCTGGCCATGCAAGAAACTGGAACAAAACCCCAAGTGTGATGGAGAGTCTCTGGAGAGTTCACTTCTCAAGAGGGTACGAGTTGACACATAGGCTTCTTCCATCTGCCCAAACTCACCATGTGCAGATTCTACAGACTCTCAGCATCACTAGACTCTGATGCTGCCTTCCTGACCCCCCAAAATTCTAGTGTTTCCCCCACCCCCAGAAGATACTAGTTGAGACTCTATGCCCTGAAAATATTCTGTAATACCCTATAGTGGTCAAATAACAAAATATCACTCTCTACATTTTTAAATTTCCTCACCCTCCCATTCAAGCATCAGCTTCACTCTATGACCTGGTCTGTAAAATCTCTCTCCAATTCTGCCTGGTTCAGGTTTTTCTTCATGCTCATTTAGTATCAACAACGATGATGCTAGATCACTGCCATCACTAACAATATTCAACACAGTACTTCTAATACAAACAGAGCTTTCCAGGCTGTAGGCTTTGTTTTATGCAGCTTACATAGCTGAACACATTAAATTGTCACAAAAATCTTGATGACTGCCTCTTGACATGTGATGGCCTATTGTCTCTTTAAGTGTTCCTTTTGAAGATTACTTTCCTCTGTTCTGTTTTCAATCCATCCTACTCATTTTATTGACAGACTAAGTGTCCCTACAAAAACAGAAAATGTCCTCAAAGCAAGCTGAAAGCCACCCAGTGCTCTGGAAGCAGCATCCTAAGTTGTGATACTCAAATCAATGCATTTTCAATTTCATTATTGCAACAGTTCTCAACTGTGGTCAGGGTATTTCTGGGGATTCCTAAAAAGCCCCACAGAAGCACCAAAATCAAAACTGCCTTCGGAACACTGAGGAAGTATTTGCTTTGTCTCCTCTTGAGTGTATAGCAGAGTTTCCGCAGACCGAACGGTGTGGGATATCATAGCAAACTAAGTACAGAGAGCCAGAAACTGATGCCTTTTATTGTAATTTATATTATAGATAAATTTCCAAAATCAATGTGAAGCATTGCTACTTTGATATTTTTTTATTTAGAAAACTTATGCGAGAAGATCAAAGTTTGAGTAACAGAAAGTAGGAATTGAGACTGCATACCCACTGCGTCTCTGATACGGCTGTTCAAGCTTAGTCTTGTGATAGGCAGAGGAGTGAAAAAAGTCACAGCCAATGACTTTGGCTGTGGAGAACTGCACTGTGGGTTCCAGTGTATCACCTGGAGAGAATGCGAGCTTTCTGGTGAAAACTAGTATCTGACCAATCTGGCACTCATCACAACAGTTTGTATAGAGTGACTGCCCTCAGCACAAGACGGCATTCATGAGTAATAGGACCTGTAGAACCCCGAGGGGAAAGCAGAAGCAGCTGGGACTACATTTGTGGGTTCAGAGGTAGCAAGACGTCAACATGAGGACATTGTACTAGAGGTCATGGTAAGTCCAGGTTGTAGTAGCAGGAGGGAGTAACAAGATACAAAGAGTCACACGTAAGTCTGGAAGAAAATATATTTAAAAATTTTAGCTTAAACATTTATCAAAACTTTTCAAAAAAACTTTTGTGAGTCAACATTTAAAAGATAATCCAAAACACTTGAACAAAAAGACATACAAATGACAAACATGTTTCTGAAAATATGTCACTAGGGACATACATGCAAGTCAGAACTATCATGTATCACTGTACTCCTATACTGAACCTGGAGCATGGCAGAAGCATCACTGTGGAGGAAGGGATCAGATTCTAAGTATATTCTGATTCCAAGTTCAGGAAACTGCAGTGCTCAACATGCCCTTATATCTCATGAGCAATTGTGATTACATAGTCAAGTGAATTATTAGTTTTTTCTTTCAATACATTGATTTTGGTAAGACTCTGCAGTTGTTTGTATGTGAATACATACGAAGTGGGTTGGTCCTAACTATTTAACCCAACAATGGTTGAGACATCAAAACCCTTGTAAGTTGTCTGTCATGCATAGTTCCCAAGTTGTAGCTAAGGAGTATGGAGGAAGACAAAGTAGAGAGGAGTCTGGGGCGGGGTCTGGGGTTCAATGAAAAGCCTATGTTCCCCACCTTCTCTGTTCATGTGTGAGCTTCCTCAATAGCTCCTGGAGGTCGGACCCAGTGAGAAGGCAGCTGGCCAAGGAGAAGAGAGCTTTTTCTTGGGATTAAGAAAAGGAAGCAGAGACAATAGGAAAAGAAGGGTAAGTGAGTCACCTCTCCTGTTCCTGACCACTCCCTATTCCCAGAATGGAAATTTACACAGGCAAGTAAGGGACTTTATTTGGGGTCCCGGGAGACTGAAAAACTCCCCCACGTTAAAACTTGGGTTTAAGAGCAAGGGACTCGGGAGGTGACTGGATCTTGAATTCTATTCATTTGCTCAGAGTGTTCCTGGGTTTTTATTCCAACCTCCGTATACTTCAAGGAATGGCAGTGTGACCCTTTCTCCTGTCCTGATCATGGAGAATTCCTCCACTGCTGTGCACATATTACCATCCTCTTAAGGGGTCAGGAAAGCCCTTCATTTCAAAATCTGATTTATCCGCATCCATAATCTTCCTGTTAGCCGGGCGATCTGCATAATAACGTGGCATGAAACATTCTTGCCCGTGCTTTCCAAAACACAGAAAGAAACCTCCAGAATAATGGACAGCATTAACTGTCTTAAGCAGGGACCCATTTGCAGATTGAGAGGGCAGCTTGCAGCTGCCACCGCGTTGCAAGCCTCACATGTCACCTACCGTGACACATCTTGAGAAAAGCCAGGGTCTTTTCCAGTCTGCTGATTCTCCGTTTCAATTAGAATAGATTTAGAGTCCCCAAGCTCCAGTTTCTAGGTGGCCTTGTACAATATTATTAATAATTCAATCATACCTGGGCTGATAACAGGTCACATTTCTACCACCCTACACATACAAAGCCCAGGCAGATTAAAGGACTACCCCATGACTAATTTCTTTAGCAGTTTCATATCTGATTGACATCCATTTATCTAATTGCTGCTAGCCGATTTAATTTCATTTTGTTAGCTTAAAAACATATGGGAAAAACCTGTTTACTTTTTAAATATTTGACTCATTCTTTCCCATTGCCTGAAGCCTGTTAAGATATTCTATTCCATGCAACGGATCTTATAATTTATCAGTTTTCATTTTCCAAATTCATTTCAGCCGAGTCTCGCTATTTACAATCTGAAGTCTAATATCAAGTTTAATCTTTCACTGCAAATAATTTCATGTTCATGTGATCTCAGTAATGAGGAAGGCAGCAGGGTGTTCACTGGCAACCTCAGAAAGTTGTAGAGGCAGACATTTGAGAGAGCTTAGCTCTCGTGGGTTCTAATGTTAGTTTAACCATGTATGGACTACGGTGCCCAGGACAGGTTTCCTCACTCGGATCTGATAAAAGGGTGCAATGAATTTACAGGGGTGGGGGTAGAGTCTCACCCTTCAGAGCTGTGAAAACATAGTCAGTACCCATATGACCCTGGCATGAGCATCACCGTCATTAAATTTCTGTAGTTGGCCTTGCGGTGTGCTGCAGCTCTGCTTCTGGCCCCAACCTCTGAGCACCAGTTGCCTTGTTTGCAAAACAAGGTTAGCGATAGCTTGTTTCCTTCTTAATTTAATTTTTTGGTGGACTTTTAAAATAATTGTATATGTGTCCACTTTGCATGGACCACTCCCATCTCCCACCTCCCTGTCACCCCAAGCCACCCTTCACCCTCCACAAGCTCTCAGGCTCAGGTTTCTGTTTGTTTTCATTTTATGATACACTGGGATTAACCAAGGCCATCTGTGCGGCCATGGGTTTGGAGCTATTCACTGGTATCTGGTGGACTCACAGAAGGTATATAGCCAACGACAGTGACAGGGACACTCCCTTTCCTAGGATCTGTGGACAGCCAATAGTTCAGTGCTAAAGGGGAGGGCCCTGTAAAGGTCTTGTGTAGGCCCAGTGCAGGAAACCGAGCTGACGTGAGCTAATGTTTGGAACAGATATATCGAATTGAGAGAATGGCCGTTTGTACTCCTTCTTCCTATCTTTTGGCACTGACATCCATTCCCCTGACTCTTTCACATTGTTCCCTGAGCCTTGGGGGTGTTGGGGTGCCTGACTTGCAGAGTCCCTTACGCTTTCTTTTTAAGAATAAAGCATGATGTCACCAGCCATTTCCTGAGCACAGCATGGTTTGTCTCCTGTGACCCTTTCGGCCGACGTCACCCAGTGCTCTCTCTAAACATTTTCTCATCTCTGATCACACTACTCTGTTGGTTTCTTGAGCGCATCAATGCTCTACACCTCTCAGTATATCACAGAACCTTTCCATAAGCTGTCCACAGACTAGAAGGCTCTCCACCCTTCTTCACATAGTTAACTAGGGTCTATCCTCGTTCATTTCAATCACATGTCCTTAGTGCCTACATATTGTCTCTTTAGTCACACTTGGTACTTAGGCAATCACATCTTTCCCATTTGATAAGCTCCCAAAAAGCAGGGATTTGGTTTGGATTAGGAGCTAGGTTACCATTCCTATATAATCAGTAGGTACACAACAAGTAATTTGATTGATAAAGGCCATATTTTCACTTCTTTATTTGTGATACGGAAACCCTTGCCAGGTACAAGTCATGTGGTACATCACAAGGGCAGCCACTTCCTTCTGTACTGGCAGTGTGTCTTGCCTGATTTTCCTCGCAGTAAACTCAAATGCCTCCTTCCACTCCACTGCCCACTTAAATTCCACTTCCTTTTGTGAGGATTTACAACCTCTGGGTATTGACTGGATCACCAATACTGGTTGCTAAAGAACAGGTAGCATATTAGGCTTGATTGGGTATAGACAATAACGAACACCACATTCCCCACACTCAGGGTTCCTTCAGCAATGGGGGGATGAATCACATTCAAGAGATACCATGAAAGCGAGTAAGTTTCCTGGGAAGATATGGGATACCTTAGGAAGGGATCTGTTTAGCATTTGAGGAGACAGTGCCCACTTCCTGAAAGAAAGATCTCTCTCTCTCTCTCTCATTCTCTGTGTGTGTTCAACATTGGTTGTTTTCTTCAATCTTCATTGCATTAACTTTGAGATGGGCTATTTTGCGGTACCTGAATTTCAAATATTTTAGCTAGACTGGCTGTTTAACCCCAGGGAGCCTCCTGTTCCGGACCCCCTAGCCCCTGCCTTGCCAGTTTTTTTGTTTCCTTGTTTGTTTGATGTTTTCTTGTGTGTGTGTGTGTGTGTGTGTTGTGTGTGTGTGTGTGCACGCGCGCTGGGGATTACACTCAGGCCCTCATGCTATGCAGAAAGGACTTTCCTCACTGAGCCATCCCCCTAAAGGTGAATCAGTAGGAGTTACTAACATGAGAATTAGAGGGGAGAGGACGACTATTGAGAAAGGCAGGGGAAAGATGCTAATATTCTGCGCACATTCGGAGTTGGCACACTCCACAATTTTGTTCTTTCAACTTTTCCTTTGTTTATTGGGCCCTGAATTTATCCCTAGCAAACATTAAGTCCCTCCACTCTGCCAAATTCTAACCTGATATACAAATATAATTGTAAGACCAACGACAAGCCTTATGCATGCTCTCTTTGGGACTATATACTGATATGTCTAGATCCTGTCTATATCCAAGAAGAGTTATTAAATTTATGTCATGTGTCAACCCCCCCCCAAAAGATACCTGTGAATGACTTCATTTTAGGACATTTTTCCTGTGGAGGCCTTGTTGGCCTGGGAAGGAAAAATATTCTGAAGGTATAACTGTGTTTAATTTTGGCTCCAAGACTTTTTGCTGTGACTTCAGAGCCATACTGCAAGCCAGTTGCGTCAAATAAAAACAACACGGTTTAAACCGATAATCCTTTTCATCATCAGTACTATCATTGTCTCTTGGGATGGTGGAGCAAGCAGAGAAAAGACTGATGCTTACGTAACTGCCCTCTGTCTGAGAGGTTGGAGGGGGCGATTGTGGGGTTTACTCTCACTCGTTAATGTGACTGACAGTATACCCCAAACTTTCAGATTAGCTCAATAGCCAAGTCAGAGGCATCCAAATGAATTCCACACTTGGTAAAAGTGGACAGAAATAGAGATTACTACATATCACCAGGGAACATTGAAATTCTATTTTCATCTAAGCCCTCTCTACTTTTTGACGTCCCCTCCTTGCAATAGTTTTTTCTTCCGAATCTGTCACATTAAAATGAGTCAGTCTCTTAATCTCCCATTGACCTTTCCCTGAGGAACCCTACAGGGCACAATCCTTGATTTACAGCTTCATATCCATTTTGGAAAGGTAAAACTGAATTGAACAGGGTGAATTGGAGGGACTTGGCCTTCCTTTCAAATAAATACAATAATGTACTTGAGTCGGTAGCTCAAGTTCAAGGCCTCCAAGCTGAGCTCATAAATCCTTTTGTGAATCAAAGTGAAACTCTAAAGAGAAATCGATGGTCTAGAGCTCCTCATTTTCATATTTCCTGTGCTCCACAGAGGTGACGCTGGCTCAAGGCTTTCGGTTTTCTCCTCACAAAGCCCTTAGACCTTTTTCTCCTATTGTTTTTATCGAGTTACACATATCTTTACATTCCCTTCCCTCTCACTCCTTATTCTATCCTCTCTGGTGCCGCCCCCATGTTCCCAAATTACTCAGGGGAGCTTATCTTTTTCTTCTTCCTATGTAGATCCAAATGTGAGGGCTTGTTTTTTTTCTTTTCTTTTCTTTTTTTTTTTTTTTCGTTCAGCAGAAACCTAACTGCAAATCTCTGTGGTTATAAAGATCAGGAACAGTGGGCACGGTGGAGAGCAGGTGGGTTTGAGAGGCAATATTAACTCTGCATATATGAAATAACAACGAATATAAATATTTAATTCTAATGTTTGGAAAGGAGGATTTCCTTGGAAGTTGATTTTAATGCATATGTAAATTAATTATGATTTATGACATTCCTTGCACAAATCATTATTTCTGAAAATGATGCAATCACTTAAAAACAATATTGACATTTTGAGTGTTACAATACCCTTAAAGATGGATTTTCTCTCTGTAAAGAAGACCTCCCAAAATGGAGTCCTGGCCACATGGCGTCAGTTGGTTCTACTTGAGCAAGCTGAGTTTTAGGGACGATTCTTGATAGAACCCTATGTGGAGCTGTGCTGAGAGTGGGTAGCAGTTTACATCCTCATCCCCCAGGCTGCATCCCAGTTCCTCTTCACACATGAAGAAGTTAATGATCTTTTGTGTTTTCTTAGAAACCATTTTTGGAATCTCTGGCCATGTTCTAATTCAGTATATGTCTGTAACCATCTCCAAAGTTGATTTCCTCATACAGTTAACTAAAAATAAAAAGTCTTTAAAATGTGGGCTCCAATTAGCCATTCAAATGACTACAGAAGTTGCTGCTGATCAGTTTGGCTAGGACTTAAAGGAAACACACGCAGGGATGACCCCGGTGAAGAGTAACAGTCACATACTGGTGCCCAAGCAAAGGAAGAGATTTTTCTGAAGAACAAACTGCTGTATTTGGCTCCATCAACACAGAAGGAAACAGGCTTAGCAGCCCTACAGGGGCTCCCAGGAGACTTGGCAGGGGCTGATAGATGTGCTGAAGTTTGGGGTCTGAGCACTTCAAGTCTTTTTCCATCTCAAAATCGTCTCCCACTAGCTCACTGCTCTCAGCACTAGAGTCAGCAGTGACTCCTACAAGTAGTTATCACCAAGACAGTTCAGTTAAAGTATATAGTTTTATATACGTCCAGGATGGCGTTCTTTCCTTCATGTTTATTCTCCCTATGGTTCTATTTCCTACACAGCCTCGAATGCCCTTATTTCTCTTCAGAGCATCGGTCGGGCCACACCATTCCCACTTTCATCTGGGCAGCTACCACACCCACCTTCCACTTTTGTCCCTTGCAATCTATGGACTTTGTTAAGTAGCCAGAGGAAACTCATTTGCAGAGTTTCTATATAGAATTCCTTCAACATCTTCTCATTGTATCCCACATAAAACCAAAATTGCTTGCCCTGGCCTTTAAGTAGAAGCATCTTTCCCCCAGTCTTTTGCAGACTTGACCTTTTTCATTCATACTCCTACTTGATCAACCTAGGGAAACCTCTCAGTTTCTCTCTCTCCTTCCTTCCCTTTCTCCATCCCTCCCCCCTCTCTGTCTCTCTCTCTCACACACAAGCGTGCAAATACACACAAGTGTGCATACACTAATATACTCAGATATTTGAAATGTAGATTTATATTATAATTATATCTTCAGAACAACAATATGTAAAATTTCAGCAACCTTAGCAGTCAATATCCTCCAAAGATGCTCATCCTGTGGATTACATTAATGATCGGTGTAGTAAAAATATGCCCATTGGTGTAATAGGGAGAAATGTTATAGGACTAACCTTCTTCTGACTGAATTTAAGGTCTACTCCTTGGACGGAAACATATGTCTACTTCTGCAATTCTGACCAAGAGCACATGGTTGGGGGAACTTACAAACCCCAGGGGTAAGAGTATGATTATTTTGCTCTGTGAATATAGCATCAGACTGCCTTCTAAATCCTATCTCTGTACTCACTGATTAGAGCAGTTCCTGGAACTCAGATCTTGTGCCGAGAATAGGTGTAGAATCTTCAGCCACATGTGGTATATCTATTTCATTTTGCCCACCCCTGAGGCTCATGGACTACTGTGGGTGATAGCAGCATGGAAGGGGTGTAGGAGCCAGAGGTCAGGCAGGACCAGAATCAAACAGTTTCTTCTGGACATGACTGGACCATGGCACCCATGAAGTCTCAGCAGCTGTGGCTGCTTGCACAAGACATGCAGAAGATCAAGGCTTCAACATTCCAGCTTGGCAGAGGAGGGGGCTGGGGGGAAGCTCACAAGCTCCAAGCCCCTAATCCAAGATCTCTCTGATTACAGATTCCTGTCACATAGCTATGCTACCCTCTGCTGCCATCTCTCATTTGAGCAGCTTGGGCCATGTTTCATGGCTTTATGCATGTTTGCCTTGATTGTCATTATCTGTGTTTGTATTTTTCTCATCAAATACTTGTAGTTTTCCCTCACCATTTATCTGTTTCAACTCAGGGTCATTCTATATACAGCATAGTATAGGAACTCCAGGGCCCAAACTAATATGTGCCCTGCTTTTACTATTTAGCAATTATTTATTGGTTAAGTAGGAACATAATTTGAGAGATAAGGAACTTCATTTAAGAGAGTTGTTGAGAGCTATACTTAAGGACACACATGCATGGTAGGACTGGTGTCAGGATCTCGTCACTGAGGTAACTTCAGATTTTTACATAAATAAAATAGGCTACAAATGCATCATTGACTATTTGAGTGTCCAACTAATATTCTAATACTACTGTATTAGACATTTTAAGTTTTTAATGCAATCTTATGTCACAATCTAAACACAGCAAGACCTAAGGCAAAGGAAGTGAACAATGTAAAAAACTAGAAACGACTATCTTGGCTTTCCTTCTGTTCCACCGAGCCCTGTGGTTATCGCTGCTACCCATTTGACCCTGAAGCACTGAGCTAGCTATTCGACCCCAGTGAATGCATATGTGTTATCTTGCTGTCTACCTGTGTCTTTCAGGGATGCCGACTGAAGCCTGGGGAGTTTGACTCTCCTTTTCTACCATTCCTGTCTGCTCACCCCCCCCTCCACTCCTGGCTTTCTTGCAAACATATAATCTGGTCCACCTGCATTTTTTATATGTTTAGGTTCCAGCAAAGAATCAATTATGGGAATGACAGGCCTGCCAGAAAGAATTATGACTTCATCACTTAACAAGTGTGTGAATTCATTGAGGAGGCTGTAAAGGGGATGAGCAGAAAAACAAGGAGGAAGGATATGCTTGCAAAGAGGCTTGCTTTGGGATCTGCACTCTGTCTGCCACTTGTCAAGGATGGCTTCACCAGTCTTCCTAGAAGCAGTCCCTTAAGCTTCTTTCCATAGTGCAGGCAGAGTTTTGGCTTTTTTTTTTAAATATTTATTTATTATGTATACAATATTCTCTCTGTGTGTATGTCTGCAGGCCAGAAGAGGGCCCCAGATCGAATTACAGATGGTTGTGAGCCACCATGTGGTTGCTGGGAATTGAACTCAGGACCTTTGGAAGAGCAGACAATGCTCTTAACCACTGAGCCATCTCTCCAGCCCCGAGTTTTGGCCTTTTATCTCACGTAGGTAACACAAAGAGTAGTTCCTGTACTTGTAAGCTGAGGCTAGGGATACCTAACCCGCCCAACACCGAGAGTTACTAGGTAACCAAGCTTCTCCCACATCTACATCGCAGTTCCACTCTCATCTTCTAAGGCCTTTGCCCACCTGTTAGGAGAAAGTCCAAATGTTTTAACCAAGTCTGTGGGACTCTCTTGAGTCTCTGCTTACCATTGCCCTCTCTGAGTCTCATGCCACTTTGGGTGTTTCTGGAATGGCTTTGTCTTATCTATATTCAGGTTCTTTGGTTTCCTCCTCTGCTCTGTTGTTTCTCTTGTGTATTCCTCTTTGAATAGGACCACGTAGAAATGATTTCTTCTGCTTTTTACCTGGTTAACTCATACTCCAAGACCCTAATCTATTTCATTAGAAAATTGGTCTTTAATTGCCTAAATTAGGTATGATCCCCTCTGATTTGCATTTCTTTGTCTTTTCTTTTCTTTTTTCTTTCTTTTGTTCTTTTTTCCAAGACAGGCTTTCTCTGTGTAACAGCTTGGCTGTCCTAGAACTAGTTCTGTAGACTAGACTGAACTTGAAATCACAAAGATCTGCCTGCCTCTGCCTTCCAGTGTTGGGATTAAAGGTGGCGTGTGCCACAATCACCAGGCATGATTTCTATTTCTTTGTCCTTCGCTTCCTAGCCCATTACTTGAAGTGACTATTTAAACATATATACCTTGATATGGTTTGAGTGTAAAATTAGTCTCACATACTTAACCTTTGATCCCTAGCTTTGTGTGTTTTCAGAACCTTTGGGACACGGGGCCTGGCTAGAGGAGATGGGCTTCTGGGTGGTAGGCCTTGAAGTTTATAGTCCACTCTGATTCTTGACACTTTCTGTTTCCTGATCATTCCAGATATGAGCAAGAGGCCTCCGGTTCCTGCTGCCACATTGAGACTGCTCTTACCACCATGTTTTCCTACCAGAATGGCCTATACCCTCAAACACTGAGCCAAAATAAACCCCCTCTCTCTTAAATTGCTTCAGGTCAGGTGTTTTATGGCAGTAACAATAAGTAGCAACTGTACACTGTACTAGATTTGCCCTCTGTGGAGGCTGGCATCATCCCTAATTCCCAGCTGTTTCTCTAGTATCTAGTTGAGTGCCTGACACATAAACTGACCCGAATAAATGAGAGAAAATCAATTATATGCAAAATCTACAGGACTGGTCTCTTTTTTTAAGGTAGGGAAAGAGGTTAAAGGGGGTTAAATAAGTTGCCTAGGGGTGCACAATTAGCAAACCGAGAAGCTAAACTTTGAGCTCAAGATGGATTGTCAAACCCACAGTACACAATTGCATTGCAGCATTTGCCTCTGTAAAATTTCTCACAGCTATCACAGAAACAACAACAACAAAAAAATCAGTATAGACTGTTTTATCTCGGAGAACAAATGAGCAGAAAAGGCTGCCTAGGCTTCTGGAAGCCAGTCCTTCTCTTGTCTGATGACTGTGCCATGAAAGAACCCAGGTGCTTTTGCCTCTTTTCTGCACTCTGACACATGGCTTCTGCCTCTCCACTACTGGTAGTAGTGGGTCTAACAACCTCCAGCATTGTCATTTGGCCCTCCCTACAGATCTACATAGAGGAAAAAAAAAAAAAACTCAGTGTGTTTCTTACATTCCTAGAGAGGTTGCCCAGGCAACAAAGACAGACCCAGCTGAGACATGCCACAGCATCTGCACATTCTCCCAGACTGATGCGTGAATCTGTGCGCAGCAGCCAACTGTGCTAACACACCCGCTAAACAGTGTGCCACAGAAGGACTCACCTGGATATAAAACGTCCCCACAGAGAGCTAAAACAACAGCTCTAAATTCTGACTGTATGGTCAAACGGGAAGCACGGCATTTGAGCTACAGGTGAAAAGCTCAGTAGTTCAATTTTGCAGCTGTCCAGAGGGAAAAATTGGTCATTGAATTACACATTCATTTAAAAAAATTGAGTTAGTTCATACAATGGCAGCTGCTGACACAGCCTGTCTCTTAATAGCTGTGTCCCTGTCCATAATGTCCTCATCATGAATTTGTTCATCTATATAATGGGCTTCTAGACAAGAGTAATTACCAAAGATACTTGAGTGCGAACGGAGAAAATGCTAGGAAAGTACATGATTTGTGACTATTAGGGATTACTTGGGTTTCTTACTATCTGAAACAGTAGTCTGTTGTTTTTGTTCCATGAAAGCAGGTGATCTTGCCTGTCTTCTGCACCCTGAAACATTCTTTTGTATCTATTTGATTGACTTAAAATTTGTGGAGAAACAAAGTAGCCTGGTGTTTGTTCCTATAACTAGTAACGTGGCTTGCAAAATCCTGGTGTGGGCTGTCTTTGTGATATACAGTAAAGCTTTTCCCCAGTTGAGTGGAGCACAGGACATACACAGTGAGGACCCAGGAAAGGAGCTTGAAGCATCAACCATGGTACGTGCAGACAGGAGAACACAGAGTAGAAACTAGATCTTTGGAGGAAAATGCACTCTCCTAAGAGCCACTAAATGGCTTCTTCAGGGAAGCAGCAATGATGTCTAACCAAAAACACTTTCCAACTGAGTTATTCCAGCGCAGCTGCTTTTTTGGCTACATAAATGCATGTCTGTTGGTCTCTATCAGAAGACAGATTTCAGAGCCTTGCTGGTGCATGTATACAAGAGAAGAGGAGGCTAACCATAGGCGGGGAGCCCCAGACTAGCCAGCTCCCAACCTTGAGCACTTTATTTATGTATATAAATGTATGTACATGTTTGTGTTTATGTGTGCCTATGTGTATGTAAGCAGGTACATAGTATGTATGTATATATAATGTATATGTATATAAGTATGCATGTGTGTATGTATGCATGTGTGTTTGTATATGGGGATTGAGTAAATATATTAGTTATATCCATCCATCTTTTTTTAAATGCCCAAGTAGTCTTTTATTATATTAAAAAGCTATCCTTCAGGCATAATTTAATTTTTTAAAAGTAATTTATTCTTTGACCACCAAAACCTCTTTGGAGAAAATTTAAATGAAATAAAATATATATGTGACTATTTCTTTAAATTAAACCATTTCTGAAAAGCACCAGCTTTTTTTGAGTATAGGGTACAATGAATTAGCCATGGGCTTTGTTCTTGAGTTCTGAAAAATCCAAAGAAGCAAATGAACGACCTCCAGACGTTTATTTGAAAAGCTAGCACCAGGGACTAACATTTGCAAACCATTGAGAATTTCCTTTTTTAAAAACATACCACATGAAGTGCTAATTAATAAATGATATGTCTTATTAATGCCCATATAATAATTACCCAGATCACAATTCCATCTGCTAAGTAGCCAGCAAACAAGACAAATGACTGTGTTCAGTTAAACAGATTATCAAGAGCCTTTGGGAGTACAATCTAATAGTCCCAACTAAACCATGAATCAAATAGCCACTCCTTTTGCCACGTGGGCAGGCTGCAGCAATATCATCTCCTGTGTGAGGGATGACAGAGCTGAGGAAACACGCAGCACCTCACTCTCTCTAGAGAACACAATCGTGCAAGTGACATGGCCCAGGTGTCTGCCTCTTATAACCTTGTACTGAAGCTTTGGTTTCATAAAAAGATACAAGAAAAAAAAAAAGTCCCCAAAGATGTCACTTCCAGTTAAGCACTATCCTACCCAGAGCATTTGGTGAAGTTTCTCAGCTTCTAATACAGAGAAGGAATTTCATCTTCCTACGAATGTGTCATCATTTCATCTCTGCCTTTCTTGTGACATTCGCTACCAGCATGTCTCACAGCTTGTGACAGGCACCTTAAGAACAGAGACCACCTCTTCTTAGTGGTAACAACAACTAACAATGACAACAAACCATGACTAAGTACCATTCCTAGTGATGCTAAGCGTGCCAGTTGCTTGGATGCACGCTTTAATTTTCCCAGCTGTTAATTCTTTAAAATGTGTCACTTCGTTTCCACAATTCACAGCGTCACATCCTCACGTCGCATTTGGCACTTCAATGAGGATGAATGACAAAGCTTGGACTTGTTCCTAGAAGTGGAAGGGACTCTGTCTGAGCTCTGAAATGCTATGCTCATATGCTTGCATGTGTGACTTGTACCTGTTCTATGTAGTACCTAGGTCAGGGCTAAGTATGTAGCAGACATGGATGCGAGTTGCACCCTCACCTGTGGTTTCTGCCTACATGTTCATTTTTCCCAGGGTCACATGATGTCAAACACTATCATTTGCACTGTTACTGCTGGTTTCCCCAAAAGTGTCTAGGAAAGATTCTCTTACCTTTTTGCTGTTGTTGTTAACATAAATATCCCTCCAGGGCTCTCCCTTCTAGTCCAGTATCTGTCAGGATGACATTCACAATTGGTCTTTTTTGTTGTTGTTGTTGCTGTTATTCTGGGGTTATTCACATGTTGGGCTGCAGACTGGGTGGTAGGAGGCAGCCCAGTGTTCCCGGCACTTCCCCCAGCTCTCCTCAGCATCCTGGGCTCTCTGGTCTGACAGGGCAGGAGACCTGGGATGGCCACTGACTTCACAATAGTCAGTGTTTCCTGTTGACTCAGTAAGGGACTTTTGCTGGTGTAGTCCTCTCAGTACACAGGATTTTATTCCATCCTGATAATAACACCTCTGCCATGCATCCCGTGTACTTGGAGGCATTGCACTTTGCTCTAGAAGGAAATCATGGTTGGTTTATGCCAATCAGCCCTTGCCAAGTTCAAATGGCTGACTCAGTTATGACCAATGAGAGACCAGGAGATGTTTGCAGCAGCACTGGAGGAAAAACTGCTTCTTAACTTAGAAAATCAGCCGCAAAGACATTTTTTCCTATTTGTTGAACAATCACATGGAAAAGGAAAAATCCATAAGGTTATCAAATCACTTTGGAACCATGAAGTCCACCTTTTAGAATAAGAAAGATACCGTGAAAAGATGAGGAAACTTGAAAGGAATTGGTTTGGATGATTACTGAAGCCTCCTAATCAAGCCTTGTTTTAAAGCTTGGACTGTTCCTGGGTTTTTCCATGAAATCAGAGTTGTAATTCTCTCTTTTGATCAAGACAGTTTTGATGTTCAGACTTTCTCTGACACTGAAACGGAAAGATTTTTAATAAACACAAGTGATAGCTCTGACTGTTTCCTGCTCATTGTCACATCCATGCCCCCATCCCCCCTGAAATACAAATCTCACAGTCGTCCAAAGGGCCAGAGAGGATTTCTTACTGGCTCTTTCCAGTGCTCAGCCAGAAAAGCCTGAGAAGAACAGGCTTGCATGTTTTAAGTATGATCACAGAGTGCCGTCATGTATGCTGATGCCAGTGAAGCCTCCCCAGTGCTTTCTTTCTATGGTCGTCACAAAGGCTGATTATGAAGATGCAATGAGATCACTGCCATGGGACCAGAAGTCACAGCCAGATTCACAGGCAGGCCAGGCTACCCCAGCAAAATCCATGTGGCCACACGCATTCAGGGTGTCATTTACATTAAATGTTTCCAAAGGGATGCATAATTATCACTTACTTAGAAAAGAGTGTTCTCTCAGCCCTAAGCAGAATGCCTCCATCGAATCCCTGCCTCCAGAGCTTGGGGAACCCCACAGAAAAGGAGGTGAAAAGAGTGTAAGAGTCAGAGGAGACTGAGGATACTAAGAAAGCAAGGCCCCCAAAATCAGCATGACCAAAGCTACTATGAACTCACAGAGACTGAAATGGCATACACAGGGTCTACATATACCAACAGTATATCTTTATCTAGGGTGCAGTTACTTGGTGTTTTGAGTCTTAAGATGGTAACCACTTTGTTCTTTGTATTATGAAGAATACAAAGTCTTTTGTTTTCTTCACCTTTTTTGGATTGGGGTATTTAAATATCATAAGAAGTAAACACAGGTATTCATTGGATTTCCCTCTCAGCACTATCCTATGTATCTGCATGGAATGGACTCCACAGCTTTTGTGTGTGTGCTTTTATTTGGCTACAGTTTGATTTTTTTTTATTTTTTCTTTCTTTTTGGACCTGATTTTGTTATTGTTTTCTTATTTTGGGGGGGGAGGGCTTTGCTATTGTATTGGTTTTTATATTTTTGAGAACGAACTTAAAGTTGGGTGGGTAAGGAAGGCATCTAGAAGGGCTTGGGGGACGGGAAGAATATGATCAAAACATATATGAATTTAAAAATTACTTTAAATAATAAAAATATAATATAATAGCAAAGTAAACTTAAAAGGAAAGGAAGGAGGGAGGAGGAAAGGAAGGAAAGAGGGTTTTCTGACTTGGTCATACTGCATTTGTGTATAAGAACAGCAGCCCTAGGGGATCTCAGTGGTGAGGTGATAAATAAGAGAACCCCATGCTTTAGCCCATACTCATCTGCAGCAGAGTGCATATAAACATGGCGGCCTCATCTTGATGGGACAGCTGGGACTGGATCTTGTAAACCTGTATTTATAAAAGATGCTCTGTGTCCAATGCTGGACATTACAAGGATAACAAAGAATAGAACAATCAAAAACAGATAACATAACAGATAATCCTCCCAGGGGGATTTGTCCTGAGGGTGAGACAATGAGGCAGCATTAGTTCCTGCTTGCTTTTCATTGGTAATGAAGTTGAGTTAGCTCAAAGCACCTTGTGACCAGAAGGAAGGGCCCTGTTCTTTACTTAATGACCTATTGCCCATATCTTGAAATTTGACATTCGTTTTGTATGAGGGGCCTATGTTTTTTTGTCCTGGATTAACAATTCTATAAGCGGTCCTTATTATGGGTACTACAGATCTCTGCTGCCATCTTCATTGAAACTGCATGAGGGAGGAACAGAAATTCTGCCAAAGAGTCCTCTGTGATGGTCCAGTGATTTCTTAGGCTTTCTGACTTATATCCTTCTTGATTACAGTGTTTTGTTGAACACCCTTGCTGTACCTTTTTAGTTTTCTGTTTATGTACTTTCCATCTTTTTATGTATATATAATGTATGTGCAGCACATATATTTATGTGTTGTATATATGCACGTGTGTGTGTGTCACAGCATGAATGTGGAGGTCAAAAGATAATGTCATTTGTTGGTCTTGGCCTTCCATCTTGTTTGAGGTGGGGGTCTATTGTTCACTCTTGTCTTAGGCTTCTTCTGTAGGGATAGAGATCATGACCAAAAACAACTTGGGGCATAAAGGGTTTATTTCATCTTAGACTTCCTGGTCATAGTCAGTCGCTGAGAAAAGTTAAGGTCAAGCAAAACAGGAACCAAAGTAGAAGCCATGGAGTGTGGCTGCTTACTGGCTTTTCCTGCCTGCTCTCTCATAAACCCCAGAATGACCTGCCTAGGGGTGGCACCACCCACGGTGGGCTGGGTCCTCTCTCATTGGTCATTAATCATGGAAAATCCCCTACAGACATGCCTATAGGCAACTAGTAAAAAATTTTATCAGTTGAGGTAACTATAGTTTGTGTCAAATTGACAGAAGAAATAACCAGGACAACATTTTCATGTGTATACACCAGGGTCGCTGAGGGGCAATCTTTCACAGGCGTTCTTGTCTCCATATCTGATCTTGTCATAGGCATGCTGGAATTACACATGCAGCTTTTTGTGATTCCTAGGAATCCAAATCCATGTCCCATGCTTGTATGGCAACTGCTTTATCTCTTGGGCATCTCCTCAGTTCCATTTGGTCTTTGTGTGTGTGTGTGTGTGTGTGTGTGTGTGTGTCCTTTTCTTGGCCTTTGCTGCAGGCTTGTCCTATTACTAAGGTATCACTACCTTCTCCCGAATGATTCACATTCAATTCTGAAAAACAGAATCTTTGCTACAACATAATCCACTCTCTCCTTTGACCTTTGTGCCATTATTATTATAGACATGGTAGACTTAACAACGCAGTATTAAAATGGTCTCGTGTAAGCCTCTATCTTTTAAAGAAACTGAGGGAAATGATAGAAATGTATTCATGGGATCTCTTTCACTAAGCCTCATATTTATCAGGTGAAGCCTTCCTTTCTTCCTGTGGATCCATGTCACCTTCTGGGGTCACATGTGCAGAACTTCCTCCCTTCACTCATTCTTATCAGGCACCTTTGCTAGAAAGTTCCACGCTCAGTGTCTGTTGATCCGCAAATGCCTTTGCTTCACTTACGTTCTTTGAAGAACAGTTTTGTTTGACCCAGAATTCTTGTTGGACAGTATTTTATTCCTGCGTTGTGGGCATGTCCTCACTGGTGGTCTTTTGCCACCAGTGGCTCCTGATACCAACAGCCTGGTTGTACTGATGGTCACCTCTCTGCAATGAGTCACTTTTTTCCTGCTGTTTTAAACGAATTTCTTTTGGGATTTGGCTCTCAGTTTGGCCAGGGTAGTTGAGAGGTGGCCGGTTTGCAGATAAAATATTTTTGTTTCTTTAAGATTCTTGGATACATAAGTTACTTTAATAAAAAACAAATATGAGAAGTTTTATACCAATTGTTTTTCTCCCCTTTCCCTATCCTTATATTCCTGTTTCTCTTTTGTAGACTTCTCATTATGTAGCAATGCCTTGATTAGAACACACTATCTAGACCAGTCTGGCTCCCCAACTCACAGCAATCCTCCTGCTTCTGTCTCCCAAGTGTGAGGATTACAGATGTATGCAACCACATATTTTGTGTTTGTTTCTTTTCTCTCCTTTGAGACTCATTTTATGATTGGTGATCTGTCTCGACCCTCTGAGGTCAGTTACCTTGCTTCTCTTGATTTATAGCCACAGACCCTGTCTGTCTCTCAAGCCTGCTATTACTTTAAACATAAACAATAGTGGTCATCCAGTCTAGTGAATTTTCTCATGGCCCTTGTTTCTTCTGCTACTGGAGGTTCTTGCGCTTCGCAGTGATTTCTATGTCATTATTACAGACTTCTATTTGCTGATCTATTGTTATCTTTCTTTCTTTTCTTTTATTACAGCATGCTTCCAGTTTTTTTTTTTTTTAAAAACTACAGACATGCCTATAGACAACTAGTGAAGAATTTTATCAGTTGAGGTAACTATAGTTTGTGTCAAATTGACAGAAGAAATAGCCAGGACAACCATTTTCATGTGTATACACCAGGGTTGGCTCTCTCTGTTTACATCTTGTACACCAGACCATTGACATTGCCTACTTCTTTTCCTGAGTGGGGGCCACACTTGCTGGGTATACAGCAGTGTTATTTTTAAAATGGAACCTTTCTGATCATGTTGCTCTGAGTTCTGATATTCCTTCCTTTACTGGCAACTATTGTTTATGTTTTGCTTATAGCTTCCCCAGTCTAAATCTATTCCTTTTATGTCTACGAGACTGTGTATGAGCTCAGCCCTAAAACACTACACCACTAGAATCTCCATTCTGGCAGTGGGTTCTCTTTGTGGCAGAGGCACATATTCAAATTTAGGCTGTTTTCAAGACTTGTTCAGTTTTGGTTTCTGCTGGATTCTTTTGAGCCTCGCGTGTATGTGATATTAACCAGAAGCACGGGGAGGTTTGTTTTCTCTCCAGCATCTCCATGTGCAGAGCTTCAGGCAACAGAACAGTTCCCAGTGAGGTGGGTGAGAGATGCCTCGGGCCAGAACATCTCAAATACATACTACTCCTATTAAGATCTTGGTGCTTTTTTGATTTAGGATAGCGTGGATTGAATGAGAATGGATCCCACCAGCTCATATATTTGAATACTTGCTCCCTAGTTGGTGGGACTCTTTGGGAATGTTCAGGAGATAATGACCTGGCTTGAGGAAGTGTGGCCCTGGGAGTAGCCTTTGAGGTTTTGAAAGACTCATGCTAATCCCAGTGTGTGCTCTCTGCCTCCCGTTTGTGGTCTGAGGTGTGAACTCTCAGATATTCCTGCTGCCACACCTATGCTCCACTGTTGTGAACTCTAACGCTCTGAAAACATAAATACAAATTAAACACCTTCTTTATAATTTGCCTTGGTCATGGTGTCTTATCATAGTAATAGAAAAGAAACTAAGACATACAAGGTTCACTAGGTTCACTAGCTCCAGCAGGCCTAGGAGTATTGTATGCATTGGTTGATTTTTAAAGCATGGAGTGGTTGTGGATGTCAATGTTTTCTAGTTTTTGATCTTCATTATGGGGGGAGAATTTACTCCATCTCCTGACAAGGCAATAGCTCTAAGTCCTGTCTGCCTTGGGTTTTGACTTTGCCCATTTCTTCTTCTGTCATAGATGCGCTTTTGCATGTTTGAGTCCAATATACACTAGTGACTTGGGATTAATAAAATTTCTCTTATGCATGTGAGATAATTTCAGCAAAAATCATATACTACCACTACAAGAAACAGGTAGACTGGCTTGCAACAAGCTCAGACACTGAGTGAGCACCCTAACCTAAGCATCTTGCTGTGCATTCTTACACCAAGCCTTTCCTCTATGCATGGAGTAGCAGATGGTTACTGAGAGCCTTCTTTCTGTCTCTCATCACTCTACAACTGTGTAGACTCTGGCTATCAATGTTGACCGTCTTTTCCATTAAGTCCGGACTTGGTCTAAGGGTCCTCCTCAATCAGATCTCCAGACAGCCATCAGCTAGTTAAGCAGATAAGATCTCTTTTCCTCGCCTCCATTTCTCCAAAAGTAGAAGCTAAAATTCTTTATTCTGCCTTCTGTGTTTCTACACATCAATCAGGGCTTTGGGTCAGTTTGGGGCACAAGGCATAACAACTTTGATTTACTTTCCCCTTCGAAGTCTGCTTCCACTCCTATGGTCATTTCTAAATCTATTTTCATGATTTTAAAATTAAACCCATTTCTTAGCCCTTTCCAGAGTTATATTTTTAAATCAGAAAACAGTTAACAATGAAGCTTTAAGGGAAACATACTTTGAAGAAACGTCAAGAGTAGAATTCATATTTAAAAAGAAAAAGAGGCAAGAGGGGGGAATAAGGAAAGAAGAAAGGAATTTTGTTGGGGATTCATGGATATTTTATCTTAATTTGGTGATCCATGTAGTATTTTGATTTCATGAAGTTTTGAAGTTCTGAAAAATCTTGCAGGCAATTAGTAAGCTTAATTAAAAGACGTTTTCGATATTAAAAACAATATATTCCAATGTAAAAGAAAAATGAGTAGTAGCTGCAAAATGTAGGCTCAGAATGGGCTGATGCTCACCTCTACCTGTTTTGGGAGTTTCTTCAAATCTCTGAACATTAGCTCCTTTACTGTCACATGAGAATCGGTTCTACATCCCAGTCCTGGACGAGAACTAAGATAAATAGCCAGGGTCAAACGTGGTAAGCACTCCCGCCACTTTTTTGTTAAATTAGACAACAATTTGTATCCCAAGCATGAGATGCTGGGGACAGACTAGAAGGTGGCCCTTCACCTCATGAAATGTGTGTTCTGTAGGCAGGCGGCAGATTAAAAACATATAAACCAGTAGATGAACAGTTTCTGATTAGTCACATTGTTATGAAGAACATAAATCAGGGTTATGTGTTAGAAAAAATGAGTAAGAGCTGCTTCAGGCTGGATATCCCAGAAGGCTTTTCAGAGCAAAGGGATCTTGCAAATATCGAGAGCTGACTTGCGAGGAGCCAACCAAGCAAGCGACCATGGAGGAACGGAAGGAATGGAAAGGCAACGGGGAAAATCCTCTTAGTGTGTTCAGCATGGAGGGATAGTCTGCATGACTGGCTAAGGAGACTTTAGGTCACAAACAGCATCTTTTCCTGTACTCTCTTTCTAGTGGGCAGGGGAAGGAGAGTGGCTATGGAAAAGAGAGCTAATTAGCACAGTCTTGGGACTCGGAGAATTAGCCAGCCTCCTTACCAGGTTTCTTAGGTCAAGGGAAGGATCTTTGCTCTGCTCACAAAGGCACACACACATAAAGCGAATGTGAGCCATCAACTCAGAAGATCAGGGCCTGAGAATCGAAAACGCAGAAGTCCGCCACACCTGGCTCTCGTTGTCATTGTTACTGACTTCTGTTGCAAGGCTTGCATTCTTGTGAAACTGAAGCTTATTTCTCTTTTCTGATTTGCTAGCCTAAAATTCTTTTCTGTGTTCTTCTTATGATGGGCACAGAGCAATCTCTTGGGTGTAACAAAACATCAAGAAAATGCTTATCAAATGCCACACGCTATTCCCTTTTAACTCATAACAAGCTGTTTCTCTCCCGTACCATAATTAAGTCCTTAAAAAAAAATAAAAAAATAAAAAGGCCTTTTCTGTGGCCAGTGACTTGCCAGTGGCAAATTCTCATTGATGCTCATTTGGCCTTACCAGAATAGCCTAGAAATTCGGTTCCCCATTGTGCCAAGGATCATTTTTTTTTTTTTTTAGTGTTCTTCTCAATGACTAGAGATCAAAGGGGATAGCAATATCTCTGTAACCCAAACCAGAGCCTTCTGCAATAACGCACCAGCAAGGAACAATGGGATAAAAATGCTTTTTGTGGGCATGCTTTTGTTTCCTATCTTAATGTTTTCCAACGCAGACTTAACCTGCTTGCTAATCTTTTGCCACACAATGGGAAATGGAGGTAAGAAGCTGGCTGCTCTCCCTGCAGCATTGAGGAAACATTTTCTTGAGAATGTATAACAGACCTTCTCAGAAATAGTACTCTGTCTTAATAATCTCCCTCTTTTTAATAGCACTTATTTGTGTGTGTGTGTGTGTGTGTATGTATGTATGTATGTATGTGTATGGTATGTCCATGTGTATGATGTGTGTGTCTGTGCCACAGGGCATGTGGTAGTCAGAGGGGAAGGAATTGAGACCAGTTTGCCCCTTTTTTCAGTAGGTGTGATAAATGCCTGGATGAATGACTGACATAATTGCAGTTGTCCAAAGAGAGCTTGGATACATGCCTCTGAGTTTTAGCCATGCCTTTACGTGTTCTCCACCAGACAATAGAGTTACTTAAATGAAAAACATACCATGGTTATCTTAGTCACTGCCTAATGAAGGTTTCCCCTTAAGTCATTGGTGTGGACTGTTATTTAGAAGCAAACGGTGCGTGCACAGATGGGCAAGTGTGTGCCTAGGTACATGGGTGAGGGAGGGACTGAATTAACTCCTTTCTCCAGCCTCTCAGCTCACCTGGATCCCATCATTAGCATCGTGTGGAATATTCCCTGCTATTCTTCCCTAGGCTTCCAGGGAAATTCCTACTCTGAATCTCCCTCAATATGTTTGTGCTCATTTGTTTGAAATGGCTCAGTCCATCTATTGAGTTCACATCACATCACTCCCCCCCGCCACTTCCTTCTTGTACTTGTTCAAATCCATGTCCAGTGAACTGGGATTTCCATTTCAGACTCATCTGTTCCCTCGAGTTATCAGTCTATCACTCCTCCAGCCTCCCATCCCTGTTTTCAGGGACAAATCGAAACATTTAAGATATCAAAACAATAGATGCCATAAAGATTGTTCTCCTCTGTACTGTATGCTGGTGTATGACCTCATTTCTGGTTGTGATCAACAAGGTCACAGCACAGTGAGGACAGGGAAACAAGTCACCTCAAATGTGCCAAGAGAAGTCTCACAGGGAGGGTGAGGCCCTCAAGGAGGGGAAGGAAACACTCTATCCATCAGGGCCAGCAGCTGTGCATTAAGGTCTTACAAATCAGAGGGGCAGCTGGAAACAGTGTCTCTACCTACAGCAGCAGTATGTGTACCAAAAGGTCCACATGGGAATTAGGGTATACGGCTTTAATTACAGCTGATTGTAGTCTACCTTGGAATTTGTAACTAATTCTGCCTTGGCTTTGAGAAATTCTGTACACCCCCTCCCCCAACCCCCACTTTGGTTCAGCAGCAGAGATTCAAAGTAAAAAGGATTGGAAGATAATCCCATGTGTTTCCAATTGGATGAGTTTGCTTGTAAAGTTATTTTTCTAAGGTTTTTTTTTCAATTAACATATTAGATCCTTGAGGAGTAGCCTGGAAAAATGCCCACGTTGCTCTCTGGTTAAGGAGAAAAACAGGAAGTCTGTATGCAGGGATCCCAGACCTCTGGTTAGAAAGCAGATCAACACTGCACCTTAATTATTTATTTGGGGGAGGGAATATATTTAAAATGACTGTTTGGGATTTCCCCCCTCTTTTCCAACAGATAATTGGTTTGGCCTTGGTGCTCCATTCTTAAAGACAAAGAAAACAAAAAATTATCACAACTTCACTACTTGCAATGCTATTAATGACTACTTTGTTTTGTTGTGAGATTTCCATCCACTGCAAGCAGATTAACAAACTTCCAAACAGAGGCAAGATGAAACCCATACCAGAACCTGTGGCTTCTAGGGACACAGATGCTCAGAGGTGCCCCCAAGTTATAAGAGACACTTTTTTACAAGTGCAAATAACACCCACCTACACACAAGCTGTGTGTGTGTGTGTGTGTGTGTGTGTGTGTGTGTGTGTGTGTGTGTGTGTGTATAAAGGTGCTGGGGTCTTTGGCCTCAAAGAATGTATGTGAAATTTGTTTAGGTCTAGCTATAGCTCCAATCGTAAAATTAAATATTTGAAAGTTGTATCCTATTTCGCCAGAGCTGAAAGAGAAATCAGAAAGCAAACAGCTTTCGATGGAAGGTGTGGTTGTGGCGAGACAAGGCTATTGTTCCCATAGCATAGAACACATTCCTCCAAGTCTCCCCTTGGCGACACGTGTGCATAAGGAGGGCTGGTAGAAGCATGAAGAAGGTGGCCTTAACCCTGGCATGGAAAGATGACTGGAGTCGCCACTCTGACTTGTAAGGCTTTTCTAATCTACCCCCGGTCATCAATTCATGGAGGAACTGACTAATTTTTTTAATATTATGTGATTAACTTTTCCTAGTTTCCAGGCATACCAATGAGTTGTATAGATTTAGACCTAGTCCCCAAAGCGCTTAAAGTGTCCCCATGTCCCTCCATACTTACTACTTTGAAATCCTGACACCACACAAGGTGATGGTTTTAGGAAGTGGGACCTTTGAGAGGAACCTGGTTGTGGAATGCCTCCCAGAAAGGAACCAACATCCTTACAAAGAAGATCTAGAAAGATCTTGGTCCCTTTGCATCAGGTGAAGACACATATGACCTACAAAGCTAACCCTGGTGTGTCACCAAATCAGACAGCTCCTTGATCTCAGGAGTCTCCGGTCTGTGGGAAATAAGTTTCTGTTTCATAGAAACACCTGGGTTGGAATGGATGACATCAGTACGAATGGATTGCCATCACCTAATGACGGGTGTGGCAACTATATAACACCTAACAGTGTCACATGATCTAGCTCACACGGAGAACAGCAAGGTGCTTGGAGATGCTACCTTAGCAACATCTGGGGAGGTGGTGAGCTGTCACAAAATAAAGTCTCTGAGGAAGCCATGTAATAGCCATGATCTAAAGTGTTAGTTAGGTGTCCTAATTGGCTTTCTATTGTTGTGATAAACACCATGACCCAAAGGAGCTTGGGGAGAAAAAGGTTCACTTGGCTTACAAATCCCAATCACAGTCTGTTACTGAGGGAAGCCAAAGCAGGAACTCAAGCACAGCAGGGATATGGATGCAGGAACTGAAGGAGAGATCACAGGGGAATGCTGCTTATAGGCTTGCTCTCTATGGCTTGCTCAGCCTGCTTTTTGCTACATCCCAAGACCACCTGCTGATGGCAGCATTGACAAGCCTCCCACATCAATTACTAATGATGAAAATTCTTTACAAACGTGTCTACTGGCCCACCTGAGGGAGACACTTTCTCATTGCCACTCCCCCCTCTTCCCAGATGACTCTTGACTTTTTTTCACACTGACAACAACAACAAAACCTTATCAGTCCTCCAGGTAAAGGAGGACCAGAAGAGGGAAGGAGAGGAAACAGAAAGGGATGTGATGGTGTGCTGGAGAAACTCAAGAAAACTTGGTACTTGTTTTATGTAAGGTTTGGAAGAAGAGTAGAAAATACCATTAGAGGGGCTGGGAAATGTAGCGCTGTTGGCAGAATGCTTGCCTAGCATGCACAAAGTGTTGAGTTTGACCCTGGCACTGCATAAACCAGGTGTGGTGACACATGCCTAAAGTCCCAGCAAAAGGAGGTGGAGACAGGAGGATGAGAATTCAGACAAGTTGGCAAGGTCGTTCATCAGGTTCATCAGCTACCAAGGCTGATAACTTGACTTTAGTCCCCAGAATCCTCATGATGAAAGAAGAGAACCGAGAACCAACTCCTCAAGTTGCCCCTTGACCTTCACATGTGTGTCATGGTGCATACATTACCCCAAACACCTGGAAGTTCAAGGTCACCCTCAGTTATTGCATTCCAAGTCAGCTTGGGCTATATAAGGCTATATTTCAAGGAGCAGCCACCACCACAAACTCCCCCAACTATTGCTAGGTAGTAGTACTAATGTCATGGTACTTTGCAAAATTGACATAACATAAAAGAGGACAGGCTTCTTAAGGCTGTAGGCAACACTTCAGTTTCATAGTGTAAGAAAGGACCTAGAAATAAACCTAGGCCACTACTGACACCTGATTTTATCAAAGGGGCCAAAAACATAACCCGGAGAAGGGCAGCCTCTTTGGCACGGCTGCAGGGAAAGTTGGATATTCCCGTGTAGAGGAATGAAAGCACACATCTCTCATCCTGTACAAAGATCAATTCAAAAGGGATCAAAGACCTAATGGCAACCGCAAAAAGAGAAGCAGGAGGAAGAACTTCAAGTCACAGGCACCAGTCGGAAGGGCTTTGTGAAATGGATCCCAATAGTGAAGAGAAAATTGTGAGACTTTACGAATGAGGTTGCTGAGATTGAAAAGTTTCGGCACAGGAAAGCAGGTACCAGCCATGGTGAAGAGACTGCCTACTGAGGGAGAGAAAAATAATCTAAAATACATGATGAACCCAAAAAGTTAATAAACAAAGGAATCAGGCCAGTCAACAGATGGAACCCACTGAGCAGCCCTTCTTAAAAGAAGAATGAATGAATGAATGATAAACACGAAAAAAAATTGACATCTTTATCCAGGAAGGAAATAAAATCAAAGCTACTCTAACATCTCATATCTCCCAAGTCAGAATGACCACTACCATCAAGAAAGCAAATGATGTCAAATGTTGGTGAGACAATGGGAAAAGAGGCCGAATGCATTGCTGAAGGAATGCAAATTAGTTCAGGGCCTATGAAAATCAGGATGAAACCTTCTCAAAACCCTAAAATCTACCATATGACTGAGTTGTGTCTTCATTGGATAGATGTTTAAAAGAATTAAAGTCAGGATGCAATAGAGTTCTGTTTGTTCATTTTCAGTGTAACTCTGTTCCTAGCCACTATGTTATAGAATAGGCCCAAGTGCCCATGAGGAGATAAAGCAATGCACTACCTCTATGAAGTAGTATTATCCACTAAGAAGAACCAAATCTTATTATTGTCAGCAAATGGATAAAATTGGAGATCCCCAAATTAAGTGAAATAAACCCGACTCAAAAAAAAAAGAATACTCTATATAATCTCTCATATGAAGAACCTACATGGTGGAAAGCAAGAACCAACTCTGGCAAGTTGTCCTTTGACCTTCAAAGGTGCACTGTGACAGTCCTGCCCCTTGCAACATAAAAAGTGAAGGGTAAAAAATAGGCTTTAAAAGTAGGAGAAAGACTACTTGGAAGATTGGCGTAGTAACAAGAGGGGAAATGGAGATAAGATTGAGTGTAGAGGTAGATTTGTTTGAACTACATTATAATGCACATAAAATTTTCATGTTATTTTCTAAAATAATATAATTTAAAAATAAGGGTAGGGAGGAAAGGAAAGATAATTCCAAGGAGGGACCAGATATTAGAACTTTGCTCATTTGAGACCTAACTTTGGACATCTTCACGGGATCAGATTTTGGGGAATCTTCGTTTGACTTTCATACTCTGATAATGTGCAGCAACTTAGACAAGCAATTTACTCTCTGAACTGTGTAATGCGGTACACCACTCCACAGGACTGCTGAGAAGAGTGAAGGAGGGAGGATGCCTGCACCTGGTACATGGGAGATTATAACAAGTGGGAGCTGGGGCTGTCGCTTTTCTTATGCTCCTAGATAAGTCTTCCAGGATCGCTTCTCAAAGGAAGCTCTACTGCTCTCAGGTTAGGCACGAGCAAGATGAGAGGCATTGATCTTTTAGATCAGCTGCTTAGACATGATGAGAGCTTGGCCCTGTCCTTAGCTGTGAGACAGTGGATATCTTCTAGGATAAGCATTGGCGTTCCTTGACTAAACACCACTTTATTTTAAACATGGATATTTGGGTGTCCATAGGTACAGCCAATGTCTTTCATGTTGCTTAGTACAATTCCCTAAAACCCATCAGATGGCCCCTGGAGAGGGGATGAGAAGCAGATGAAACCAACTGATGAGCATCACAGGCAGCTGGTGTGGGAAGTATCTTTTCCCCCATCATCCACAAGAAATCTTGCAAGCAGTAGAATAAAAACAAAGAACCAACCATAGATTTCTTATTATCTGTAGCTGCTTTTAAAAACATGTCTGCTGAGCTTCTCACAGCCATTCGGATTGCTTTTCACATCACTAGTCGCAAGCAAACAAAAGCTGTTTCCACAATTAGTGGGTGGGCAATCACAAAGCAGAAAAGCTCTTTCTGAGCCCAAAAGAGAAGATTTTTTTTTTAAACCTGCAGGCTGTAGACTTAATGTCTCTGCGTGAAAACTGTAACACACCTGTACTGAAAATATACGCAAACCATGTAGCTGGGGAGCACCATGGTAAAGATATTGTGTGTTGCCCCTCAGAAATCACTGAACCCCTGGGAGAGATGCATAGCCAACGAGATCACCCACTAGACAGCACCCATGCCAGATGCTTCTTGGACTGCACCAGTATCCACTCTCCAGACAACTGTTTGAACTGGGCTATATTCACTTCCATTTGCCGATAAGAAAATCGATATTCACGTAACTGAGTTAACAGATTCTTTCCCAGATGCTGTTAGGTGCACAGAGCCAGGATTGGATAGAACAGTCATGCTTATGAGTGTAGCATGATGCCACCTGCCTTCTCTTGCTTAGAGTACACCAAGGTGTAGTACTACAATGTGTGTGTTCGGTGCTCACCTAAGTGCTAAGCATTGTTGAAGTGCGGTGGAGACACAGGCAATGGGCTGGGACTGAAGGTGGAGAAGGAGAGTTGGAGCTGGACCAGATTCTCAAGGGGCATTTTGGAGACTCAACAGGAGTTGGCCAAGTAAAGAACACAAGGAAAAGAGAATCCTATGGGTTGAAGGGAGCAGTAATCACATATTCACGGAGGGTCAGGCTCTTGGGGTTGCGGGTATCTTAGTCCAGCTATTTGTGACAATCAAGGAAACAAATGGGGCAGATGATTTAAAATTCATGGCTGTCTGTCTTCTATATGGATAACATTTTGGTTTACTTACATTCTGCCTTATTTCACAAAGGGTTTGAGGTAAAATTCATTACATGGCTTTAATGAAATGACCTTCCTATATTTAGTTTTTCTCAGCACTGTCATGCTCATCTCCATATTCCCTGAGCCATAAAGGGAGACATAAATAAGAGCTGAATTGAATTTGTACACTCTGAGTTTGCTGCAAGTGGTTAGCAGGGGCAACGGGTCCCAGAAGCTCAGTGGGCAGCTGGGGAAAGCAGGACCAACACTCTAAATTGCTTAGGTTGGGCCAGCACAATTCGCTGCATCACAGAGGCCTCAGATTAGAAGACTTCTATTACTTTGTGTGCTTTTAAGGGACAAAAAAATCCCAAAGTTTGTCTGTAACGGCTCGATAAAGCCACCGTCCTCTGCATGATACAATCTCACTTCAGATAAGGGAAATGTGAAAGAGACGTGTCTACAGAGAATGCACATGGTAGTGACAGACTCCCACCCCGAGTAGCCCGAAGACCCTGGGAGGAGAAATGAGCCCTCCTACCTTCCTATTGCCAGTTTCCCTCACAAAGTCAACCTCAAAGATACTGCAAATGTCGAGTCAGCATTTTGTCTCCTGGACCTGAGCCTAATCATGAGAGTTTATGAGAGCCATTGCAGAGCCATTGACACAGCCAGAAGAGAATCCCCAAAGTCACCCAAATCATCTCCACGACAGGCCTCACATGAGAGCCATACACAACAGCATGAGGCAACAGCATAGCAACACTTACTTAAATGAAAAATGATCTCCGCGTGATGTTTTTCAAAATCAGTTGAGGCACTGGCTATCAGATGAAATTGTTGCTGAGAATGGAAGTCTGTTTACAGAGGGAAAAATGTTTCAATTATAGACAGCAAAATGTTAGTAAACGTTTGGACGAAGGGATTTTAGCCAAACTTTTCCTTTGTGTTCTCGGGGTTTAAAGAGAAAAATCCAACACTGTTTAGCTGCAGGCTTTTAAATAGACAATATGCCTGCAGATAATGGACCGTTCACCTGACATAGACACTCCATCTCTGAAAGCACTTCTCCAGGCTTTTCTGATTCTCAGATGAGCCAAGTCAGCCTTCAGCTGCTCTCAACTGTGGGGCCCTTGTGAGAGGAGTGTGGGAAAAACTGATTGCCTATTGGGAGTGGGGCTTCGTCACCTGGAACACTTCCTCAAAAGTTGATGCTTGAAATGAGCAAACAAATACCTCAGGCTACAACTATGCTGGGAGGCCTTGGAAACTAGAAAAATGTGATGTCGTCTTGGGCCCTGGGAAGGGAAGGGCCCCAAAGTCAAACAGGCAAAACCCAGGTCCTACAGGCAACAACAAGCTTAGGCCTAAGCCTTTACCATGACTGAAGCCATAACTCTCTGTCTAAGCACTGCATTTGACAAATTTAGGGCTTGTTTATTTTTCAGGTTGTTTATAATTCCTTGTAAGTTATGTCATTCCCTAAAATACACATCACTGGAGTGAAGAACTCATTTTAAAGATAAAAGTTCCATTTTGACTGTATTTATTTATAAAGTAAATGTCCTCCCAGCTTACATAGCAGACACTGAGTGCTGAAGACCGATCCTGCTGACTGGAAATGTCTGTAACTGTACATAGCTTCTCCCCAACACAATGACTGATACTGTGATGGTTTTTAGTAAAACCTTATATCTCTTTATTTGTAGCATAAGGAAAACAAGCATTTCTTGTGTTGCCCAACACCAAATGTCTAATACTTCCTTAATTTAGAGTTCAGTTCACATCAAAGTTTTAGGTTGTGATCACATTTAATTGACTTACAGAGTTAAGTTTGTCTTTGCTTTTCATCAGCTCTGCAAGATTTAAGCCACCTGCAATCTTCAATAAGGCTATATTCTATCATGCTACCCTCTATTATCTACTCATCAATTGTTCACCGGGCTATTTCTCCACCACACATGACAGCTGTAACCCAAAAATATAAACTATAAAGGGCTGTAGAGATTTCTCAGCAGTTAAGAGCACTTGCTGCTCTTGTTGAGGACCTGAGTTCAGTTTCCAGCACCCACATTGGATGGTCCCAACTACCTGTGACTCCGGCTCCAGGGGTTGTGATGCCTGACTTTGGCCTATGTGGGTACTTCCCTATCCCACACACGGTATTCAACTCACACACCCATACACACATAAACGAAATAAAGTGCACATGTAAAATGCAGATTTTGGATGCCATGGGAGTGTATGACAAGGAGATGGTTTAACATGGAAGTGTACTCTAGTCTTGCATCACTTTCCCTATACTCTGGATGATAGCACATATTGGTCTGTCCCCTCTGTGGTGGCTTACACAACTGCTAGTTTCAGTGCCCCACACTCCTGTCAACAGATCTAGAATGGTCTGTGTAAAATATCCCATCTACCTAGCCAGGACAATTAACTCAAGTATGACACCTAATCCAAATCCAACAACCAGAGAATTCTCAGAAGTATTTGAAATCAAGACCAAGGAAGGGAGAATTTCTCTCCCTCTACATGTCGCAATGAGAACACAGGTCAAGAACTAAAGCTGCCTGCTCTGGCTGGACTCGAGGGAGCCCGTCTGTAGAAAGGGAAATGGGCCGCCACCCAAGAAGAGCAAAGCTAGCGTGGAACGTCACAGTAGAAAAGTTCAGGGAGTCCTTAGGGACCATGGGCCCCTCCTCGACTTTGATTCCTAGTAAATTCCTTTGTTTTGGTGGAAGCTTGTTGAGCTATCATTCCGAAGTGCCCACATTCTTGGGTAATCCCTGGTCCTTTGCTTACCTCCCGAGTCATCATGGGTACATAACAAGCTCTAGAAGCATGCAGAGTTAGCGGAGCAACATGGAATTCTCTGCCACAAGGCAGCTAATGAGGTGTAGTTTTTCATTAGAGCATAGTTACTCTAAGCAACACAATGTCTATAGCTCAGTGCCTATATTCTGTAAGCTGCAGCCTTCCCACAGAGGACGCCTTTCTCCTAACGTTAACAATCCACATATTCACTCCTGATACAACTCTGTCCTTCATTTTGTCTCACTGAGGACCTAACACAGTCAGAAGGCACCTTGTTTTCTTGGTTCTTAAGGGTCTCACAGACCACTTAGAAAGAAAATGAACATGAAGTTACACGAGACACGACCAGACTGTACAGAAATCCAGGCTGACTTCAGAAGGCAGCTGGAACACAGGACACTTCTCCCCCCGGCACTCCCTCCTCCCAAACAAATGCCATATGTCTGTTCACGACGCATCCTGGCTCACTGCTATGTGCTTGACCTTCGATACTGAAAAGATGCCAGAACACTTGAGACCTCACTGTCTCTTCAGCTCATTGCTACAACCGTATTTAATATGGTTGTGAGGAAAAATGAAGATGACGACAAGCAGGCCTGGGATTCTTCCAAGCAGTCCCTTGGTGAGACAAATCTCTGGATGTGTCATGGCATTTATGATGCTTCACAGAGGGAAGTCTGTTGTGGCTTTGGGAAATGACGCTTGTCTGCAAGTGTGTTTGGATCACTCTCTATATAGACTTTTGCAGAGTAACCAAGAAGTAGAACCCACTTCCTTCTTTCTCTCCATCCCACAATTGAATGTCAGAAATGTATCTTGCAGGCAGAACAATCTATAGCGGGGGCCTGTGGCTCTAATGGCAGCACGAGAGAATGGTGAATCTTAATGTGAATTGTAAATAAAATTTCCTTAAAAATGAAACTTTTCTACTGTGACGTTCCACGTTAGCTTTGCTCTTCTTATGTTGGTTTTCTCAGGATAGCACAGGAGAGTACTCGAAATGGGGAGCTTAGAGAAACTCTCACAGTTCAAGAAGCTACAGATCCAAGTTAGAGGAGGTAACGAGGCCTCAATGGAGGAAGTATGACACTGGGGGCATGCTGTGAAGAGTACAGCTTGTCCCCAGGTCCTTCCACTTGCTCTGCTATGTGGATGCCAATATTCGAACACTTTTCCTCAGCCACATGATTCCTCTGTGATACCCTTGTCTTGCCTTGGGTCTCAAAGCAATGGAGCTACCCTCCACAGACTGAGAACTTTGAAGTGAGCCCAGAGAAGTTTCCTACTTCTGTTCTCGCAGGCAGTTTGTAACAGCAATGGAAAACTGGCTGCCACAACCCAGAATTTCTGTCTCTTCTAGCTTCTGGATCTGCTGGCATTCCTTGGCTTGAAAATATACCATTTCAGTTTCTGCTCTTCCCAAAGGTGATAATGAATTATGCTATGGTTATGACCTCTCTCTCTCTCTCTCTTTCTCCCTCCCTTCATCCCTCCTTTCTTCTATTATATGGGGCAACTACCTACTTCAGATAAATATTTATGGACAATACAAAAGAAATGTCCACCAATAGCATGTGAGCATCCTAGTTTACCTTGTAGGTCTCTTACAGGCACATCAGCCACGCTGGATTAGTGACTGCCCTCATCCAGTATGACCTCATTTGATTTGATAAGATCTGTAAACTCCACTGTTAAGGTCCTGTTCTGAGGCATTGAGGGCTGGGACTTGAACATATATGTCCCTTGGGGACACACTGTAGCCAATAGCAGTTGTATTGCTACCCCTGGTTTATCAATCATGAATGTTTATTGTAAAAATTATAAGGAAGAAAGTAAAGCCATCCAGATTTCTCCTGCCAAAAAAAGGTCATGCTAACAGAATTTCTTTGCAATATTTCTCAAGATAATTTTTTCCTTTTGTTTTTCTTAAGAAATCAAATTCTAGAATACAGATATTTGGAAATGTGTGTCATTTCCTCCAGATGATAATGAATTATGCTATGGTTATGATCTCTCTCTCTTTCTCCCTCCCTTTATCCCTCCTTTCTTCTATTATACTGGGGCAACTACCTACTTCAGATATATATTTATGGACAATACAAAAGAAATGTCCACCAATAGCATGTGAGCATCCTAGTTTACCTTGTGGGTCAAAAATGCCAATAAAATATGGAACTTTAAAACTTTAAATTTAGGGATGTCTATAAGTACGTTCTCCCAGGAGTTCTAGATCTTCGTTCTTCACCATTCTTAGGTAATGCACATATTTTTGTTTAACAGCTTCATGCTTTTATTTTTATAATGGGTTAGAGTTGAGGATTAAACTTGGGATCTTGTGTTTAATGTGTTCATCTTTAGTCCTGACTCTAGAAGACTGTGGGTGGGGTGTGGAATTGTAATCCAGAGAGTCTGATAGAATCCTTTTTTTACTTCTTCATTCTGAACATCTGGAGGGAGTGGGACTCTGAATGGGGAATGGTGTGTTTCTTGTTCACCTTTCCAATGGATTGAATTTCTTTAATAAAGAGCTTTCTATTAACTCACAGAACAAGCCGCACTCCAAAAGCCTTCAGGAGAGCAAGGCTTAGCTCCCGGGCAGTACACAGTCTTTCAGCTTCAGTGTGCAGAGTTAATTGAATTTCTGCACGTTCTTGCTAAAACTACATCCTTTCTGAAAACAGACTATGGGTTTCTAGAAAATAAATGACATTGTGGGGTTAATCTTGACTTCACTCTGTTTCAAGTGCAGGACTGACAAACTTGGGTCTTCCCAGCGTCAGTCATCCCACTCACTTGCAAACTGTCTGGGAGCTTATGATTGTGGACTCTGAGTTAAGATCCCTTTAGAGAGTCGGTAACTACAAGTTTAATTTAAAAACAAAAACAAAAACAAAAAGAGTATATAGCATAAGCACAGACTGGAGTCTCCTTTCCCCAGAGAAAATCTGTAAGGACTCATGAGTGGTTCCAAATCACACAATGTCTTCAGACAAAATGAAGACAGTATCCCCAAACATCTTCCCTCGACCTCCCAAAGACAAGACTGGGGAACCCTAGCTCCCCAAATGCACCAATCATTACACAGTGTCCTTCTGGTCAGGGAGTGATTCTACACCAACATATGTTCAAAGAGAGGCAGCCCCAAAGCCTTGTCTTTGGTGGGTGACAGTTCACACCAGTGACTTGCTATTTAGCTTCAGAGAGCAGCATCCGCATCCTTACCTCTTTAAATAGGCAAATGAATACAAATTAAAGTTTTAATCTCAGACTGAAACATCAATGGCATTTTCACTACAAGGAGTTTCATAATGGTCTCATTACTGCTCCTAAGTGCAACACACTGAGGCGTTTAAATAGCTGAATTGCTGCTACATATATTCTTTGAGAACAGGTATCCAGGTAACCATGGCAATTGTGTCTCCAGGCAGGATGGTAGCGGGGTGGGAAACTATTTCATTAATTGAAGGGAAGAGATTGAAAAGAGGTTGTTGAGCTGTAGATCAAAGAGGTGGGGGAGAAGAAGGAGAAAAGACAGGTTTCACAATCTTGTTTTATTCTGATTATCAAATTATGTAACCCAGAGAAACTCAAAATGATTTGAAAGGTTTGGAGAAATTACAAGATTAAATAACGGTGCCATTCTTAGCCTTTCTGCATTATTATCAAGGTTGACCTGTACCAGATTTTATTCAGCTGGGCTTTTATATGGTTTGTTCGAAACTTGATGCATCTCTTGAAAAGAACAGATTTGTGACTGGTGACCCAAAGGAAGAACAGGATGACCCACATCAGTAAGAGAGCTGTGTGAATGCCATTGGAAACCTACTTATTTCCAATTGGTAGAAACTGAAATGCTGTTTCTACCAGAAAAGTTCATTTTCAACCCCACTTCCCTGCCTTCGTGACCCTTGATATCCTCTGGATTTAAACTACGACATTCTTCCTTCCTTCCCTCCTTCCCTTCCACCCTTCCTCCCTCCCTCCCTCCTTCCTTTCTTCCTTTCTCCCTCCATCCTTCTTTCCTTCTTTCTTTCCTTCCTTTCTTCCCTTTCTCCCTCCTCCTTTCTTTCCTTCTTTCCTTTTCTGCCCTTCCCTTCTCTCCCCTCCCATCCTCTGTCTCCTTCACTCCTTCCCTCCCTCTCCCTCATTCCTTCCCTCTATCCCTCCCCTCCTCCCTCTTTTCTTTCAACCAAAGGTAAGGAGATATTGGAAGAAAAGTGATATGGCGAAAAAAAAGGTGTCAGGGCTGGGTTCACAGAAGAGACCCAACTTTGCTTTCATGTAAGGGGTGCTGCACACTGGTACAGGGTGAGCATCTGTAATTTCACCAAACGTGCCCGTGTAACTTGGGGCTTTGGCTTTCTGAAAAAAACTCTTCTAGTGGACAGTGAAAGATTTGTGAAAACCCAACTGCCCCAAAATGATCTGGTTTCCAAGTCAGGTGGGCCATATTTGTCAAATCTCTTTTCAAATCAGGCCAATACACAGCACTGAAGTACTAGGTGACTCTCCCACTCCCGAAGACTACTCACGTCGATGCTCCCTGGACAGTGTGCCATGAAGTTAATGCACATATAAAAAGAGACGGATAATACCAGGGGCAACTATTACTAAACAAGGAAGCCAGGACTTAGATATGCCTTGTGGATTCATCCCTCAAAGAGTAAATCCACTTCTATTCAATCATTGGGCCAGGCAACATTATTTACAGAATCAAGGCAAGCAACCTAAAACTGGGTGGATAATTATTAATCAAATGGATTTCATTTTAAAACAAACATTTCTTTTCTGCCAAACAGATTTTTGTTTTGGAAAGCGACTAACTCTGAAGATGAGGGCCAGAAATTGCCGTCTGCGTTACAATGGCTCTTTGGGTGCTGTCCAATTGCAACGTATTCACTACCTTGCTCTGCTTTGCAACCCAGAGGCTCTTAGTTACAAGGAGCTGCAGCTGCTGCCCAGGGGCTGTGCTTCCAGGCTGCACCACCTGCAGAGACCATGGAAAATAGACGGACAGAGAGACCTGTTTTCTTAAGGCACGGAGGACAGTGAGACAGGCACTCTTAGCTCTGTTATCATAGATAGCATGGCTTTCCACTGTGTATACATGAGGCTGAAGACTAGGAATGGAGGTGACACCTGCCTGTGTTAGGTCTCTGGGACAGCAAGGTGTTGAGTGGGCCTCAGCTGGTAATGCTTAACCTAGACAAATATTAGCACTGTGCAGTGAGTGAGGGGTGGCCAGAAGGCTGAGTGAGTGAAATTTCTCACATCTAGTCTGCTGAGGGTATATTTATTTATTTTTTATTTAGTGTATATGTGTGTGCCTGCATCAGTTCATCTGCAATACCTCTGGGGCATGGGCCAGAAGAGGGTATCAGATCCCAAGGAACTGGAATTATGCGGCTGTGAGCCACCTTGTGGGTGCTCAGAAATGAACCCAGGTGCACTGAAAGAGCGTACATGCTTTTAACCGTGGAGCCGTTTTCCAGCTCCCAACCATTTAGTGTTTGAGCCAACCCTGCTATTAGTCACACAGACTCTATAAAATGATTCATCGAGAACCTTTTTTACCCCTGTGTTCCATTTCCTAGGCTGTAGCCACTTAAGCAACAACCTTCCATAAAAGAACATACAATTAACTAGTAGCTGGCATAGCAGAGATCCCCGCAGTGCACATTTCAGCCTTTTGCTTGCTCTACTAGAGACAGAGATAAATGCCTTTTCCTTTCTCTCAAAAGTGTCCGTGAAGAATTTTCCTTGCAGTGTGACAGTGAGTGATGCTCGAATCCACAGCAGTTAGTTTTTTCCTTTCTAGTTCTGGGATGTAAGTACTCAACTTATATTCTGGTAGACATTTCCTATTTTAGAATCAGTATAATTGGTTACGTTTCAGACCCCGAGTCTGTTGCTTAGTCTTGGTGCACCTGATAACCATAGGTCTCCACTGCGGATTGGGAGGACTTTTATGACCTAGAATCACAACAGAGCTGCAAGATGAAGGGGTTAGGATTTGACACTGCATGCGACTAGGCGGAGAGTAGTATGGAGTCTTTGAAACCATTTCTAGTTCTGATTTGCATTGTAAATTAAGATCCTAGCCAGAGGTCCTGAGGAAGTAACACAAATCAAACATGGCATCGCTACTACAAATGCTCAATTCATGCCACAGGAGGCCATCACCATCAGAGAACCGTCTCCATCTGAACAATTGTGGACTTTGGCACTTCCCTCTAAAGTGGCTGCTGGTGGGATGGGGATCAGGCAGGTGCAGGATCTGTTGGGAAAACACTCATCCAGAGAGTTACAAACGAAGGAGAACCAGCAGGATTCTCTTCAGCTTGGGCTTCAATACGACTAAGCAGAGGTCCACACAAGATCTTGTACAAAGGCTCATCGTTTGAGAGCAAATACTCCATATGATGCCAAAGCCTGGGTCTTTCAGAAGCCAAACTCCTACTCTGGTGTGCATTCCTTTGACTTCTGTCCCTTGCTTATGACCTTTCCTGTGGCAACATGTGTATGCGGGCTGGGTCTGTTCTTTGCATGCTTTGTGATTCTTTCATGGTTTCCAAAGGCAGAGCATGTGATTTAGGTTGAGCCAATCAGTGCTTCCCAAACTCTGACAACAGACCAGGACTGGAATGTGACTGACATCAGACCAATCAGGGTCAATGAAGTCCATTTCTGCTTCTGAAATTGGGGCAAAAGGAATTCTCGGTTGCTGAGCTCAGAACGCTGCGTTTGAGATGACAGGCTCCGGGCTGTAGCCAGAGAGAAGAGCCAACAAAAACCAAGGTGTGGGAGCAGATGAAAGGCATGGAATGGCAAACAAAGATGTGGTCCAAAGCCTTGTCCCCTTCTGCCCGAGGCCAGCCGGCTCTGACTCTAATGAGGCAATACATCCTTCTTGCTACTCTAGTTTGTTTGCTCTCTGCAAGAGATCTAATGGCTCCCTCCCTACACCTTTCCCAACATCTTTTAGCATCTAAATCTCTCTCTCTCTTATTTGAACTACTAAACGAATATGACTGACCCACATAACTTATGTTCTGGATTCCCACCTCTAGGATGCCACCCGTTTGCTAAGAATGTCCTTACCCTTCTCTTTTTCTCATGGCCAGATAACACTTAACATCCTTCATAGTTAGCAATACCTGCTCTCGGAGGCGTCATTAATGTTCTTCCTGTACTCTCTACAACGCAAAACTGAAAAGATCCCTGCTCGTATTGTGATGACTTTTCCCTTAATCTGTAGAACATTAATTCATCATGAGAGTGCTTTTAGAGACTGCACACATCTCCCAGAGTCTAGGAGCACTTCACCGGGGGGGGGGGGGCTATGAGTTTCACTGTTTGCAGAGGTGGGGTACATTTTTAGGCACAGTCTTTATACCTACACTCTTTGTGCTTTAATATTTGCTCTGCTACTTCTAAGGGTGTAAGACTTAAATATAACATATACTCCTCATTGTGTCTTTGTTTTTAATTTGTAAAATGAGGTGTACCATTAATACCCAATTTACAGACATGACGGGGATGAAATGACTTAACTGTGTGAAGTATTAGAGTAGCATACTGTTTTCATACCTATTAGCACTTACCATTATATTTCTAACTCAAATGCATGTCGTAAAAGAGATATCAGAAATTGAATAACTATGAGAAGGCAGCGTATACTTTGCGAGTCTTACATAGTAAGTAGAGGAGAAAAAGAAAGCCATAATGCAATCCTTATGATTTTATTTTCTTAAATTTATATGTCGTGGTGAGAAATCATATGGCATCAAGGGACTCTGGGCTGCTGCTGTTTCATGGAGGCTTCTTTTAGTCCTACTTCTGGAACAAAAACATTTACTGGAATGTCATTGTGTGTGGCCCTGAAAATTGAAATTGACTGAAATAACCCCATCTTCAAGAGGCTCATGATTTGGTAGGCAAGATGGGCAAGTATATAAATGGAATTGAGTGGATGTGCAGCCCATGCTAGCTGTGGGGCACGGAGGGTTGAGGAATTATAGACATTGACTCCTGGCTCCATGACTGGAGCTTCTGAAATACCAGGTCTAGGACTATTGACAGTACTTCTAAAAGATCTGCATGAGTTAGCTCTATGGCATGTAGCATCATCCTGGAGATGCGCCTCTGGGGCTCTTTCCAGAGAGGATTAGCTGAAGAAGGAAGGCATAACCTCAGAGAGGATGGCACATGGCAGCAGGCGGCCCAGGTAGAAGGAGTCTGGAGAGAATGCGGTGCCACCTGCCTTCATTGCTTCCTGACGAGTGTCTGTGCCGCCACCACTGCCCTTCCACAACCACCATTGCCTTCCTATAGAGACACCAGATTCCACCTTCTTTAGCTTTCCCATTGAAACTGAACTCTAGAGACTTTCAGGGAATCTTCTTGGCCTTCAACACCAATTTGAACTGTTGGCACCACTGAGTTCATGGACTGGGCTTTAGCCTCTCTAGAACATGGGTGGCTACTGTTAGACTTCAAAGTCTCTATGAGATAGATAATCTAATGCCCCCTTTAATAATCTACCTTACATATACACAAATGCATTCCTATCCAACACACCAAACTATAAATGATGAAGAAGTTTAAATACCCCCCTGCAAATAAGAACTTGAAAACCTCTTATATGTCATTCTGTTTATTCCAGTCCTATGAGAACACTGCCTACTATGGGTGTTTTTGGCACAGAACAGGGGGTGATGATGAGTTAAGGAAGGCTGCCTGGTGTAGGTGATGATGTACTCTAGTCCTATGGGTAACTAGGGTTCTGCTAACCTTTGACAGGAGCAGGACAACCAAGCTTCAAAAACAGAACTTTTGGTGCTATTGTCCAAGATGGAATAGAAATCCTGGCAGTTTTTTACCTGCTGATTTGAGAGCATGTGACATCATTTCTTGATTCTGTTTTATATTTTCAGTTCCAACCCAGCTGCACAGTGAGTTCTCTGGGAAGCAGGGGTGTGGTAGGAGACATTAGGATCGTTCTCCCAAGCACAGGTCTAGCTGGACTGAGGCAAATATCAGCACTGTTTTGTTTGTGTCTGCAGTGCTGGGGAACAGCACAGTGCCTCATGTGTGCCAGGTAAGTGCTCTCCCACTCAACCATGCCCACAGCCCCAAACCGCAGTTCTTTTCAAAGCTCCCAGGTGACGGCAAACATGTAGCAAAAGAATTGCTAGTTACACAATGCATGGTGTCCTCAAAAGACCCCATGTACTGGCCCTAGCATCAGATGTCATATGCCTCTCTGTGGGGGTGGGTCCTATGTCTTACAAAAGCCAGGAGGGGCTGAGTCTCTCACTTGAGAAACAACCAGAAGGTGTGATCCAAGCAATGATATATTCCAGAGGCTTGCAGTCAACAAGGTAATGCGTTTTGAATGCCAACCAGAACAGAGCAACACAGGTATGCCATCCACTCAGTAATTGACAGATGTACCACATCACACGTATGAGCAAAACAGGTATGCCATCCACTCAGTAATTGACAGATGTACCACATCACATGTATTTTATTCTCATGCCAAAATATTTGGGCAGAGTGGGTGGGTGACATTGCAGTGCCTGGCGCTACCATGGCACCCTGGCTCTGTTGTTCTGTGTTTGCATGAAACCACATAGAGATGAGGCTGAGCGTCCTAACGTAAGCTTCTTCAAGCTCCAGAAGCACAGGAAAATGGCCGCTATCTCAGGCTCCTACTCACCAGCTTGGCAATTCTTCAAATTAAATCAAGGGTTATTTTTTAAAACCAGGACTCTGGACTCAGACCCCACATTGACTCAATATACACGATCCGACCTTGGCACTCGAGATTTACTGCTGAAGCATAATGTCTTTAGAACTTTTGGTGATATTTGAGTTTCTAGAAGCAAATTTTTGCCTACCCCCAAAGAGCTGAGCATCCTGTGGTCTCTAGTGACTTTTCCACAGAAGTCATTGAACAACCCATTTTCTTTGTTTCTGTTTTCTTTCGTTCTTTCTTTTTTTTTTTAAAAAAAAAATAAATCCTAATTTAGGTTGGTTACGTTTTAAAAACACTCATTTGTTACAAACCAAAAGGTGCCTGCGGAGATTATTTTCATTACACCCACTGGCTCTTTTTGACTTGTAGGTGCATTCCTATGAGGCAACCCATTCCCACTATGTTCTGCAATCTCAGAGACATGGTTGGTCAAGGTGAATGCATGTGATTCAAGGAAAGACAGGATGCATCACTCAAGACTTTGGGCCTCGGGTTAGCAAGATTCTCAGGAGGCAAATCACTTGCCTCTAAGCCTGACAAATAGAGTAAGAGCTGTAGGTAAAGGGGGAGGCCTACTCCAGCAAGTTGTCCCCTGACATCTGCCTCCACCCTGTGTAGATAAATAACTGAGCAACACAATGGGGGGGGGGAGAAAGGGGAAAGAGAGAAGGAGAGGAAAAGAGAAGAAAGAAGAGGAAGGGAGGAAGAATCAGGTAGGCTTAGTCCTAGCATAGTCCTTGATATTGTCAACTGGAGACTTGGACACTCATTTGCCCGTGATCAGTTAGGGTTCAGGTTTATTGAGCTACCTGTGTTCTATCAACAAAATTCTCTTTGCTAAAATCTGGAGTTGGTTTCTGGTGCTTGCAGTCTGGGATCACAGGATTTGATCTGTTGCTAAATTATGGCTAGTAACAGAGGAGACTATGATCGAATGAGAGTATGACGGAATGAGATTAGGAGAATAATCGTGAATGTTAAGTATGGAAGGCTTGGAAAATGGATTACCTCAATGGGTGCCGACTGCAGACCCAATGTTAGCAAATGAGCAGAACCAGTAGATAATGAATGAAAGACCATTGTTTTAATTAAAGAACCAGGGAATGTTAATCATGGTAGATTTGGACATGTGGCTTCTAAATGAAGAACATATTTGAAATTAATAAATGAAACGTATTTAAAAAAATCAAAACAATATTTAGTACCCATGGATTCACAACCAAAATGCCAAATGGCTAGTGCTAAGTTACACATTCTCCCAAAAGTCAAAGCAGATTCTTGGGCCAACCTAAAAAATGAGGTAGGAAATATTCCTGAATCTGCAACTGAATATACCTAATAGTTACAGATAAATCTATCTTATAACTTCTGATAAGATGCTTACCCCCCAATCCATCCTGATTTTTTGCTATAGCTCTTTCATTAAAAAATATAGGGCACCCTCCCCGCAGTGCCCTTTTATGTCCCTTACAGGAATGGGAGAGAAGGTGCTGTGCCTCCCCCGGGCAAAACAGTAGAGTTGACCCTGGTGGTATGAATACGGATGAACTGGATCTGAGGACCTGAGAACATAGCAGCTGCAGACTGCATGGAGTGAGCTAGCCCACGCAGTGCTGGAGGCTTGCCCGGGTAGTGCTGATGAGGGAAAGCTGGTGCGCTGTCCAACCCAACTGCTACCCAGGCCCAGAACCAGGCTACGAGTTACCCTACTCCATCTATGAACTGTTGGAGTCTGTGGAAAGGATGAATCTCCAGATCCAAAACTGCAGGATCTCTAGGACAGAGACAACAGCAGGATATCCAAGAGGAGCCCCAGAGAGAGCCCATTATTGACGGTCACAAAAACCAGAGGTCTCAAGGCCAAGCCAGAGCAATGACTCATAGCAATGAACACTTACAAGGAAAGATGAATGAACCGAAGGTAAACCATGGGACTCACAGGCTACACTACAGCTTCCACAAGATTCTTCTCCTTTTATTTTTGTTCTTGTTTTTATTTTAAATTGTGCTTTATTTTGTTGGGGAGGTTGCATGGGCAGAGGGTAGAACTGAGGAGACAGGGGGGAAAAAGTAAAAAGTGGGTTCAGGATGAATGATGTGAAATCCACAGAGAATCAATAAAAAGTTGAGAAAAAATACAGACACATATATAGACACAGCCATACTTGTAATTTGTAATAAGCCCAGAGTGTAAGACTCCAATTCATCAGCAACACTCACTGGGAATTTGGGATATAGTTTTCTCATCCAGGGAACAATAGATATGCATACCTCCAAGCATGGGACATATTGAGCTGCTACCTAATAACATGAAACAAGCATTTCACCCTGAACTTAGAAGAACTTCATATAATTTAGGTGGGAAAAGGCAGAAACAAATTAGAAGTGTTCATGAAGCCAATCAAAGATGCATTACTTAAATAACAAAGAGATACAACGTAACAGAAATGTGAGTCTGATGAATTGCCAGCAGGAAATGAGTCCCATCAAGGGAAGACATGAACATAGTTTGAGATGCACCACGTGTGGGGTACCCAGCCTATATTAAGCATAACAATTAGTCCTTTAGAGAATCTGGTGTGCATTGATGCTATAGCAATCCTGGTACAGTCATGTTAAAATCATGTTTACACGACTATCAATACCAAGGGTGTATCCAAAGCCCAATTTCTACATAAAAATGCATACATTTGAAAATCAGTGTGGGAATTTCAATGGCCTGTTCCCAGCGACTGAGCTGCTGAAGATTTTAAGTGGTATCAGCTGTACTGGTTGGTCCTGTGATGATTGATCTTCGATGTCAATTTGACAGGATTTAGAATCACCTAGGAGACAACTTCCTGAAGGTGTCTGAGGGTGTTTCCAGCAAGGTTTAACTGAGAAGGGAAGACCTGTCTGCAATGTGGGGTGCACCATCCCATTGACCGGAATCCCTGACTGAATGAAAAGGGGAAAATGAGTGGAGTGCCAGATTGCATCTCTCTGCTTTGTGACCTAATGCAACGTGACCGGCTACCTCACACACATGCCTTCCCACCATGGCGGACTGGACCATCAAACAGGCAGCCACAATAAGCCCTCTTCCCTGAGTTTAATCACAATGATCAGAAAGGCAGAAGAAAATAAAAACCCGGTACTGAGTGGTAGAGCAGTAGCCACCAGGAGCCCATCCTGTAATTAGTTTATAGATCTTGGGACTGGTTTGTGGGAGAAACATGGAGAGTGTAGAGATGTGGCCCAGAGAAGGCCTAGAATGCTGTAAACAGAATTTGGTGGACAATTCAGGCTGGGACTTAAGAGAGTACTGAGAGTAATACAGGCAGTTGAAACCTGGCTAATGGAGTCTCAGAAGAGAACACAAACTCTAAGGAAAACTGGGCTGGACACACACACACACAGAGACACACAGACACACACACACATACCATAAATGACCTCTAGCTCAGTTTCCCATGGAGTCTATGTGTGTGTGTGTGTGTGTGTGTATAATACTATATACTAAACAATATATTGGTTCTCTTATTCCTTTCTTTTGGAATAAAATGTTTCTTCTGTGTCCTGTGTGAAAGTGTGTTGTTTAGTTCACAGTTAAGAGAGTTTCTGGAGTCTCACAAGGGATTTTCTACTCTGGAACAGTGTTGAGGCTGTGATAGACCATGGGAAGCAGGATTGGATACATTTTCTGCTGAGCTAGCCATGAGCCTCTGAAAACAAGGGTGGAATCTTAAAAGCCATGTGACCAGGTGTCAGGCTTATAAGCAGTAGACTTATGATGCTTAACCTTGGCTATGAACTGGAGTAGATTTAGAACCAACTAGAGGTAAACCTCTGAGTTTGTCTCTCCAGATGTTTCCACCTTTGTTCAAGGTGGTTGGACCAACTCTAAATGGTGGTAATACTCTGTATGGACTGGGGCCCAGACTTAATGTAAGTTGGCACAAAAATAATTGCAGTTTTGAGGTATTGAAATCTGTCACTCAGTAATGGTATATGTTCTTAAGTAAATGAGACTGTATTACATATAAATTTACTTTTTTTGGAATGACTTATCATTGGGCATTTATTTTATATTATGGGAATGATGTTAGGGAACCGACTGGCAACATCAGCAAGATATCTGGGCCAGGACCTGCTATGGAATGATAATGCAAAATTAGCCAAGAATTTGCAAAGGAGACAAGAGCTCTGAGGCTAGGAGATAGTGGCTGGCCATCAGAGGTTGACAATAACCAAATGAGAGCACCCATTAAAGTGAGTCCTCTTGAATACCCAAGAGAAGTTGCCAATGAGCTCACAATCAATCATTGCAACATTTGAGAGAAATAGGAAAGGTGAAAAGCTTATAGGTGGGTGCTTCATAAACTGACCAAATAGCAACAAAAGAAAATTAATTTGAACTGTTCTCCCATCTTCTCCTATTCTATACAACAAACCATTTTCATTGGCTTGTGACTTGTTATAAAATATGGATTATATACAACTAGCAATGATCAGTGGCTGAACTGAGAAGTTCCAATCTTCCCAAAGCCAGACTTGCACCCAAAAGGCGGTATGGGGTATGGTCATTACTTGGTGGTCTGCTGCCGGTCTGAACCACTGCAGCAGATTTTTCAATCGAGAGGAAACCATTCTATTGAGAAAGTATGCTCAGTAAAATCAAGGTTGTGCACTAAGAAATGCCCGCAGCCAGCATTGGTTAACAGGAAGGTCCTAAGTCGTCTTTCCACGACGATGCCTAAGTATGTGCCACACAACCAATGCCTCAAGCTTCTAAAGTGGAGTAAAGTGGGCTGCAAAGCTTTTCCTCACCCGCTATACTCACCCGACTTCTTGTTGACTGCCACTTCTCCAAGCATCTTGGCAACTTTGGTGGGGGGAATGATCATACAACCAGCAGAAGGCAAAAAAGGTCTTGCAAAAGTTTGGTGAATCTTGAAGCATGCACCCCATCCTCCTCTTTTTTTAAATATGGAAAGAAATTTATTTCTTGTTGGCATAATGCATTCATTGTACTGTGGTTTCGATTTTTATCACTAAGAATGTGTTTGAGTCTGCTCTATGACGCTTTGGAAGTTTGTTTGCCTCAGCTTGAAAGAGAAAGCAAGTGTAGAGGCAGAGTTCACCCTTCTCTGCTTCCTGTGGACATGGTAGCAAGAGCCGCCCTTGCTGCTTGCCCTTCTCCATGATAGTCTGTGTCTACCAATGTGAGGCAAAATAAACCCTTTTCTCAAGTTGATTGTACTGGTTATTTCATTAAAGCCATAAGAATGACTAACAAGTTGATTGTACTGGTTATTTCATTAAAGCCATAAGAATGACTAACATAGGCCACAGGGAAAGACGGAAGTTGCTGGCATTCTAATTTGGGATCCACAGTGCTACACTAGCTGGCTGGCATCTGAGATATGAATTTTCTCCCTTCTCTTTACCCTCTTCCCTTCCTTCCCCCCACCTTTTTCTGAATTTCGCCAACTTGGACATTAACCCAGGGCTTTGTGCATGCTAAGCAAGAGCACTATCAAAAATTCTATTCTCTGATTAACAAACCAAGCCAAGCACTTTCCTGGAGCATGACGGTTCTTAAATTTCACCAACAGGAAAAAGAAAAGGGATTCTCTGACTGCTTTCTATATGTCAAGCTGTACATTAAACATTTACTTCTCCTAATAGCCATGCCAAAAATTTTATCATTCCCTTCCTTTGCAGATGATGTCACAGATTCATTTGGGTTGAATTATTTTACCACCACACATCTAGTGAGCAGTGAAACTATAATTTAAGCCTAAGGATTTTTCAGCAAGAAATCACACAGCACCAGGGGTGCCAAAATATACGAAGACCAGAGTCTAGGAATAATTGTCCCCAGAGATTCCTATGCATCTGGTTTCACCCCACCCAAGAACCCACTATAACTGTGTAATGCCTATGAAACTATCTAGAGACCTTGTTAAAGGGGGAGATATTCATTTACTAGGTCTGGATTTGGACCTGAGGGCTTGGATTTCTAACAGGCTCCAGGTAATGCTGATGCTGCCAGCATCAGAGGACTTCTGAGCTGCCAGTGAATAATAACAACAGACACACAATATTTAAATTGGTTTTTAAAACAAATCATAAACCCTGTTCCCAGATAAACTGCAACCATCTCTATATCCTAGTAGTGCTAGACCCACAGAAAAGAAGCCACTCAGTGGGTGCCTAGTATATGAGTGGGGTGGTGGGTGCTAGGGCCAGAACGTAGGGCTCCTCACAGGCTACATGAGTGCTTTTCCACTGAGGGATACCTTTACCCCTCATTGAGCAATTCTAAAGAGGAAGAATTTTGATTCTCAAAATCCAGTGCAAGAATATGAACTCACTTCAGGTGGCTTGGCTCATTTCTGTATGGGAGAGGTTAAGAGCTGCAAGCCTGAGATCTGAGAGTAATCTAAGGAATCTTGGATATTTGAGCTCCAAAGAGATGTCAAGAACCCCATTAGAACTTAGAAAAATGACAAAAGAGGTATGATTCTAGGGATTTAAAGAAACATTAACTGAAAAAAGAATTCTCTGGCATTAAATTTTCATTTATCTCTCATATTTTTACTAGTTATTAGAAAGTCCTTACAGTTTAATCTTATCCCACTAATCCCGAGTGGGAAACTCTGCTGCTCTGCACTCCCGCACTCTGTGTTTTGTTATCTGATCCCCAGCTATGTGAACTGTCATCACAGAGAATGAATCACCCTGGTCACTCCCCAATGAATTCGCTCAAGATTTTATCAGTCTTTGTTTGACCAGAGATTAGTCTTTTGATCTTGGGGAGAAAAAACATGTCCAACTGAGGGAACTCTTGCAATAAGGGAGGCTAACCTGTCATCATGCTTGTGTATTGTGGAAACCCTTGACACTTAGTGGGCTCAGTTTCTCTTTCCATAACTCCCTCAGGAAGAATGCACAGCGCACTCTCGCCAGTTAACACACTTGAGAGGGCACCCCGGTTCAGGAGATGAGAGATATTCACGTGCACACCTGCCTTGGGCTCTTATAACACAATACCGCAAACATGGGCTCCTCATGGCTCCGGGTGCTGTGAAGTTCAGGACCAAGGTGCCAATGGATTTGGTATTTGGAGACAACCACTTTCAGGTTTATCAAAGACCATTTTCTCATTTTGCCCTTATATTTCTCCATGGCAAAAAAAAAAAAAAAAAAAAAGGCAAGGGAGTGCCCTGTGGGATCTTACTCTTTCAGCCTCAGAATTTGGCAGTATCATCACCACATTGGGGGATAATATCACAACATCTGAGTAGGAGGAATATAGATGTTCAGTTTATAGGAATGTCTTACTTGGATTTGAGCTCATAGTAATCCTCCTACTTCTACTTCCCAAAGCTGGCATAAACTGGAATGCTAAGAATAATCTGCCATGCCTGTCTTATCCTAGCACTTGTAATGTATTTTGGAATTCAGAAAAAATGTCTCACATGGAAGACATCTATAAGCAATGCGTCTGCAAGTGGAACATGAGTGCAGTGTCCTCTCCCCTGCAGCTAGTACACGCCTACCCTCTCGAACAGCACTTCAGAATTGACCAGATGTAAATTACAAGTTTTGCCTAATGCAGCAATTTGTATTCCATGACCAGCAGTTCTGACGTAGGAGGTCAGAAGGCAGGCTTAGCTGACTCACAGACAAGCATCACCTGTTTTCTGTCTTTTAGAATTTAGAGGAGAAGTTGATAGGGGGAGTACTAAGGATGGGTGGGGAGAAAAGGGGGAGGGAGGCAGCAGAGAGTAACAGAGGGAGTGAACATGATCAAAGTGCTTTATCTGCACACATGAAAATGTCAACGACATCCTTTGTTTTCTACAATTAAAGAAAAACAAAAAGCAAACAAAAAAAAATCATGTCCCAGAGTCTGTATCCTTATAAAACATCCCATGCCATCTTTCTTTAGATGCTCAGTTTCAAATGGGAGACAGTTATGTAAACAATGCTATCCTGCATGAAGAGGCAATAAATGGAAGTGTACAATACCCACAGTACAAACAGCAAGGAGAGGGCACAGTCAGACTCGAATTAGGCCTGAATAGAGCGGCTTCTTCCAATTTTAGTGCTTAATTTGAGTCTTGAGAGACAAGGTGGTCAGGTCCCGTTGAAGGTAGAGAGGCACCTAACACTTGAAGGTAGAGGCACCTAATACAGGTACTTCTGCAGGCTGTGCCTCACTAGCATTGCATTTCCAATTACACGCTCACAAACCTAAGTTTATTTTTTTGAAGCAAATTTTGGACTTAGAGCAAGGAAGTACCTTGAAGAAGTATTAAAAGAAATTTATAAAGGACTGTAGACTTGTGAGCTGCAGCAGGAGGAATGGGAAGACCTTAGACCCTGTCCTCGGTTTCGTGGATAGTCAGCATCCAGGAGGAGGGACAGAACGCAACTGCTAACGCTGCCTGCCAAAGATGCATCTGTTTAAAACAGGGAATGAATTTAGAATTGAGGAAAAGCACCAAATACCTGGGGAAGCAGGGGATGCTGAGCTGGCGGAGGCATCAAACATTACATCTTCGGCTTTCCGCCTCCCAGTGTTTGTAACAAGCCTTTAGTCACGCAATAGACTTGGATAGATCAGGAAGCAGCTGTCTCCTGAAGGTCCCACCCCTCCAAACTCCAGCTGCCTCCCCTGAAGAGTAGAGGTCTTGACTTCCCAAGAGGACCTCCTGTCCCAGGTTTCGTTCTCCCTAGACCTTAGCTGTGTCTCTGCAGCCCTGTCAGGTTGAGTCTCCATATCCATTCCGAAGGCTCCTTCGACTCTGCTTCTGAAAGAACTATCACTGAGATGATCTGCTTGTATAACTACTTCCCAGATGTTACCTTTTCCCTCAGAAAGAGGAGGAATCTAATCCGTACAGTATTCTACAACCATTCATTTTGCTTTATTATTGTCATAACTATTAAAGTAATGCTTATTTACCACTCTCCGTGTGCCTATCAATTATTCTATTTGTTGTTTTAACTTTTGTTTAGACTTCATAAGAATTCTACAATGTCATTATTTTTTAATTATTACTTATTTTACGTGGATGAGCGTTTTGTTTGCATATATATCTGTGCACCATGAACATGTCTGGTGCCTACGGAGGTCCCTAGAACTGGAACTGGAGTTACAGATGGTTGTGAGCTGCTATGTGGGTGCTAGGACTCAAACCCAAGTCCTCTGGAAGGGCAGCCAGTGCTCTCTAACTGCTGACCCCTCTCTCCAGCTCACTGCTGTTATTTTAAATACCATTTAGAGATAACCTAAAGCAAAGAGGACCTAAGGAACTTATTCTGAGCTCCACCGTTAATTAACAAATGCCAGGGCAAGGACGCACATTCAGGACCACCTGACCTTAAAGGCTACAGGACCCATCAGTACACAATCCTGCCCACTCTCCTTTGCCTCAAACAGTGACGTCATGACCGTCCCTGTCATCCCTAACAGTTGTGACCTAGGCATTTTCTGTACCTTATGCAGTAGGTTCTATTGTTATCTGCATCTCGTATTTGAGGAAACCATGTCTCAGAGAAATCAAATCAAATACTCAAAGCCATCTGGTTAGTAAGTAATAAGAGGTGGGAGCCAGGGAATTGCTTTCTAAGATCTTTAAAATTGCACCCAATTTTCTGATTTTGTTCTTATGTAGTAGTCTTAAACTAAATCCAACATTTTCAAGTTGTTAATATGTAAAGGAATATACTGACTTATTTGGATTGGAATTCAATTCAGATGAGATTTTGGGGTCTCGCATAAATAAACATGCTCCTGAGAAACCAATTAGAATCTTATAGCTAAAGCAAATAGGCCAGTATGTCTTTGTTGTGTTATTTACTCATATAAATGTTCAATAACAAAAAAGTTAAAAAAGCTTGTAGCCTGGTGGTGGTAGTGGTAGTATACACCTTTAATCCCAGCACTTGAAAGGCAGAGGCAGGCTGATCTCTGAGTTTGAGGCCAGCCTGGTGTAGAGAGTGAGTTGCAAGGCCGGTTGGTGGTGGCGCACGCCTTTAATCCCAGCACTCGGAAGGCAGAGGCAGGCTGATCTCTGAGTTTGAGGCCAGCCTGGTGTAGAGAGTGAGTTGCAAGGCCGGTTGGTGGTGGCGCACGCCTTTAATCCCAGCACTCGGGAGGCAGAGGCAGGCGGATCTCTGTGAGTTCGAGACCAGCCTGGTCTACAAGAGCTAGTTCCAGGACAGGCTCCAAATCCACAGAGAAACCCTGTCTCGAAAAACCAAAAAAAAAAAAAAGAGAGAGAGAGAGAGTGAGTTGCAATACAGCCAGGGCTACGTAGAGAAATCCCATCTCAATTTTTTTTTTAAAGGAAAGTTTAATAACTGATATGCATTTAACAGATGCCCAATGTCTCAGGGACTAGGCAGTCTAAGAAGACTGGGACTCCATTCCTGCCTTCCCAATGCTCACAGTCAGTGTCAGAGGTGCAGAAGAAAACCAATGATTACGGTATTGTCACCATAGCTAGACAGACTGGGAGCTTGACTGGGGTGAGCTCTATGACTTCTTCCACTTTCCCTGGACCCAGAATTGGAGGTCAGTGCCTGCAAGTGAGGAATGAGGATGTAAGTACTTCTTAATGCACACATGAGTGAATGGATGTGCCAACTTTGGGGTACAGGAAGGGGCTATGTTATCTGGGAATGGGGAAGAGATTGTGGAAAAAGTTTCCAGGCCCTAGAAGGTGGTGCTTCAACTGTACCAAGAGTAAGGACCAGCAGGAGCGGGCAGGCTAGTGAAGAACCAGATAGGAGGAAGGGACTAGAGTGAGCCATGATGCTTCATGGTGTGAAGCTTCCAAGTTTGGGGATGGGGTTGGGAGGGAGACAGAAAAGTCAATCCCTGCCATACCAAGGAAACACATGGGAGGCTAGCAGCAAGACAGGGAGGCAACAATGGGAGCACATTTCTAAGACCAAGGATCCCATACGACAGCTGTCAACATTGACAGCTTGATCTTGACTGTGAAATCATGGCGTGGCATCAATAGATCACAGCAGAGATGTGCTGAAGCAGGTTCAGCTGCCTGTGAATATAAACCCTTCTTCCCCAGTCTTCTATGAGCTTGAGCTTCCTGAATCCTGATCATCTCACTCCCATACCAGATTTAGGTTTGACAAAAAGCAAACAAACAAAAACCCCCCAGCCTGCAGCTCTCCCTAGGAGGTCCCCTTGTCCTCAACCCATAGCCTTTATGTGCTTGAAAGAGCAACCATGTCCTATATCATCCATTATCTTCTTATATTTCTTGGGAGAAAGACTCCCATGCTGCCTTAAAACCCAGCCAGGGTCTAGAAACATCAGGAAGTGGGCTAGAGCAACTAGACCAGACTAGACCGGACTAGACCAGATGCTGACAGAAGTGGACCAAGCAGGATAGACAAATTCAAGCAAATTAGGCTTCAGAGCTCAAGCTTCCGTCTTTCAAACAGGACATTAACCCTAAATTCTGGTGGACAGGCCATCACATGCTTCCAGAGAGCGAGTAGCAGCTTTAAATCTAATAAAACAGAGGCTCTGTTTCTGGCATCCGGGAACTTCAAGCCCTTTCTTGTTATGCAACATGTCCATCATCCCTCTCTAATGCTTTAATGCTATCCCCTGCCCATAAACGCAATGTATGGCTGTTGTAAAAGTTCCAGTAATCAGAAAAAAAATACCTGTGGAAGTGGAAGGTGTCTTTATTGCACTCACCAGAGCCAACCAAGTTTAAATTTTGGTGAAACTCTTAGCTTGGATCTTATTCTCAGGTGCACACTGTATTTGTCTTTTCTCCTGAGAAGTTACCTTAGCTTTGTGATTTTCCTTTTAATACAACATGAACATAGATTTGCATTGTGATTTCTGAAGTCTGTGGCATATCCCATTATGTGGTTGTAACATAATTTTTCTAATTTGTTCTTCATAGACAGTTATTTCTCATTTAAAAACCAAAGCTTACAGAGGCTTTAGTGAGGTGGTGATAAACAGCCACCTCACTAAAATGTTCTAGATTTCTATGGTTTTTGCATAGAGTAAAATTCAGAATCTGGGCTGCTGAGCCAAATGGCATGCATGCTTAATACCAGGGCTCCACATTGTCTGGTGCATTGCTCTCCAATGTCCTCCCTCCCCATCAAAATGCCCGTTTTGCTGTCTTTAACATCTTGGCACATTATTTTTGGTTCCACTCTTTGTCTATCATTAGGTGAAAATTAGCACCACATTGTGACTTTTGCTTTAGATTTTGTGGATTACTAGCCAAGCAGAGGGCCTTCTCGAGTGATCATTAGGCACTTATTCTTGTATAATGTGTCTTCATGCACGTTGTTCATATTAGATTGGGAATGTTCTTTATGGGAGTTTTAAATTTCTGGGGGAAAATCCCTTATAATCTAAAATGATAATTTGGTATAGCCACTATTGATAATGTCCATCTTAAAATTTGTCCAATGTCAGCACTGGGTGTTTAAATGTCAGTTTTCAAAACTGGTAAACTCTGTTCTTCCAGAGAGGTGCGATTTTCAAGGAAATGGATTACCAACCAAAAGGAATTTTTATCTTTATTGTTTTTTTTTTTTTTGTAGTGGTGGCCCAGTTCGTAAATGTGGTCTGTGACCCACTTTAGCTTAGGTAATCTCTTGTCTTTGCCTGTGTGTATCCCTAGAGACAGGAATGAATTATGAAGACACCACCTAGGGTGTTTTAGAGAGAAAGCTAAGCTTGGCGAAAGCTTGCTCAGCTAGTCTGTGATTCATCTGTTTTGCATGGCTAGCCATCAGCTTCCAGAAAGGAATGCATCCATGTCCCTAGCCCAATACCCTCACCCCCACCCCAGGATGATCTCACAAAGCTCAGCAGGGGGGAGGGTGTCCTGCACATTCAGTGTTCTGAACCCGAAAAGCTCTGACATGTGGAGAACATCACACTCATTTCTTTGTCTTTGTTGGTCAGTGCAGGATCCTGCCAGTGTTCCCTAGACTTTGCCTGCATTGCTTTCCGTAAGTTTTAGGAGATGAGAGAGAATCTAGTGAGCACCTGTGTGTGTGTGTGTGTGTGTGTGTGTGTGTGTGTGTGTGTGTGTGTGTGTGTAACAAGCTTAAGGCCAACCTGACCTACATAGAAAGATGTCGTCATCAAACAACACAGATAAGCATGGTTGAGAATACAAAACCCTTAAAGCTGAAAACCAGGGAGGTGGTATTAACCAATCACAGAGCATTTCAGAATTGCAAGGAAGACTCTTTGATTCAGATCACCTTCAAGTGTCCTTAGGACCTTGCCAGAGGTCACAAAGCTAGATAGTGGCATGGCTGGGAATGTATCTCAGGGCTCTCTGCCTTCAGGGTCATTTTTATGTAGCTAGTCTCAGATCGCTTTGCCTATTCTCCTTTGTTTCACGAGCGTTTGGACCAAGGACTGCTGTGCCTAGTTACCGCATGGCAGAGGTTGGGGAAGGCTTCTTGTAGAGCTGGGTAGAGGGTTCAAGACCCTACAGGGTCACCATTGTGGCCCTTTATTGTGCTGACTTACCATGGAGATGATGGTTCATCTTAAGAGGGAACGTTATTAAATGAACAAATGTGATTGGGATAAATTGTCAAGGACGGTTTATACAAAGTGAGCTAGAGCCCATCTTCCTCACTTAGTTCCCCATGTAAGGGTATTTCATATAAATTCCTATAACAACCCTGCTGACAGCACAACGTCTAATCCAATAAAGTCAAAAACCTGGGAGGCCAGTCGTTGTCTGTGATTTGCTGTGTTCACTAAAGCTGTGTGAGCCCTGGCCTGACCCAACCTAGAGACGTGAAAACGCCAGCCAGTCTCCTCTGTAGTCACTTTTCTTGGTAAGGCAGGCAGTGGGCTGAGTAATCTTCCTGGCTGTCGTGTGGACCACGCCCACTAGGTCCTCTCTCTCCTCTGATTGGCTAATTTTCTACCCACAGGAGTTTCTAATCTTAGGCAGAGCAGCTACTGAACATTAGGCTCCTCAAGCTTTGCCTTGGGGTCCTCTTTTCTCCTCAAGTAGTTTATCCCCAATTATTCTGACGCCAATATGACCCCTTTCATTGGTTTCTCTGCCTTTTCCCACAGGAGGCATTATCCCACTGTTTACATAACGTTTCTATTTGAAGGACACCAGCAGTCAACGAGGGTATCTTGTGCAAAGCCATTGTAACAAATATCACAGCGAGAATTCAAACCCAATCGCTGACTCCCAGGTTCTGGCTTTGTTGAAGGACATTTAATCCCCAACTCACTGTACTGAGACCTTATTACTTTTGTTGACTCTTGGAATACTGTATGCCCAGGTGTCCTTTGAATAGAACAATTCAAATCGCTTGACTTCTCTGACTTCCTTAAGAAGGTTATTACAAGGGCAGTTCTCACAATGAATAATTTACCTTTCTCGGGATGATGTTCTACTGAGACCTGACCTACTGCAGGCGCTGTGACCTCCAACTGCAGCCCTTAAGTCAGCCGGCTGCTATAGCTCCAAGATGGCTTTGGTCTTGTGAGCTCACTGAAATCTTTAGTAACTATATCCGCCATCAGTCATCCTTCTATCCCATCGGCTGCTTAAACCCGAGGAGCCACACCAAGTGTTTTGAGAACTGTGACAACAGACCGCAAATGAGTGCTTTCTGTCTCCATTCTACCCCAAATTAGTGTGCGAGCTATTAATAGGCCTGCCAAACAGAAAGAGTCGAAGAATAAGTTTACACCCAAATAATTTTGGCAAACAAAATTTGACTATTCGAGTTCCCTCTTGGGCAACTCTGTGGTAAATATCAGAACATTAAACATTCTGTTAAACGGCTAAACTTTGGCTTGGTGGTTCTTGGATGTGGGCTTGGCGGCTACCAGTCATGGGCTTGGTGGCTCTCAGATATAGAGTGTTTCTCTTCAGACACGCCTGTGCCTGATCTTGAGCGTCCTCCAGGGTTCTCCCTGGATAAACGTCTGCTTCAATTCTCATCTCTGTGTCTGATGGGCTTTAGCAGATGGTTCCTTTTGGAAACTTCAGGCCTTATCCTGTGATTGACAGTGAATGGGTCAGTGTCCTCATCTCTAAACTGGAGGAGATGTGACATCTTGTCTCTAGTCTCCTTCCCATTCGTTCACCCATATGCGTGGAACTTCCAGGGCCACAGACTGCAATCTCATGGTGCACTATGCCATGTAGACACTGAACTGTCCCATCAGGCTTGCATCATGGGAAGTACACTGAGGAACGAGTAGCCTGGTTTGTCTTCTGGAGCCATGGACTTTGCTCAGCCAGGTTCCAGCATAACAGGATGCTTACAGAGGAGTGTGAGATGCTGAGTCTCCCATTCTTATCCAAAACAAGAGGATGCTGGATGTGTCCACCATTCCCCTAAGACATCATTCCAAAGCTGTTAAGAAAACTCTGCTCCCACCTCCCTTCCACACCTGCAGTTTTCAGATATGTTGCTGGCTGCATTCCTTGGGCTGGGTGGGTGTTATGTAAATACTACGGGGTGGGGGGATATTCAGACTAATAACGCATGAATTAGAATATGATGCTATAATATTGGAGATGATTTTTTTCTGCTTTAACAATACTTGATCTTGATAATATGTTGTCCTATAATACAGAACAGGACACTGTGATGGTAAATTGCTAGGCTATGACATCACAGAAACCTAGGCCATATTTCTCAAAACACTTGGTGTGGATCCCCGGGTTTAAGCAGCTGATGGTATAGAAGGATGGCTGATGGGGGATATAGTTACTAAAAAAGATTGTGATTTGTGCTCGTAGCAAATATTAGGTAGCCTTTAGTATTGACCAGACATCCCTGCTGGACCTCATTGTTCATTGTGAAACACTGCCACCTTGTGGACAAATTGGCCACATGCAGGCAAGGAAATCGTGGTTCCATCAGGTCACATGAAGAAGAGGCCATTACGTTCTGGTTGTTGTGTCTGGGCTTAGTTTCTAAATCTGGAGTCCTATCCAGGAAGAGATGTAGGGATCTCTGCTTATAAGGAACTTGTCAAACAGATGCAGAGATGAAACTGTTCTTTCCTTTAGATTGGGGCTAGCCATGTGGATCCGAGCCGAATATCAGTCCCACCTAGGCCTCAATATCCTTTATAAACAAAATATTATTATTATCTGAAATATTTACTCATGTTTGTGTGTGTGTGTGTGTGTGTGTGCGCGCGCGTGAGCATGCACGTGAGTGTATACTTCTGCACCCATCCCTAACTAGAATGAAAGGGTGCTTTCCACAGAGTGCAAAGCGGAGCAGCGTATCCCTTCAGGGATGCCTTGCATACAAGACATATCTTCATGGCACACAATAGGTGATCCTAAACATAGCCAGTCAACAGAAAACACTAATAATGGCAATAGCAGTAAACGCAGCTATTCTAATTTTCCGTGCACAGAGCTCCTTTAATCTTTGTAATCACCTTGCTTGGTGAGGGTAATGTCACTGCCGTTTAGAATCAGAAATGTCTAGATCCTAGAAGCGGTCTTTCAAAGCCTGTAATCATGGTTGCTCTTTGTCTTTATTACACTGCCAGGACCCATTCAATCCTGTCTCTTAGAATATGCACGAAATACTCATCTTACAAATTTGAAAGCAATTGCCCAAGAACGCTCAACTCAGGCTTAGAACTCAGGTCTCTGCTCAGTTCTAAGGGTTCCACTTCTTTCTGTACGGCACACGGCTTTGGACACAAGGACCAGCAAAAGATTTTACATTTCTGTCCTATGAATCCAGGTGTGAGTTTTGTCAAAAGTTTCTAAGAGAAACTCTCTCGCAAGATGAGTGAAAGCTGGATTTCCTGTAGTCACGTCTCTGTCTCTATTGACCCTCAGCTGTCTCCTGCAGCCTCACCTCAAATGTAAGTAGGATTCCCTGAGATACTGTGATACTCTAGGTTTGGGATAGATGGATCTCATTTGCTTTCAGCTACGGCCCTATTGCTATCATTTTCATCTCACTAATAATGAGCCCCAGTTTCTGAGAGGCTAAAATAACTTCCTCAGTGGTAACCCAGATCCAGCATCCTGGCTGGAACCCACGCAGTGGCAGGTAGCTGGCGTCCAGGCAGCACCCTCAAACTCCAGCAGCCCTTCCGGAAGCTAGTCCTGATGATTTCACTCTGCTGCCACGGGAAAAACAGTCTTCCAGTAGAGCACTTCCCAGACTTCCGCAGCTCAGAAATTGTGCTGTAGTTGGCACACTTGGGGACGAGGGGCACCCTGCAGCTAGCTCCCTCCCCTCCCCTCTGTGTTTGCAGTCTCTCAGCCTATGGCTAGTCTTCAATTAGTTTCCATCTGTAGGAACAGAAACTCCCTAGGAATACACAGGCCAGAAAGAGACCAACTCAGCCAAGATCCCAAAATATCTTCACTGCAGCAAGCGAGCTAGTGATGCAGAAGAGGAAAACATTCCCTTTTATTTCCTGGATCGTTCCCAAAGGCAGCCCACTCAGCTTATGTAAAATGCGGATACCACAGAGGGATGCAACCACGGTCCCAGGAATCTAGGACAACCCTGCCAGTTCCATGTTCATTAAGTGATTTAGGGGCCACCCCCTTGCCCTTTTGGGAAAAGTTGACTCTGTGTGAATATTAAACGGCATGACCCAGATCACCAGACCTGGGCAAAGGAACCAGGCATCACCCAAAGACAGTGGCAAAGTCATTCTGAGAGATACAGTTCAAACAACTCCTCTCTCCCTTGAACTCCTCCTTTGACGCATCAGGATACAGTATCCAGAAGACTTCCGGGTCTCAACACATTCATGCACACAGCTTCTGTGTGTGCACACAGCCGTGTAGTCAGATATTCTGAATAAATATCTGATAACACCCACTCATCCCTTTCTCCACTCGCCACCAGAGGCTCGGGGCATCCCAGTGAGTTAGACAAAGGCTGGGCTGGGGACTGGTGAACTACGGGCGCTCAGGGTTGTGCGGAAGTGAACATTGCAAGGCACCTCCCCTTGTTCAATGTGTAAGACAAACAGGAAAGCACAAAGATACAGGCCAATGACATGGGTCGAAGACACAAGCAACTGCCTTGCCAAGTCAGATGGTGGTGTCAGCGCTGAAGGGCTAGATCCCTCCATTTCTGAAGGGATTCAGATATTATACCTCTCTGTTTAATCTGCATTATTAATGTCTCTCCATTAGTATTTTAAAGCTAGGCAAACAAAACAGTAAATCAAACTCGGGTTTGCAATGTTTGCCAATTTTGAGATACACACCCCGGCCAACTTTAAAGTCACTGGACATGGCATTTGAAGAGATGCAGAATACGAATGTATGCAGTCTCCAGGGCCTACCACTAAACATAGCAACTTGGAAGGGATGAGTTTGGGCTCTTATTTTTACGTTAAATATATTGAACTGTAGGCTTCTGAACTTGGATCTCAAGCAATGCTGTGATTAATAGCCAGCTTGCAGCAATTCTGGACACCAAATGGCTGGCTCCAGCAAGTGAGGCTCGTCAGCTCCAACATGGCACTGACTAGATGGCATCCGTATCTGAGAAGTTGCGGCATGAGCTGAGAAAGAACTGTCCTAGTGTGGGCACTTTATCAGAAGGTACACCGAGAAGCACTTGGGGTGGGTTCAGTTTGGTTATGTGGGGAAGCTTCCAAAACAAAATGGCATTTGAGACCCACAGCCAAGCAGGCACTGATTCTGTGATGCTTGGCAAGTGGCTTCCATGGAGAGCAACACCCTTGCAAACATCCAGGGGGAAAAAAGGCAGCAGAACCTCTTAAAAATGGTGACTCAGGGCTGGAGAGATGGCTCAGTGCCTAGGAGCACTGGCTGTTCTTACAGAGGACCCACGTTCAGTTCTCAGTACCAGCAATGGGTGGCTCACAACCTCCTGTAACTCTAGCTCCAGACATGAGGACAACATAGTAGACTCTGCGCTATCAGAGTCCTTGTTCTGAAGGACATCAAGGGCAAGGCTAGGGACTCTGGTTATTCAGGAGAGAAACGGAAGTTTCTGCAAAGGGGATGGATGAGAACAGAGGAAACCCAGTGGTTGTGTCTGCTGGATGAGGTCATTGAGCATGTGTGCAAGCATATGTGCATATGTGTGTGTGCATGTGTGTGTGCATGTGTGTGTATGTGTGCCATTTGGAAAGCAGAGAGTGCAAGGACACAGTCACGAATGATGCCCACGTTACTGATAAAAGCAATCAAGGACTTATGGGGTAAGATGGCAGATTAGAAACTGCCCATGTGACTGGCAATAGAAGGGCTGGACAACAGAAAGGAGATGGTTCTAAAGAGAAAGAGTCAAAATGCACAAAGGTGATGAAGTGACTCACAGGGGGAGGTCCTTGTGTCCTCAGATCCAACAAAGTGGCAGGGGAGAACTGACTGCCGAGAGTTAGCCTCTGGCTTCCATATGCACACACCATGGAATGCATATGCCTACACACACACACACACACACACACACACACACACACACACGTTGTGGGTTTTCATTTTGCCATATGGACTTAGATGTTTTTATTGAAACCAAACCATCTTGTTTTTCTTTGATGAAGCATGAGTTCCTATTACAGTTCAAAATATAGAACTTGTTCCACACTAACTTTAGAATGTTTTTTCTTTGAGAACCTATCTTTGATCTACATGGAGTTTATTTTGATCTAACCTGAGTAAGAGTTCTTTTTTTTTTTTCTTTTTACATGTTACTCAGTTGTTGCAACTGCAATTTTCCACTATGTTATTTGAAACCCATAGATTTTACAGGCCAGAGATCAGTCACACAGGTGATGGACATGGCTTTAAATGTACAGTCAGAGCTGTGGGTCCCTGATTTCCAGAAGGATTTAGCTGCTGGAGTTCATGCCTTTCCTAGATTTTGGATCCTGAATGACCTCAATCCATTCACTTGCTGATGCTTGCCCATCAGGATGATGTTAAGGGGAGGTGGTGGAACCTTCAGGAGATGGGACCCAGGGACAGGCATAGGAGCAAATGATGGCATTAAGGTTTGTGCAGCATCAATTATTTTCCTCTGGGTAATAGAGAGCCAGGAAAATCAGTTGAGGACACATGAAACTCTTGCAAATCCATTCGGAATTAGCATAGTGTACTAACTGAGCTTGAGAACTAAGACGCAATCAAGAGTGGCTGGAGAGGTGGCGCTAAGGGTGTTTGCTGCTCTGACAGTGGACCAGAATTTAATTCTCAACTCCCATGTTGGGCAGCTTACAACTGATTGTCACTTCAGTTTCTGGGGCTTCAGCACTCACTTTTGGCCCATGTGGGCCCTCCCCTCAGGTGTACACCCTCACACAAACACAGACAGAAAAATAAAATCCTTTCAAAAGGCAGGTAAATCAAAGGAGACAAATCCAGCCTCAGCTCTAGAATAGGCTGGATTTATACTATGACTAACACGTAGGAACACGACACTTCCTCCAACCAGCTACTAACACGCTAACATAGACTTCCTATCACACAACCAGTGACATCCACTAGCATAGTGCTTCTTATGTACAAACTACCACTAACACACACCAAGGTAGTGCTTTATATCCTATATATAGCTGAAGACCTTTCTAATATACGATATTCAAAACTAGCCACAAGATAGGATATACTGATCTTTCCATTTCACGCATTTTAGAAACTGGAAGTCCAGAGGTGGTGGGAGAAGGTCAGGGTAGTTGAAGTCTACACAGCTACTAAGTGGCCAAGGTGGCTTTTGGAGTACACACTCCACATGGTCTAAATCACTGAAATTGCCGTCTTTCTAGGCAGGCTCTGCGCCACATGAGAAAATGTCACATTGATGAATTTCTTCACTCTAGGCATAGAGAGCAAGTCCTGTTCCTTGTGAGGAATTTGAGATGAGAGCATGCGGGAGGAGTTTGGTGGAGGAGCGAGAAGGATGGAAATAATGTCTACACAGTACTTACGAAATCCTCAAATACCATGTACATTTAAAAAGTTTACATTCATTCATTCACTCATTCATTCATTCATTCATTCATTCATCCATTCACTCATCAGGCATTGTGTGTATATGTACCATGGCAAACGTGTGGAGGTCAGAGGACAGCTTTTAAGAGTTAGATCTCTCCTTCCATCATATGGGTCCCAGGGACCAGGATAATAAGGTTTGGTGGCAGGCATCCTTTACCTGTTGAGTCATATTGTTGGTATCTGACTTGTCTTTAACAGACAAAATATAGAAGATGTCACAAGATGATGTCACCAGTTAGTTACAAAGACTGTGACTTCCATCCTAGCACATGTCCCATCCACATTTTCACATTCCTACCACGCCACACAAGGTTCAAATGTCTTTCCTCTTCCTCAACCTCTCCTCTTTCTTCCTTCTCTCCTCCTCCCACTTTCCTTCTTCCTGCCATCCATGCTGGTGGGTGTGAGCTGAGATCCTTCCCTTTGACCCTCTCAGCCCAGGGGAGCCTCTTCACCTCTTGGCAAAGCAGTGCCACAGAGGCCCACATGGCTAGCTCGGAAGCCGATCCATTCAGACCTGCCAGCAACCTTGTACAGAAACTTGGGAATGGATCCTCCAGGCATAGCTGACCTTTGAAATGACACAACTCTAGCTGCTGGTTTGACTACAGCATGAGAGACTTGTGGCTAGGGGAGCCTGCCGAGCCATGCTTAGTTTCCTGACCCACAGAAACAGAGCACAGAAAGCCTTTTAGTTTTGTGCGAAGTTTTGGAGTAATTTGCTATGTAGCAGTAGATAAAGAACGCAGGTTCCTTAGGTATAAGATCATGACAAAACAAAGTAGAGCTTTCATCTTTTACATTTCAGTCTTTAATTGTAATTACAGAGCACATGTGTACATGTGATGAGATCAAACATCAAACTGTATGACGGAAACTTGATGTTTAAGCTGGGTAGTATGGTGTCACTTGCGATCCCAGCGCTCTTTGTGCTTGGTGGGTGGAGACAGAAAGCTAGCCTGGGCTACCTAGTGAGCCTGTGGGTGGGATCTGCTCAGTGACAAGCACTACCCAGAGCCCTGACCTCCACCAACAGTCACTCAAGGAAATAATAGAAACACGCAATACCAAGTTTCCTTTTAACCATCTTAAGGGCACACAGGTCAGCAGTTTAAGTTCACATTGAGCAATCCAGGCCTTCTTAAAAATAAAGGTCTGTATGATTTCATCAGATAACCCCCTTCCTGCCCTGCTGGCCACCACCATTCCACTCTGTCTTCCCATGAGCTCCAACACTCTTGATGCCTCTATGTGCAAATAAAACACCATTTGCCCTATTTGGGGGGAGGGGACTGGTTTATGTCACTTAGCACAATGTTTTCAAGTCCATCTCCCAGCCAAGGGACTGAGACTACAGGAGGACAAAAGAACCAGGGGAAAACCTTTGGGGTTTGCTTAGGAGCTGCCAACTATAAACATCCTTGTCAGACTTAAAGAGAAGAGAGAACCCCGAATTCTATGTCCATGTTGTTGCTTGTGTCTGAATTTCTTCTTTTATGAGACTTGATAAGGCTTTTTCTGTGTGTATGCATCACATTTTATCTATGTATTTGTAAGTCAGTAGAAAATCAATCCTGACAGATCCCCAGGAATTCTCCAGACTTCCATTCCGCTTCAGGACTACTGAGATACCCAGCCACAGTGACAGAGCAGATACTGTTTTCTCAGCCTTTCCAGTATAAAGAGTCATTGGCTGCACAGGCCACATGGTGCAAACTTGTTTAAGAAGTTTCTGCTCATTGTATAGCTATCCTATCATTTCTGTTCCTCTGGATAACCCGGACTAACGCATGCTCCTTTACAATTTTTAATTGGACTCTTTCTATTGTTAAGCTGTAGAAATCCTTTATGTAGTCTGAATGCCAATTCATTCTTTCCAAATCTCTTTTCCTTTCTGTGGGGAGTTAACTCTGTGAACTGTCCCATTTGCTACATAGAAATTTATAAATTTTGAATTAGTCCAATTTGCCTATATTTATTTTTATTTTCTTTGTTTTAATATCACATCCAAAACAATCATTAACAAAGTTTTTGTTGTTGTTGTTAAGAATTTTATAATTTGGGGTTTGTATTGAGGTCCTTGATCTATTTTGAATTTTTATGTATCACACAGGGTTAGGCTACAGCTCCTAATTTGAATTTTCTTAGCTGATGCCCAGATACGATAGCAATGTGCCGGATAGAGCTTCCCCTTCCTGTGATTTTTGAGCATTCCTTGGTTCATATAGTGGATTCCTATGTATATCAAGATATTTCTGCATGTTCCATTGAGCTATTTATCTATTTTGGTTTCAGTGCCATATGGCTACGTTTAATGCAGGTTATATTTATATTCTAATTAAGCGGACAAAGTTCATGCTTCTTATTCTTTTTTTTTTGTTTTGAAGTTGCGAACTGATTTCTTCCTGACCATTTTTTAACAGTTTTTTGTTTTTGGAACTTCACATGAGTATGGCATCTGCATCATTTTCGCCCCTCCCCCACTCAATCCCACTTGTGCTCCCTCCCAAATCCATGATCTCCTCTTTATGATTGTACCCCACTCTCTGTGCCTTATATGCACACGTGTGCATACGCTCGCTCAATGCACCCCCAACACAAACAATCTATTGCGTCCATTTAGCTTTGCCTATATGTCCATGTGCCCAGGAAGATCCACTTGGAATTGGACAACCTATCTGAGAACCTGCCCTGGAGGAAAGCTAGTTTCCCTCTCTCGGCAGGTACTAAGCACCTCTAGCTCCTCACCCAGGGGTAAACTGTGTGGTACTTTCTTTTGGAATTGGAGTGTGAACGGGGGTTGCCATTTTAATGATATTCCTAGTACCCTACAAACATCACCTCACTCCTCCGCCCCCATAAAAATACAGAGATCACAAAAAGTAGATGAAACAAGATTTGCCTTTTGTAGCTTTGCTCTCTTTTTTCCTATGCGTCATCTCTCTGAGAGCATCTTTACCTTCCTATTTGCTCAAGGAAAACAAACCAACACAACACAAGAAGCTTGGTGTCACTCTTGAGTGCCCTGAGAGCCCGGCTATCGGTACCCAGCACCATTATGTGCTGAGGTGTCTGATTCAACTCTCCACATTGAATCAGAAAGATCATTTTTCTTCATATTCAAATCCATAGTTCATCCATGACAAGGACCAAGACCTCAGATTCTTAGAAAACTGACAAAGCCTTTCCCCACATGGATCAGGCTCAGAAATGGCAAAGCCTTCTTCCTCTGATCCAACCAAGTGCAGGCGCTAGCAAATGCCTGATCAGTGTGTACAGCAACTGGCAGCTCCAGCTCCCTCCTTCCAGATGCTTCTAGCCTGAGACCGCTCACCAATGACACCTGCACATTGTACCAAACTCTTTTCTTTATGCTGTGTGTAGTAAATACACTGAGGTTTATGGTGGTGGCATTAGTAGGTCATGCTCCATCAGAGCCCACACAGCCTATGGGACCCCAACTCTAACATGTCTGTGTGTCTGCTGTTTCTGTAGTGTAGGTGCTTTTCTTCATTTTCTCACCTCCCCTAGTCAGGCGAAGGCACTGAGCCTCACTGGTGGTGGCACTTCTGAGTAATGACTTCTTAGTCCCTAGGAAGATGGGTCTCTATACTGTCCTTTTGTGTGTTGTTATATCTCCTCAGCAAAATTAATCATTTTTCATATTATCAACCCTCACTGCTGTTGCTGAGAATTATAAGGAACGTAATGACTATCGTCTCTTTGGTTTTTTTTTTAAGTTTACCTAAACATTGAGAAGAATTTAGATGCATGAACAGGTATATAAAGTAAGACAGCATATTTAATACCTAGCACCTTTTGCCCAGTTTATCTCCCGGCACTGTGTTGCGTGACTACTCTACAATATCACAACCAAAATATTGACAGAGCTGCAAAGATCCAGAACGTTTTCATCCCTGAGGACCCTCACGCTTCCCTTTTGTAGGCACACCTCTCTCAGCTCAGCTGTCATGAGCCTGCTTGTCAATCTGCTGTGTCACTGCAAGGATGTTATACAGACAGAATTGAGAAATTGTATACCCACCCTGATGTGACCAACATGCAAACTGACAATAAGAGGAACTTAATTCATAAGCTGACCAGCAATCAGCCCAGGATGGCAATGCCACAGCCTTTGCCAGAGTTGGCCTGAGTGCTCAGAACTTACTTTTCACTTTGACTTGTGCTCCTGAAGCTAGCTCCACTGTGTGCCCTGCTCCTGGCTGGTCTTTGTCTCCATCAGTATTTTTGCTGTTATTCACTCTGAGCTTCTTTTGTTATTCCAGGTCTTGAGGCAGAAACTTAGACTATTGATTGGAGACTGTCTCTCTTCAAAGTCAGTGCTATAAATTTTCCTCCAAGCATCAGTCATATTCCATAAATTTTGATGCATTTTATTTTCATTTCTGTTCAGTTTGATAAACTTATTTCCCTGGAGACATCCTCTTGAGGCCTATGGGTTACTTAAGGTGTTTTTTAATTTCCAAGTACTCGGAAATATTTCTGTTATCTCTCTTTTCCTGACTTCCAGTTTGATTCAGTGTGGCCAGAGAATGCACTCCGCATGATTTAATTATGTGAACCTTGGTGAGATTTGATTTATAGTGCTGGATATTGTCTAGGTCCCAAAGTCCCTTAAAAATCATCCTTTTTAGATGCAGGACTTTAAAAATGTATGCATAGAAAATATTAAGACAGTTATAATATCCTGCTGATTGCAGCTGCCTTCTTCTACATCCTTACTGCTTTCTGTCTAGGTGCCTTACCTAATGTTTAAACAACCATTATGATTACAAAGCTGTTTGCTTCTTCTTGCAATCACGTTGGTTTTGCCTAATAGAGTCTGGAGCTTTGTGGTGTCATCTACTTGTATTTAGGGTTGGTAAGTTGGTCCGTCTCTGTTCCTGCAGCTTTCTTTGTCCCGATGTTAACAAGTTATTTTATTGTTGCCATGTCTGTATATGAATATTTTATCTTTTTGTTTTCAGTTTATTCATTTTCCTATATTTAAAATGACTTTCTTTTAAACCACCTATAATTGGGTTATTAGACAATTAACCCTGCCCCTGTCTTCATTTTAATTGATGCACTTAGGTTATTTATGTTTGTTAGCCTTTGATGTGTTAGAACTTACGTTTGTCATCTTATATTTGTTATTTGTTTTGTTTTTTCTTGGTGGTAAGATACTTGAACATTTCTTTTACATTTCAAATTTTTTTAAAAAAATTATGTTTAGTGTATGAGTGTTTTTCTTGCATGTGTATCTATGACCACGTGAATGCTTGGTCCCTGTGAAAACTGGAAGAGGGCATCAGATTCCTTGACACAGGTGTTTGTGGGCCACCATGGGGGTGCTGGAAATCAAATCAGATTCTTTGGAAGAGCAACCAATGGTCTTAAATTCATGGATTCATCTCTTAGTCCCTAAATATCCATTTTCATATGGCCTGCCTGCCTCTCCCTTTCTCTTTCTTGGGGTCTTACACAGTCCAGGATGTCATCAAGATGTCCTCAAGATGACCTTGAACTTCTGGTTCTCTTGCCTCCAGCTTTCCAAGTATTGGGATGACATGAGAGCACCACCGTGCCTACTTCTGTGGGGCAGTGAATACAGAACTAAGGGCTTTGTGCATGCTTGGCAAGCCTTCTACCAACTAAGCCACACTAGTTCATATCTAGTGTTTCTAAGTATAAAAACACTTTATACTTTTTAGTCTTTGCACCAGTGCTAAAATGCTCGTTTAGATACCACACTTTACTGACTACTATGGTTGCATTATGAGTTCTAGTGCAATGTAGATGCCTCTCTTTATATTTTTCCATTTGGAATTATAGCTATCTATAATATTTTTTACTATATACATTTAGAACTATATTAGATGATATTGAAAATTTGCTTCAACCATGAAATAGAAACTTGAGAAACAGAAAAACTACTGTATTTTCCCAGCCTATATCAGTAGTTCTCAACCTTTCTAATGCTGTGACCCTTTCATACAGTTCCCCATGTTTTGGTGATCCCCAACGATAAATTATTTTCATTGTTACTTAACTGTAATTTTGCTACTGTTATGAATTTTAATGTCAGTATATGATAAACAGGATATATGAGATGTAATCCCTGTGAAAGGGTAGTTTGATCTTCCAAAGGGTTGCAACTCACAAGTTGGAACCACTGACCTACAGTGGTTCTCTTTTTCATAGGCTAAGCTTTCTTATCATTCCTGCTGATCTTTTGGAGACTTTACTTTAGGATTAGTCTATTGTCAGATACTCTTAGTTTTTCTTCGTCGGAGAGTTGCTGTGGAACAATCCTTTTGTACATTGTAAAAATTTGCTACTCAGATCAGTTTAATAAAATGATTGGCCAGTAGTCAGGCAGAAAGTATAGGTTGGGCAATCAAACTAAGGATGATGGGAAAGAGAAGGGCAGAGTCTGGAGTTGCCAGCCAAAAACAGAAGAGAAGGAGATGAATGTGCCATGTTAACAAAGGTACCGCGTGGCAGAATGTAAATAAAGATATGGTCAACTTAAACTGTAAGAGTCAGCTAGTAATAAGCCTGAGCTGTTGGCCAAACATTTGTAATTCATATTCAGCCTCTGAGTTGGTTATTTGGGACTGAGCATTTGGGACAGGAAACAACCTTTTATAGAGACTATCTCAATTTCTTCTTTAGTCCTTAAAATTCTTTATTTCATTATAAATTTATAATTATATGATTTGTGCATTGCATATCATGACTTATGAAAAAATGACTAAATTAAATTAAGCTAATTGCCCTATTAGTGCCTCAAATATTTATCAAGTGCTTGTGTTGAGGGTACTTGAAGTATAATTTCTTGGTAATTTTGAAATGTATAACATACTATTAACTATTTGCAGTGCAATAAATGTCTTATTCAATGTGTCTGCATCAGTACCTTTGGGCTATCAACTAATATTTCTCACTTCCTGGCCTCTAATACTTTTTATTTTACTCTCTACTATGGCTTTGACTGTTTTTGATTGTACAATTGAGAAAATATAGTGTCTTTTTGTGCCTGGCTTAGTTCATTTACTATATTTCTCCCAATTTTTCTTTTCTATAAACATTTTTAAAAAGATTTATTTATTTTTATTTTATGTGCATATCTGTTTTGGTCTGCATTTATGTCTGTCCTACAGTGCCCATGGAAGCCAGAAGGCGGCATCCAATCTCCTGAGCCGGGAATTCTAAAAGGTTATGAGTCACATGTGGGTGCTAGACTTGAACCCAAGTCATCTGGCTGAGCTTCCAATGCTCTTAAGCATTGAGTCATCTCTCCAGCCCCAGAGGTTTTTTCTTTAAAGAGGGTGACTAAAATTTAATTTCATGTACATACCATATGCGGTGTATTTCACTTGTTTGTTTATCTGAAGACAGTTCAACTCATTCTACAGCTGTTGACTATGATGCTGCAATGAACATGGTATATAGTATTACTTATCAAGGCTTTTGAGTAAATTACTCAAAAATAGGCTTGTTGAGTCGCTTGGTAATTCTACCATATGATTTTTGAGGAATATTCATTATTTTCCACGATCATTATGTTCATTTACATTCCCACCAACGGTGTACAGTTATTCCCTTTTCTCCACATTTTTGTCGACACTTTTGTTATGTTAATGACAGCCATCCTGGCAGATGGGAGATGTGTCACTGTGCTTTTAAATTCGTGTTTTCCTAATAATTCTATTGCTCTAGCAGTTCAGCGGTATCATCCCTGTCTTCCTCATCCCTTTTAAAATAAAATAAAAAGGCTTATTTTTATTTGTGTATTTGTATGTATCTTCATGAGTTTATGGCACCTCCAATGCCAGAAGTGGGGGGTGTGGAGTCCTAGGCAGTTGTGAGCCACCCAGTGTAGGTGCTGGTGACACTTCTGTGTGACAGAAGTGCTTCTAACTGCTGAGACATTTCTCCAGTGTCTCCTCATTCTCATTGGCTTACTTTTTCTAGTTCAGGGCCAACATTTTTCCTTCCTCCCTCCCTCCCTCCTTTACTTCCTTTTTTTAAATTCAATAATATTCTTTTAAAAAATTTTGAATGGTTTTATTGAGCTATACATTTTTCTCTGCTCCCCAACCTTCCTCTCCCTTCCCCTTCAACCCTCTCCCATGGTCCCCATGCACTCAATTTACTCAGGAGATCTTAACTTTTTCTACTTTCCATGTAGATTAGATCCATGTATGTCTCTCCTAGGGTCTTCATTGTTGAAACACTATTTCTTTCAGTTCATGAAATTTCTTATTCTCTCCATGGTAAATGCTTTTCAGTGGAAACTCCTATTTGAGTGTTGGGCAGCTCTGAAAATTATTTAACACTTCTGTGTCTATTGGCTTTGTTTTTCTACTCTGCTCTGGAAGGATCTGAAATGACACCACCATCTTGCACTGCTTTATGAGGTTAGTGGCCAGGCTCCTTACCTGGTCTCTAATGATACTTGAGGAACTTTTTTTCACTATTAGTGAGTAGGGTGTGTGTGTGTGTGTGTGTGTGTGTGTGTGTGTGTTCATGTGTGTGTCTCTGTCTCTGTCTCTCTCTGTTTTGGGTACATTGATTGTATGGTTTTCTACTGGCCTTTTCTTGTCCCCTCCAAATGGGAGGAATACTGTGAAACCTTGTTTATTGCATTAGCATGCGAGAGGTTGGACAGAGTCTCGTGCCTGCCAGAAGAAGATGTACCATTGAGCTACATCTACAGATCTTAGTTCTTTTAATCAAGGAGTTGATTAGTAGCCCAGGCTGGATTTGAACTAGCAGACTTCCTGCTTCCTCCTTCTGAGTGCTGGGAGACCAGGCTAAGGGAAGCCTTGCTTCTGTTGTTGAGTGGAGGTGAGAGTCCCTACTCTTCACTAAGCCTTCTTTAACTTACTCCTAGGGAAGAGGAAGGATACCCTGTCATGATCAGATTGCTATGTAAACCCAAGCTCTACCCATGATTTAACTGATACTTTAGAGCAGAGGCCGCCATTGCAGTAGAGCTCAGATAAAGTTCTAAGTTCCTACTTGTGAGTGCTCAGATCTCATCCCAGAGGGATATTGAGACTCTTGAGGTGGGAGGGGATACTCCCAACGTGGCCTTTGCTAGCTGGGATGCTATGGTGATGCTGTTGCCTTGATGTAAGACCAAGAGAAGGTGTGGTATCTTGTTTTGGTCATCACAAATTCATTCTTTCAAAGGAGCATCTAATAAGGACTCTGCAGAGTATGATTTTAAGTTTTTAAATTAAAACAAGTTTTAACCTGGTCTACAAGAGCTAGTTCCAGGACAGGCTCCAAAGCCACAGAGAAACCCTGTCTCAAAAAAACCAAGTTTTAAAAGATCTATTTTTATTTTATGCATATGACATGTATGTATGTGTACCATGTTCATGCCTGGTGCCTGCAGGGGTCAGAAAAGGACACTAAGCCTTCTGGAACTGGAATTAACACCAGTTGGAAGTCGACATTTGGGTGCTGGGAACCAAGCATGGGACCTTTGCAAAAGCAGTAAGTGCTGAGCCATCTCTCTAGTCCCCCAAGAATGACTTTCAGAACATCAGTTGGACTCTAAATTGGCATCATGTGAGGCTTCTCCCAGCATCGGCTTTCTTATTTGCAGAAATAAATAAGGGTAAGAACAATGACATAGGACTGTTTGGAGGCTTTAAATGGGTGCCCTCTGCTTGTACTTCATTGTCAGGAGCCTGGTAACCCTTGCCATCATTACTGTTTCAGCTGCCGTCATTGTCATTGTTCTATTAACTAGACATGTCCCACATTCGTTTTCTTTTTCAGATGTGAGTGACGTACAAACAAGGTTCTGTTTCCTTGTGTTATGTGTTATGATACTGAAAGGTTGGTATCCTAACTCTAAGGACTCAGGGCTGCTATTTAAGTCAGAAGGCAGGAACAGGCCCAGGAGCCGTGTGTGACCTACAGTACACTGCCTCTCATTAAAAGCACAGCTCTTTCCCTCGGGTGTGTATCCACTTCTGGAATAGCTGGATAGGCCTTGAGTTCTGGAGGTCAAGACAGACAGTCAAAAACATCTCTTTAGCTAGCTGTTTCTTATTCTGATTGTCCAACTGGGCCAGATGGTCACATGACAAGGTAATGCTCCATTTTGTATAGCTAGGCTTTTCTTATATCATAGAGCTAATTAACAAGCTGGTTTCCCAGAGGAGACGGTAGAAGGTGTACATTCAAAGACATCATTGCCTGCTCATAGGAAATAAGAAACTGAATCATTAAGGGACCCTGTCCTTCGGCACATACTTAGAAACGACCATCCTAGCGGATGGTCCTGAGTCAAGATTCTGATGAAGGCTTACTGGGAGTCATCTCAGGGAACAATGGGAGGTGAATGAGGAAATGAGAAGGGAAGAAAGCCTGTAAGCAATATTTAAGCGGTTTACTTATGTCAGCTGCAAGATCTCAAGCAGCTTGTAGAACATGGGACTCATCCACTTAAGGGGGAAGACAGGCTTGCCAGGTTTTATCCACCAATCCTAACAGTCCTAGGTTGAGGTTGTCCCCAGGATCGTTAATTCCTGTTTTTGCAAACTTCGCCTGCAGAGCCTTCTCCTTCTACACTCCAAGCTCGGTGTTTGGCCGCCAGGAAGTCACGCACAGCCATGGTGAGTGCTAAGGCCATGGGCAGGGCCTGTCAGTCAATGCATTTCAGAGCTAGCATTGTGCCATGCACACAGGATAGCATGCTTGAAAAACTGACAGAATTCTTAGTCTTCTAGGTTCTGTTATTTAGTGGAGAACACTGAAGAATAAGCAGGCAGTCATCATGTGGGGTGATGAAGGCTGTGATCATGAAGTATAGAATACTCGAGAACAACTCTGAGGAGCTATAGTAGAGATGGGGCAGGGAAACCTCCCGGAGGGAGCAGTCAGGCTTTCCCGGTCCAGCTCATGTTCCACTCTCTGTCTTTATCTGGCTGTCTTAAGCACCTTTTTTTTTTCTTTTTTTCATTTCTTAGATTATAGACACCACTTCCTTAGAAGGAATTTTCACAACGAATTTCACGTCCCAATTCTTGGTTCCCATGGCAATCGGCATTCATATTAAGATTAAACAGGATGGTGCCTGCCTTTTTCACTGTTATAGCCCTGGTATTTGGTACTGTCTGGTATGCCCTGGAAGGCAATTATTATTTGTTGAGTGAAGCAATAAATGATCTGTCTGTAGCAAAAGCTACACTTTCTATTGTATCTGGGGGCTATAAAGAAATACAAATTATAATTGGGAACATAACCAGTGACAGGCCTGCCCTTTTGAGAGCTAATTCTCTAAAGTAGAGTGGGCAGATTTGAATTAGAAATGACATGGGCACTTCCAAAACACTGTAAAAGAACAAAGGTTGCCTTTGCTACCCACCTACCTGCCTTATGACAGGCCCGACCCCATTATTTCTGGTATAGTAGCTACTATATGCTGGGGATCATTTTATTAGGACTGAGAGGAAAATACAGAGCTACCAGTGTAGTTCCCAGGACTCAGAACTAAGGCCAGGCCAGGGAACAAGGCAAGAATAGTAAACAGTACAGGCAGACAGTCCCACAGTGGAGCGAGAATTCTCCCAGTGAGCTTCCCGGTGGTGCTGGCAAGAATGTGTCAGCAGAGGTTGTGCTGGAAGTGCCATAAAGCTTTTAAAAACTCAGTCAAATAAATTATGAGATACGCTCCATGATTCAGTGTGCTCTGAGCAGGAGTTGGGGTCTCAATTCTTTAATTATGGTAAAAGAACGAAGACAATGACAATTTTGGCAACTGTGGAGGAGTCATGGGAATCCCAGAATTAAGATAAATGACCTCTTTTAAATTCAGTTGTTCTCAAGATCGGCGACAATAGGACGTGTGTGTGTGTGTGACTGTGCTCATAAGCATGCCTTCATAAGGATGGTAATTAAGCTGGGTCCATGACTGAAAAGCTCCTGGGTTGCCAAAGAGAGAGAGCAATCAATTCTAACCAGTAGATTTAAAGACATCTTCACAGAAGCGTATTTTAGTTTGGCCTCGTGTGGAGGGAGAATTTTGACTTTGGGAGGTCATCGTGGGATGTCACCTAAGCATGAGGAGAGTGCAGAGGTGCAGTGTGGGCTCATCCACCCCACGTGATGAAGGTGGGATGCAGTTAGCATGGAGGAAGCATACCCATTGGGTACGGAGGGCTACAGCTACAACCTCGGCACCAGGGAGGCTGAAGACTAAGTCTGTGGGTAGTCTGGCACAGAAAAACATAACGGTAAGAATAAAGAAATAAAACTGAAAAACAAGGAGGGGAGAAACTAGAGTATGAGGTGAGAAGCTGCAGTTATATCATGGGTGCTAGGCTGCCTGACCAAAGAGAACTCCAGGGTCTTCACACCAGGGTGACTCAGTATGGAGCTGAAGCACCAGTGACAATGAGCACACGCCCTTGGTTGCTGGCAGAGCTCACAGGAGTCCACTGTCTGGCTCTGGGGCTGAATGGGCACCCTGAGGAACTAGGTGAAGCAAACCCTGAAGCTTCCTGTTGGGAACCAATGTCACCAGGGAGGGACTGGAGCTTATGTGTCATCTTCACTCTCTCTGGTACTGGCCTTCAGGCAGCAGGCTTCAGGGTAAGAGCACATCCCTGGGAGCTGTTTTCCTTCCCCTTTAGGCTTGCCCTGTGTTAATGGTCCCAAGTCTGTGGTTTTTCCTGACTTTTGGCAGATTGTGGAAAAGATCTCTTAATCTCTTTGAACTTCCGTCTGTAGGTTTTAAAATTCTGAGGTTGAATCACAGGACCTCATCCACCACTAAACCTTGAGGTCTTCCCAAATTTACTTCTTCCAGTACCAGACTCAACTTATATTAGCAGGCCATCTGCATCTTTCAAGTGAACATGGGTGCCTCACAAGGAAACCCAGAAGCAATGGTGGGATTTTCAGGAACAGCCAGGGACTTAGGCCTGAAAAGGAAGGGGTCACTAAATGATTCTCAGATCCCTTCCTGAAACCATCCTGCCCTGCCTCCTGGTGACAGTACTTGACTCAAATTCCAAACCCTTTAATTTTACTTAGTCAGTTGCTCTTAAAAACCACTGACTTGGGGGACTGGAGAGATGGCTCAGTGAGTATAATATTCTTACTGCACAAAAAGAGTCAGGGATCCAGGCTGTTACCTAGTTCCTGTGTTTGAAGCTGAGCATGGAGGTAGGTATGGTGTGCAATCTCAGAGTTGGAAACGTGGAGACAGGAGGATCCCTGGGCTCGCTGGCCAGGCTTGGGCTCACTGGTCAGCCAGCCTGGCCTAGTGAGTGAACCACAGGTCCTGGTGGGAGACCTTGTGAACAGCTCCTGAAGAATGACACTGGAGGCTGATCTCTAACCTCTAAGTATACAGGCACACTTACACACACACACCTACATACTTACAGACATGTACACACACCTACTTACCTACCTACACACACGTATACATACATACATACACACACACACACACACACACACACACACACGACACCCCGCACATGTTAGGGATCATTGGGGCCGACACTACATCATTAGTCTTGAGCTAAGTCTGCTGTAGATATTATGTCTACTGGTTATTCTTCAAGAACCTGATGGCCCCTTTTGGTTAAAAGACTGGCTCTTTACTTGGTCTTGCAGGTCACTCAGAGTGTGATGGGATGAGATAAAAAGGCTTGACATTTCGGTCCTTCTATTGTGTCTGCTTCCTTTGCAGCCTTCACCTTTCGACTAAGGACACCTACCAGTCTCCACAACTAGAATAAACAAGTAAAAGAGGTGGCCCTCGAATACCTGGACATGAACCATTCTCCCTTGCATTAGCCCACATTTCTCTGTCAGCATCCCTGGGACTGGAAGCTCGCCTGTGAGGCGCTTCCATCTGTTGGCCACTGAATAAAACTCTTTCTCTCAGCCCTGTGTGATGTGAGTCATTGACCTTGTCAGGTGGCATGGACTTGAACCCTTCGTTTGGTTAACTAGATCAGCTGTAGACCATCTCCTCAGGGTGGCTAGCCCTTCACACAGGCATTTGAGAATGAGACTCTGCACATTACCATATCCATGGATGTAGTCTTTCACCTATGCCTGAGCTGTTCTTTTCTTTATTGCTTTTATTGCGCTATACAAATTTCTCTGCTCACCAGACACATTCTTGACAATCCCCCTGGACCTAACAAGATACGCCATTTCCCTGCCCAGGACCTGCTCAAGCAGAAACAGGCCAAGAAGCACACATCCTAAGGAAGCCTTCAGATGGTTCAGGAGCAGGCTAACATTTGCAAGGCAAGAAACTTAAAGTTGGACTTAAAAAAGAAGAACAGAGCCGGGC